>CM076575.1:2065666164-2066204367 GCA_034641835.2 Pinus albicaulis | reverse complement strand
GCAATGTTACCTACTTTTTCTTGGTAGCATAAAAAGCACCCGATTTTGAAAAGTGGTGATGCAGAATCACCATTTTTTTTTTTGGTGCTCATTTTTGACACTCTAATATTTTTATTTATGAAGAATGAATATTTGTTTTAAAATGTTAGTGAATTTCATGTTAATTTTGAAATGTATTGATGCAGCATCAACTCAGCGTCAACCTTTTTTTTTTAGAGTGGTGATTTTCATGATAATTTTGAAACATATTGATGCTGCATCAACATTTTTTTTTAGAGCGGTGATTTTCATGCTAATTTTGAAACGTATTGATGCTACATCAACCTTTTTTTTTTAGAGCGGTGATTTTCATGCTAATTTTGAAACGTATTGATGCTGCATCAACTTTTTTTTTTTTAGAGTGGTGATTTTCATGTTGGTAATAAAACACAAAACTTAGATAAAAAAATATACATAAAAACAATAAAAAAAACCCAATAAAAATGTAAAAAAAAACAAAAATAGCTCGTAAAAATAAAAAATTTAAACAAAAATAAATAAATAAAAACAAAAATATTTGAAAATTATATCAAAGGAAATGACAAAATTTGAAAAAAAAAACACATAATTTAAAGAAAAAAAACAAAAATTGACCAAAAAAATTAAAAAAAACATAAAAAAAACATTTTTTTTAAAACTTATTAAAAAAACCATATTAAAAAGTTAAAAAAAATAAATTTTAAAATAATTAAAATTACAAAATTAAAATTTAGATTAAAAAAAAAAAATTAAATTTAAAAATTTAAATTAAAAAAAAATAATAATAAGAAAAAAAATACAAATTTTAAAATTAACAAAAAAAAACAAATTAAAAAAAAAAAATTTAAATTGAAAAAGAAAATAAAAAATAAAAAATAAAAAACTATCATTAAAAAAGAAAAAAAAAAGAGAAAAAACACATGAAGTAATTAAAAAACAAATACACATAAATTTAGTGCTTTTTTTTAATGAAACAATTTATAGATTTTAAAAACGAAACACCAAATAAACTTAAAAAAAAAATAAATTAAATTAAAATTTAAAAAATTTAATAAATAAATTTTAAATTTTAAATTTTAAAATATAAGTAATCTATAATAGTAAATATAAAAATAAAAGAAAATTTAAAAAAAAATTAAACAAATTGAATAAAAAAAAAAATTTAAATTTTTTGAAATTAAATTTTAAAAAAAAAAAAATCAAAATACGATAAAAATATTAAAAATTAAAAAAAAAAATTAAAAATTAAAAATTAAAATCAAATCAAATAAAAAATATACATATATATAAAAAATTAAAAACAACAAAAAATAAAATAATAAAAATTTAAAAAAAATAAAAACAAAATAAAAAAAATAAAAAAAAAACAAATTGTATTTTAAATAAAAAAATTTAAATTAAAAAAAAATTAAATTTTTTGAAAAAAATTTAAAAAAATCAAAATAAAAAAAATCAATTTAAAAAAATTAAAAAAATTAAAAAAAAACCAATTAAAAAAAAAAAAAAAATTTAAAAAAAAAAATTTGGGGCGGCGGCGGTGGTGGGGCGGCGGCGGTGGTGGTGGTGGGGGCGGCGCCACTCGGCCCTCCCCGCCCGGGCGGCGGCGGAGGCCGGCTGCCGCCCCAAATTTTTTCTTTTAAATTTTTTTTTTTTTTAAATTGGTTTTTTTTTTTTTAATTTTTTAAATTTTTTTTCCAAAAAAATTATTTCTTTTTTTAATTTAATTTTTTTATATAAAATACAATTTGTTTTTTTTTTTTTTTTAAATTTTGTTTTTATTTTTTGTAAATTTTATTATTTTTTTTGTTTTAATTTTTTTTTTTTAATTTATTTTGTTAGTAATTTTTATTAAATTTTGCTTCTTTTTTTTTATTTAATCGATTTTTTTTTTTTAAATTTCATAAATTTTCTTTCTTATTTTATAGAATTTAATAAATTTTGTATTTTTTTTTAATTTATTTGAATTTAATATTGTTTTTTAAATGTTTTACTTTTTTATTATTTTTTTTTGTTAATAACATAAAATTTTTATATTTTTATATTTCAATTAAAAATTTTGTATTTAAAATTAGATTTTTTTTTTTAATTAAACTTAATTTTTTTTAAATTAATTTGTTTTTAAATTTTTTTTATTTAATATTATTTAATATTTTTATATTTTTTTCAATTTTCAATTTTTAATTGATTTTTAAAGTTTTTATTTTTTTTTCTTTTATATTTAAAATTTATTTGTTTATTTGTTTATTTATTAAAATTTAATATTTTTGTTTTTACATTTAATTAGTTATTTTAATATATATATATATATATTTTTTAAATTTAATAAAATCTGATCTATATACATATTTTAATTTAAGTTCATATATATATTTTATTTTTTGTAATTTAAATTTAATTTATTTTCTATAGTTTATTTGTGTTTCTAATATGTACTGTTTTAAATTTAATATTTTCATTGTATTTTATTTTTATTTTTTATTTTTTTTACTTTTAATTTAAATAATGTTTTTTTTTTAATATTTTTATTTTAAATTTATTAAAATTTAATATATTTCCTTAAATTTAATTTTTTGTTTTAAATTATTTTATTTTTTTAAAATTTAATAAGCATTTTCTTTTTCTTTTTTAAATTTAATTTCTATATTTTATTTTTTATAATTTCCTTCTTTTTTTAACCTTTTTTTTTTTAATTTAATATTTTTATTTTGCTTTTATTTTTATTTTTTAATTTCTATATTTTTTAAAATTTCAATCTTAGTTTTTTTTTTGTTTATTGTTTTATTTTTTTTTTCCTTAAATTTTAGGTTTTTTTTAGTGTTTGAATTAAAATTTTTATTTTGTTTTTATTTTTATTTTTTTTTTATCTTCATATATTTTTAAATTTTAAGCTTTTAAATGTTTTTATTTTTTAAATTTATTTTTTTCTTAAATTTTAGGTTTTTTTTTAATGTTTGAATTTTAAAAATTAAAAAATGTTATTTCTATTTTTAAAAATGCGAAAAGTATGACACAAATTTTTTTTTTGTTATTCCAGCATCAACTTGTTTTGTTTTGAGGGTGTTTTTTCAATCCTTTTTTCAAGAAACAATTTTGTTTTTACCATAATTTTATAAAATGTTGAAATTTGACCTTAAAAAAACACAAAGTGCGTTCTGGAAGACACACTTTTTTTTGGGGGGGTGTTTTTTCAATCCTTTTTTCAACAAACAATTTTGTTTTTAGCATAATTTTAGAAAATGTTGAAATTTGACCTTCGAAAAAAAACAAGTGCGTTCTGGAAGACACATTTTTTTTTTGGGGGGTGTTTTTTCATGTTTTTTGAGCGTTTTTGGGCTAGAGTTCTTTAATATATTTCCTTCAATTTAATTTTTTGTTTTAAATTATTTTATTTTTTTTAAATTTAATAAGCATTTTCTTTTTCTTTTTTAAATTTAATTTCTATATTTTATTTTTTATAATTTCCTTCATTTTTTAACTTGTTTTTTTTTTTAATTTAATATTTTTATTTTGCTTTTATTTTTATTTTTTAATTTCTATATTTTTTTAAATTTAAATCTTAAATTTTTTTTGTTTATTGTTTTATTTTATTTTTTCCTTAAATTTTAGGTTTTTTTTAATGTTTGAATTAAAATTTTTATTTTGTTTTTATTTTTATTTTTTTTATCTTCATATATTTTTAAATTTTAAGCTTTTAAATGTTTTCATTTTTTAAATTTATTTTTTTTCTTAAATTTTAGGTTTTTTTTTAATGTTTGAATTTTAAAAATTAAAAAATGTTATTTCTATTTTTAAAAATGCCAAAAGTATGACACAATTTTTTTTTTTGTTATTCCAGCATCAACTTGTTTTGTTTTGACGGTGTTTTTTCAATCATTTTTTCAAGAAACAATTTTGTTTTTACCATAATTTTATAAAATGTTGAAATTTGACCTTCAAAAAAAACGAAGTGCGTTCTGGAAGACACACTTTTTTTGGGGGGGTGTTTTTTCAATCCTTTTTTCAACAAACAATTTTGTTTTTAGCATAATTTTAGAAAATGTTGAAATTTGACCTTCAAAAAAAAACAAGTGCGTTCTGGAAGACACATTTTTTTTGGGGGGGGTGTTTTTTCATGTTTTTTTAGAGTTTTTGGGCTAGAGTTCCCGTTTTGAGGTCAGGTTACCTATTTCATCGGTAACAGTGTTAGGATCAGGATGCTGATATCTTGACGAAGGCGCTCACCAGGAGAAAATTCGAATACCACAGGGGCAGGATAGGGGTTGCAGATAATATGTATCTTGTTGAGAGGGAGTGTTGAGAATGCAACAAGATGACAGAGCTTAGTGGAAAGAAGTCGCCTTCACTAAGTGGGCCCGCAGGGTATTTTTGGCGCAAAGTCTATTTTTAGACTATGTCTATTAACTATTTTTAGACATGTCGATCATGATTCTATGAGTTGTAGGATGCTATTTGTGGAGGGATGGTCAAGTTGGAAAAATATATGGACTTCTATTTTTAGACATACTAGGCGGAATCTATTTTTAGATTGCTAGTCTAAAAATAGATATGCCGAATATTATTAGCTCTTAATAATATTTGGACTCTAAACATTATCTTATTCTCTTGGAGCACTTCAGTTTGATGCCTAGATGTGGCACATGCAGCTGACAGAAGGAATTACGCTATTCCTAGGGTCTAAGTGGAGCTATTGCATGATGACTTCAGTTAGAACTCATGTGAGTGAGTTTGGTGGAGTTGATTGAGGATTTGATGGAGTTGTGTTCAGTTTAACTCAGTTAAACATAGTTGAGCTAGTTGTATCTAGTCTAACTGATTGATACACTAGCGGAAGTGGTGTGAATTAATTAATAATTAATTCACTAATTAATCAACTAATGAACACATCAGTTAACTTCAGTGCATGGACAGTTTCAGTGGAGATCAGTGATGGAGGTAGGTGAAAGAGCAGGTTGACTATCAGTTGTGACTATACTGGTGCATGAGATTTGCACACACGTTGATGGAGATGCCAATGAGGATTGTGCAGTACATCTTGGTGGGATTTGAACTTGGATCTCATGATTATCCATATTGGATTGCGCAGTAGAGGCAGGCTAACAGGTGGAGGAGATTTGAGCATGTGACTTGCTTGATCTGAGCTTGTGTAGTGTGTAGCATGTGAGATAGTGCTGAGAGCTTGTGAGGAGCTTTGTGCTATTATTGTTACATGAACTCTCTCATTATAATATACAGATAGTTGGGGGTTTTCAGCTTTAAAATTTCCCATAAACACTGTTTTTATATGTGTGATTGATTATGTGGTTTTAATGTGCGCATGCGATTGTTTATATTTCCGCAATTAATGATCAATGGTAGAAGAGGTTATGTATTATGCATGAAGATCAAATAGTGTGTGATCAGGATAATCTTCGTGAATAATTTAACTATTGTTCAAATTTCTACATGGTATCGAAGCAATATTGAACATTGGAGCAATTGCAAAGCATTGAAGCGGTTGCGTTTTGAGCTGGTGGAATTCGAATTTGCAGCAGTGTTTTCTTGGTGTCGAAGTTGAGATGTCTTTCAAAGGATTGCGATTGGAGTATGCCCTTGAGGGAAGCTCGAATTATATTTCATGGAAGGACAAGATGGAGGCGGTGTTAGATGACAATGGGTTGAAGGAGTTCATAGATGCTGAAGTCCCAAAGCCTACTTCTAGCGATGCTGCCTTAGTTGAGGCTTGGCAAAAGAAGACAGCAAAGTGTCGAAGGATTCTGTTGGAGGGCATGAAGGATCACATAGTGTCCAGCCTGCATGGTAAAGCTTCTCCATACTTGATGTGGAAAGCATTGACAGATTTATTCCAAAGCAAGAGCGACCAGAGGAAGTTGGCGCTCAAGGATAAACTCAGAAACATAAAGATGGAGAAAGGAGACAGTATGCCCAAGTACCTCACGAAGTTCATCCAATGCAGGGATGAGCTGGGAAGTGTGGGGGTGACTATAGATGACGAGGACTTGGTGAGCTTGGCTCTCCTTAGGCTTCCGAAGATTTGGCATTCCTATCAGGACTCTGTCAATGGTCGGGAGAAATTGCCAGGATGGGAGCGACTTTGGTCGAATCTTGTGCAAGAGGAGATGAGGCGAAGTACCAGGGACGGATCTTCATCAAAGGCATCTGATGAAGAGAATTGCGCTTTGGCTGCCAAAGCAAAGAAGGGGAAGAGCAAGAAATCTTCTCATTCCGGTGCGAAAGGCAAGAAGCAGGACATGTCTAAGGTTAAGTGCTTTCATTGTCACCAACACGGACATTATGCCATAAATTGTCCGCAGAAGAAGAAAAATAAGCAAGCTACTGGATCTGCAGCTGGAGAGGCCTTAGCCTCGCAGTTTGAGCTAGATTTTTCATTGATTGCATGCTTGGTCTCAAGTGTGGTGGGATCAGTATGGTTTCTGGACAGTGTCTTTTCACATGATAGGAGATCGAGATTTGTTTACTGATCTGGATGAGAAAGATCTTGGAGTGCACATCGAGATGGGCGATGATGGTAGATACAGTGCGAATGGTATCGGTACCATTTCGTTTGAGAGGGAGTCTGGTAAACCCTTCGTATTAAAGGAAGTGATGCATGTTCCAGGATTGAAGAAGAATCTTATCTCTGTGGCGATGTTAGAAGACAAGGGATATGATGTTGTCTTTAGCGAGGGAAAGGCTTTCCTGCGCAGTAAGGCAACTGGTGAGACCCAGAGGATAGGGGTTCGAGTTAAGAACCTTTATCAATTGCAGGTAGATGGCTGCGCAGCAATGGCAGGCAAGGCAGAAGGAGTGGTGAGCCGGGATGACGGCGAGTTGTGGCACCGGAGATTGGGCCACCTTCACCATGGAGCTTTGAAGATACTGCAGTAGATTTCTACTGGGCTTCCTAAGGGTACTCTTGCACAGTCAGATCAGTGCAAGGGATGTACCTTGGGAAAATTTGTGAAAGCCACCTTTCACGAGAAGGATAGTCACGCCACGACGATCCTTGAGAGAATTCACACAGACGTGTGGGGACCTTTCTCAGTAGCTTCGATAGCAAAGCACAGGTATTATGTGATCTTTGTTGATGATTTTTCTCGGAAGTGCTGGATCTTCTTCATGCAAAAGAAGAGCGAGACATACTCAAAGTTCTATGAGTTCAAGGCACTGGTTGAGAAGGAATCGGGGAAGCAGGTGAAGGCTCTTAGGAGCGACAATGGTGGTGAATTCATCTCTAGCGAATTCAAGGACTTTTACAGCGCAGAAGGGATTCGAAGAGAGCTCATAGCACCTCATAACCCACAGCAGAACGGGGTTGCTGAGCGGAAGAACAGAACGATCGTGGGTGCTGCACGGGCGATGTTGCATGATCAGGGCCTACCCATTCACTTGTGGGCGGAGGCATGCAATACTGCAGTATATGTGTAGAACCGTTGTCCTCACAGGATACTTGGCATGAGTACACTCGAGGAGGCGTTTTCTGGTAAGAAGCCTGATATTTCCCATTTGAGGATTTTTGGTTCACCTGTTTACATTCATGTGACGAAGGATGCCAGGAAGAAGCTGGAGCCAACTGCGGAGGTTGGGATATTTGTGAGGTACACTGATACACCCCACAACTATCGTGTGTATTTTCTAGACAGTGACAAGACTGTTGTGCGACGGGATGTCAAATTTCATGAGGAGAAAGCCATGAAGTGTTCGCTTGAGAGGGAGCCACACTTGCATGCAGATGAGGAGCTATTAGTTCCTAAGGATGAGCCTCGGGATGTGGATCAGCCACAAGAGGAGGTTCATGGAGTGGAAGAGACCACTCATGCAGCGCCAACCATCAGAGGGCGGAAGCGCACTACAGAAGCTGAGCGACTGGCTCAAGATGCAGAGAAGGTTGTAGGAGCACCTACATCACGCGGCGCAGAGACGGGCGGTCCACGGCGGGTATCTTGGATGCACTTGGCTGCCCGCGGGTGGGGTGTGTCGTAGAGGTATCCTCTTTCGAGGAAGCTGTGGAGGATCCCGCATGGGTAGATGCCATGGTGGAAGAGTATGATTCGATTGTCAGAAACAGTGCATGGGAGATTCTCCCAAGGCCGGAGGGGAAATCAGTGGTGGGTTCGAGATGGATCTACAAAGTGAAGCAGGCAGTTGACGGGAGTGTGGAGAAGTAGAAGGCAAGATTTGTTGCCCGAGGCTTTTCACAGATAGAGGGGATTGATTATGAGGAGACCTTTGCACATGTCGCAAGGTATTCTTCCATACGGACGATCCTAGCTCTCTCAGCGCAGATGGGGTGGCACATTCATCAGATGGATGTGAAGACTGCGTTCCTCAACGGAGTCATTGAGGAGGAGGTGTACATAGAGCAGCCCGAAGGTTTCGAGATCTTCAGCAGTGAGTCGGATGTGTGCAGGCTCAAGAGAGCGTTGTATGGGTTGAAACAAGCACCTCGTGCTTGGTACACACTGATAGACAGTTATTTCACCGGACTTGGATTCTCCAAGAGTGAGGCAGATCCGAACCTATACCAGATTGTGGTGGAGGGTAAGTTGCTGATCATTGTACTTTATGTAGATGATTTGATTTTGTTGTGTAACCAGCTCCAAAAATAGAAGAAAAGAGATGTAAATGCCTTAGAAATGAGCCACTTCGAGGGGGCAACCTCCAATACATTACATAAATGAACAATTCTTGGATGATACAATTCACAAAACCTCCTTTCTATATATAGGAGTCCATGGGGCCATAATGTAATCCTAGTGGGCCACAATGTAATCCTAGCCGACCTAACAATAATAATTTAAAGGCACAATAATAACAAAATGGGGGTTACAAGGGTACAATAATAACAATAAGGGGTTTACACTAACAATAATAAGGGGCTATACTAGTGATATAGGGACCTAACATGCCCCTCTCCTTCAAAAAAAGTGTTGTCCTCAACACTTGAGTAGCTACGGGTGCTTCTGTATAAAATTCTCATCCTCCCATGTAGAATCTTCAGTGGGTAAGTTCTTCCACTTGATGAGATACTCTGAAATTGATCGATTCGGTAGTTGTCGAGTTCTTTTTTCTATGACTGCTTCAGGTTCCAATATGATCTTCCCTTCCCCATCAAGTTCTGGCAATACTGTTTGAACTGGAAGATTTTCACCTATAACCTTCTTTAAGCATGAAACATGGAGAACTGGATGTACTCGCGAAGAAGCAGGAAGCTCCAATTTGTATGCCATAGTACCAATCTTTTGCAACACCTTGTAAGGACCATAGTACTTTGGCAATAATTTATTATCCTTCTTTGCTTGCTTGAGGGACATTTGTTTGTATGGTTGTAGCCGTAAAAATACCCAATCTCCTACATCAAAACTTCTCTCGCTATGATGTTGATCTGCCTGTTGTTTCATTCGATTTTGTGCCAAATTCAGGTTATCCTTTAAGAGTTGGAGAACTTCTTGCTGATGCTCGATGTGATCTTCCACTGCTTGAACCTTCGAATTTTCCCTTAAAGATGATGTGATGGATGGTGGATGATATCCATAAAGTGCCATAAATGGGCTCATTTTTGCTGCAGTATGGAAGGAAGTGTTATACCACCATTCGGCAAGAGGTAACCACTTGACCCATTGTGTTTGTTTATCAGATACAAAACAACGAAGATATCCTTCCAAACATTTATTTACTATCTCGGTTTGACCATCGGATTGAGGATGATAAGATGAGCTATGAGCTAATTGAGTACCCAAACAAGAAAATAACTCCGTCCAAAAATTTCCAGTAAAAATGGGATCTCTGTCGCTCACAATAACCCTTGGGTTTCCATGTAGCTTTTGAATTATGTCCATAAATATAGTAGCAACTGTACTTGCTTTAAATGGATAAGATAATGCACAAAAGTGTGCATACTTGGTAAGTCTATCAACTACCACCATGATGACACTCTTTCCTTCGGACTTAGGTAAACCTGTGATAAAATCCATTGAAATCTCCTCCCAACGTTGACTTGGAATGGATAAAGGTTGTAGAAGTCACGGGATCTTAATTGTCTCAACTTTATTCTGCTGGAAAACCAAACATTCCGCCACCAACTTTTGAATATCAGATTTAAGGCCATCCCAAAAAAATTCTTTCTTCACCCTGTGGTAAGTTTTTAAAAATCTTGAGTGTCCTCCTAAAGGAGAAGTGTGCAATTCCAGAAGAATCTTTTGTTTTAGTTGGAAATTCTTACAAAGATATAAGCGATCTTTGTACCATAAGGAATCATTTTTCCAACTAAATGTATCAGATGTACTAGGATCTTGCTGCAACTTTTGAATGAGTATCCATACATCTTTGTCCTTCTTCCATTCATCTCTTGCTTGAGTTATCCAATCTGGTTGGATAATATAAATGGAACAAAGAAATGCTTCCACCTCTTCATTCTTTCTTGAGAGTGCATCTGCAACAACATTCAACTTTCCTTTTTTGTAGATTATTTCAAAGTCATAACCCAACATCTTTGTGACCCATTTTTGCTGTTCTTCTGACGATAGTATTTGTTCCAAAAAGTGTTTAAGACTATCATGATCAGTTTTTACCTTGAAGTGTCTTCCCATTAGGTAAGTTAGCCATTTCTTTAGTGCATGTAGTATTGCTAACATTTCCTTCTCATAAATAGGTTTCTGTAAATACTTTCCTTTGATTGGACGACTTTCAAAAGCAATGGGTCTTCCTTCATGCATTAAAACTGCACCAATTCCATTTCCTGAGGCATCACATTCCACAATAAAGGTTTTTGTGAAGTCTGGTGTAGCTAAGACCGGTGCTAGGCACATTGCCTCTTTAAGACGTTCAAAGGCCTTGGTTGCTTCAGGAGTCCATGAAAATGCATCTTTCTTCAATAATGTTGTTAGAGGTGCTGCTATTCTCCCATAATTCTTAACAAACTTGCGATAATACCCTGTTAACCCGAGAAATCCTCGCAACTGCTTTATGGTTGTGGGAACTTTCCATTCCTTAATGGCTTTAATTTTGTTAGGGTCTACTTTAACACCCTCGTGAGATACAATATGACCCGGATATTCCACCTCTTGTACTCCAAAGAAACATTTGGATTTTTTTGCATATAATTGTTTCTCCTGCAATAGTTTGAGCACCCTGTCAACATGTGCAACATGATCCTTCCAAGACCTGCTGTAGATTAGTATATCATCAAAAAATACTAGCACAAATTTTCTAAGGAAGGGTTTGAAAATGGAATTCATCAACCCTTGAAATGTAGAAGGTGCATTTGTAAGGCCAAAAGGCATGACCAAAAATTCATAATGACCCTCATGAGTTCGAAATCCTGTTTTTGGAATATCTTCAGTCTTCATTCTAATTTGATGATATCCTGAATGAAGATCCAACTTGGTAAAATAAATTGCTCCATGTAATTCATCCAATAATTCATCAATCACAGGAATGGGAAAATTTTCTTTAATGGTGAGCTTATTGAGCTCCCTATAATCTGGACACATTCGCCATGATCCATCGTTCTTGTGTACCAATACTACAGGAGCAGAGAAAGAACTTTGACTAGGTTGAATTATACCCGCCTCTAACATTTCTGCAATCATACGTTCAATTTCGCTCTTTTGGAAGTAAGGATATCTATAAGGCGTGATGTTTGGAGGAACACTTCCTGGAATCAAATGAATAGCATGATCATGATCATGAATAGGTGGGAGTCCTTTGGGAGTTTCAAACACCTTGGAATGATTGTCCAAGACTTGTTGGAGGTCTGCAGAAATAGATGATTTTGATGTTGGAACTTCTAGTGAGCATAATTGTGCAATTACGCCTCGTTGTTCTTTCTTTAGAAGCTTTGTCATGACATTAGAGCTTATTATCCTTCACGGCTTCCCTTCAATACCCCGTAATTCGACTTCCTTTCCTTCTGAAAAAAATTTCAAGAAAAGTTCTTGAAAATTAAAAGCTACCGTCCCCAAAGATTGTAACCATTGTACTCCTAGTACAACATCAGCACCTCCCATAGGAATGGCAAACATTGGACTAGTCAATACATATTCCCCCATGGTTAGCTTGATATTATGGCATTTTCCAGAGCAATTTATAGTTCCTCCATTTGCAACCATCACTTGACATTCTGGTGCTGGGTATAGGAAACAATTTAATTCCTTGGCTACTTTATAATGAATAAAATTATGGGTGCTACCTGAATCAATCAACACTATTACCCTTTTCTTCTTTATATGTCCTTCTATCTTGAGAGTTTGAGGAGTGGTAATTCCTGCCATTGCATTACACGATATGGTCGGATTCATTTCTTCTTCTTCTAGGGGTGGTTCCTGGTGTATATCCTCTTCTTGTTCATTTTCTTCTTCTTCTTCACAATCTATGTAAAATAATTTCTTTTCAGCACACTTATGACCTTTAGTGTATTTGCTATCACAACTGTAGCAAAGCCCTTTTGCTCTTTTTTCTTCTAATTGTTGTGGTGTCAACCTTGTAGGTTGTGGAAATCTAGGTGTAGCAACACTTCCTTCTTTATAGAATTGAGTGGTAGGTTTCCTTGTCGCCATAATTTTACATTCAATTTTTCTTGCCAACCTGAATGCCTTCTCCAATGAATCAGGTTCCAAAACGCGAACTTCATGTTGGATGTTATCCTTTAAAGTACCTATGAAGAGATCAATCCTGTGTTCCTCTGGAATATCAGTTACCCTTATATTTAATTTTTGGAAGTCCTCAATGTGCTCCCCCATTAAACCCTTTTGTTTGAGATTTATCAATTGGCTAAAGAAGGTGTTGCTCTTTGTATCCTCATAATGTGCTATCATTTCCTCTGTAAAAATTGACCCAGTGACAATTTTTTTACGGGAGCAAAGCCATCGATACCATACAAATGTATTTTGTTCTAAATGTAAAGTTGCAATGCGTACCTTTTGTGTGTTTTGCACGTTATGGAAATCAAAATATTGCTCCATCTGTAGTATCCATGTTACAGGATCCTTTCCATCAAACTTCCTCATATCCATTTTTGGAATATGGTGGTTCTTCCCGCCAACATTCGAGTTTATGAAATCACAATTAACATTTATTTTGTTCTCATCATGAGGTTCTTCTCCTATATTTCCGCCATTAGGAATCATTTATGGTTTTAAGCTTGTCATCAAGCCTTCCATGTATGCTTTTAGATCACTCTTCATGTTTTCCATGTTGTCTTTCATGTCATCCATCTTAGCTTCCACGCCTTTCTTCAAACTGTCCATCTTCACTTCCATGCCTTTCTTCAAAACTTCCATTTCATTTTTTGTTGCTCTTTGCGAGAGTGGAAACTGTTGCATTTGCTCTTGTAATTTTGATAGATCATGTTGCAATTCTTCATCTTCATGAGTCATAGTAGAGCCTTCTGAAGGCTTAATGGGTGTTGAATTATTTTTAGGGGCCATTTTAGAATCCAATATTGATATCTATTCTACGAGATTCCCTTGGAGTCAATTCAACTTGATTCTTCAAACAAGACTTATGCAATTCGGAAAAAAAAATACACACCTTTTACTAGCTTTTAGGAGATCGATATTGAAATTGAATTATCTACTGTAATTGAAAATCTTCGATATACGAAATTCAACCATGTTAGCCCTCTAAAGCTTCTTTCAAATGCCACAGGTCTGACACGATTTTGATTCTTCAAGACAAAGTTGTGTCCAATCTCTGATGACCTAATTACGGGCCCGGATTTCGATGGGCGAACTTGTACGACTTGCCGTGTCCTTTGTTTGTCCTTTGTCTGCGAAATTGATAGCGAAGAAACTACGAATGATATGCTTGTGACCACTTTTGACGGCACTCCAATCCAATCTCCAGAGAGAGAGTTATTGAACGTTTCCCACGATCACCTCTTTGAGATGAAATTTAGGAGCTTGAAAAAGCACTACCTTCCACAGATCATATCTCCAAAAATATTGCGAACCAAGCTCTGAAATGTTTTTATGAATTTCCTCGGGATTTCAGCTTCACACCATATGAATTTCAGATTCTGAACCTTCGTAGAAAAAAATTTATAGCGCAAATGCCACGATGACTTGTTTAGGAGCCTGAACAAATACCTGACTTCCACAGATCATATCTCCGAAATTATTGCGAACCAAACTCTGAAATTTTTACACAAGATTCCTCAAGATTTTGGCTTCGTACCCAAAAAATTTCAGCTTCTGAAACTTCGTATAAAAAAAGTTATAGCGAAAATTCCACGATGACCTGTTTGGAGCAGCGAAACCCTAGAATCCCAAGCTCTGATACCAAATGTTGTGTAACCAGCTCCAAAAATAGAAGAAAAGAGATATCAATGCCTTAGAAATGAGCCACTTCGAGGGGCAAACCTCCAATACATTACATAAATGAACAATTCTTGGATGATACAATTTACAAAACCTCCTTTCTATATATAGGAGTCCATGGGGCCATAATGTAATCCTAGTGGGCCACAATGTAATCCTAGCCGACCTAACAATAATAATTTAAGGGCACAATAATAACAAAATGGGGGTTACAAGGGTACAATAATAACAATAAGGGGTTTACACTAACAATAATAAGGGGCTATACTAGTGATATAGGGACCTAATAGATTTGACAGGTGATGAGCTGTTGATACTCTCATGCAAAGAGGATCTTGCAAAAGAGTTTGAGATGAAGGACTTGGGCCTCCTTCATTATTTCCTGGGATTGGAAATTTGGCAGCGCAGTGATGGACTGTTTGTTTCTCAGGGTAAGTATGCCCGGGAGATACTTGAGAAGTTCAACATGCATGGCTGCAAGCCTGTTGATACTCCTCTTCCTGGTGGTTGGAGGAAGGAGAATGCTACTTCGGCAGAGGTAGTGGATGCCACTATTTGTCGACAATTGGTGGGGTCGCTTATGTATCTAGTCAATACACGACCTGACATATGCTATGCTGTTAACCAGCTTTCACAAGCTATGGTTAAGCCAACCAAGCTCTTCTGGAAGGCAGGCAAGCATGTATTGTGTTATCTCAAAGGCACATCGGGATATGGATTGTGGTACATACAGGAGGAGGAGGTGAGGCTATGTGGCTTCACGGATGCAGATTGGGAAGGGAGCCCAACGGACAGAAAGAGCACATCTGGAGGGATTTTCAGTATCGAGTCGACAGCAGTTTCTTGGTACAGCAGGAAGCAGAGATCCGTGGCACTCAATTCAGCAGAGGCCAAGTATATGGCAGCGAATTTGGCTGCATGTGAGGCTATATGGATGAGGAAGATCTTGGTCGGGTTGTTCGGTTCACACTTGGAGCCTATTGTGATTTATTGTGATAACCAGAGTTGCATCAAACTCTCGGCTAATCCAGTATTTCATGATAGATCCAAACACATTGACATCTGGTATCATCATATCAGAGATTGTGTGCAACGGAGGATCATGTTACTTTCATACATTCCTACGGAGGATCAGGATGCTGATATCTTGACGAAGGCGCTCACCAGGAGCAAATTCGAATACCACAGGGGCAGGATAGGGGTTACAGATAATCTGTATCTTGTTGAGAGGGAGTGTTGAGAATGCAACAATATGACAGAGCTTAGTGGAAATAAGTCACCTTCACTAAGTGGGCCCACAGGGTATTTTTGGCGCAAAGTCTATTTTTAGACATGTGGATCATGATTCTATGAGTTGCAGGATGCTATTTGTGGAGGGATGGTCAAGTTGGAAAAATAGATGGACTTCTATTTTTAGACATACTAGGCGGAATCTATTTTTAGATTGCCAGTCTAAAAATAGATATGTCGAATATTATTAGCTCTTAATAATATTTGGACTCTAAACATTATCTTATTCTCTTGGAGCACTTCAGTTTTATGCCTGGATGTGGCACATGCAGCTGAAAGAAGGAATTACGCTATTCCTAGGGTCTAAGTGGAGCTATTGCATGATGACTTCAGTTAGAACTCATGTGAGTGAGTTTGGTGGAGTTGATTGAGGAGTTGATGGAGTTGTGTTCAGTTTAACTCAGTTAAACATAGTTGAGCTAGTTGTATCAAGTCTAACTGATTGATACACTAGTGGAAGTGGTGTGAATTAATTAATAATTAATTCACTAATTAATCAACTAATGAACACATCAGTTAACTTCAGTGCATGGACAGTTTCAGTGGAGATCAGTGATGGAGGTAGGTGAAAGAGCAGGTTGACTATCAGTTGTGACTATACTGGTGCATGAGATTTGCACACACATTGATGGAGATGCCAATGAGGATTGCGCAGTACATCTTGGTGGGATTCGAACTTGGATCTCATGATTATCCATATTGGATTGCACAGTAGAGGCAGGCTAACAGGTGGAGGAGATTTGAGCATGTGACTTTCTTGATCTGAGCTTGTGTAGTGTGTAGCATGTGAGATAGTGCTGAGAGCTTGTGAGGAGCTTTGTGCTATTATTGTTACATGAACTCTATCATTATAATATACAGATAGTTGGGGGTTTTCAGCTTTAAGCTTTCCCATAAACACTGTGTTTATGTGTGATTGATTATGTGGTTTTAATGTGCGCATGCGATTGTTTATATTTCCACAATTAATGATCAATGGTAGAAGAGGTTATGTGTTATGCATGAAGATCAAATAGTGTGTGATCAGGATAATCTCGTTGAATAATTTAACTATTGTTCAAATTTCTACAGATTTTACTATTTACTGTGAAAATTTCATCATTCTGATCTCTCTCTGACTTGAGTTTATTCTTTCTTTGTATACAAGCTGTATTTTTTTTTTTTTTTTTTTTTTTTTTTTGAATTGAACTATTTCTATTAATTAAAATATATTACAAACAAGAGAGACAAGACATCGGTCGACCGGAAATGATAAAACTATCAACCTCGGTCCCGGAGATGGATTGATCCAAGCAAGGAGCTACAGCAAATGACTAGTATGTGAGAAGGACTGACTTTTACCCAACATGGGCAGTGGTCTCCACACGAAGTTTTTTCCCTTTTTTTTATTGAATTTTACCCAGCCATCCTGGGGATTATGAGTTAAAACAACTTGAAGACTGGAGTCCTCCAACTGGGGAGTCTCCTTATCTGATTCTGAAGAGGAGGTCTCATGAGCCCGTTTCTGGGTGATATCTATTACAGGAGGACGCGCAGGAGCAACAAAAGACAGGCCTGTCGACGGAGGCAGATGATCAGGTTCAACATCGCTCTCTTCATCTTCCGAGCATGAGGAGTCCGAGCTTACGGCCGGCGGCGGAGAGCAAGGAGTCCATCTCTTGGGTTTGGTCTTAGAGATGTTATCTTTTTTCATTTTTGCAGGGAGAGATGGGCAGGAATTTTGCAGATGCCCTGTTTGGTGACAGTGGCAGCAACGAAAAGCTGTATTCTCGTAATCCAGGCTTTGAGTCCAGACAAAGTCATTGATCTTGAGATTGATTTGATATGGTAGTCCCTTGCTCAAATCAAGTTCCACACATATTCTGGCATATGTGTAAAGCCCTTGATTTTCCCGCCAGTAATCCCCCATTAAGAAGCGGCCCAAGGTGTTGCCTATGCCCTTGTAGTCTACAATATGCCAAAAATGGGTTGGTAAGTTTGGTAGCCGGATCCATACAGGCGTCCTGGTGATAACTGCAGTTGCAGGGTCAAAATCTGGGAACCATGGAGTTAAGAAAAGCCCAGTAGTTCCCATAAACCAGGGGCCTTCATCTAAGGCCTGATGGCAATGCTTAACCTTGTCAAACAAAACTATGAAATACCCTTTTGAACAAAAGTTGACCTTGCACTGGTGAGTCCAGTTAGCATGGATCCAGTCATAGAGTTCCTTAGATCGCGGCCAGAGCCCATTGAACCTGCATATGATGGCCCTTTCGACAAAATTTTGAAGATCATTAGCTAGGCCAAGATGGGAAATCTCAACAAAAGGAACCTCCTCTAGCTTGTCAACCAAGAAAGGCCTGGGTTTAGGGGCCTCAGAGGGTTTGGGAACCTCAAAGCGAACTGCATCTTTGAAGGAGGAGGGAGGAGCAGAAGATGACTGCCCAACAGCGCCTCCTCGCAAACGAAGGGAAAAAACCAAAGAATCATTTATGTTTATGTTGTAAGCAGAGAGAGGAAGAAGATCTTCGAGTTGTTTACCTCGAAAAAGAAGTCTCTGGAGGGCAGAGGGTATCCCGATCCGGCGTTCCAAATTTGCCTTGAGATTCTGCACCAAGTCTGAGGAGCACACCCATTGTAGAATGGTTTTGCCTGAAAGTTGTGAGATTTGAATCTGAAAGGATGCAGAGAAATTTTTGAGCTCCCTCTGGTCCGACCCAATGCCAGATTCTTTTGTGTCTTCGAGAGCCTGACAACCTGGTAGCAGTTGAGGAGGCAGATTCTCCTTTTAAAGGAGACTGTCGCTCCCACCCAGATCCGTTGCTGAGGACACGGGGGCAGAACTGTAGTAGGGGCATCGGATCATATGCTGCGGATAAACCCCTGCATGGCTGCCTGAGTATTGTGTTTCCAGAGGGGCCGCCCCTGTAAACGTGCCCAGAGTCTCTGGCGCGAGAGAGAAGACCAGGCTGCGATTGTGAAGGGTTTCAAGCACTTGGCCAGGGCCATCAACACGCCAGTCATATTTCCTGCCTTTGATCAGAATCGTAGGTATCAAAGCAACAGGGAGGGGGCATTGCGTGGCTCGAGGAACTGATGCAGGATCGAATGCCACAGGGGGAAGAGGATTCTGATCCACAGTCTTAGCCGGTGTGGAAGCATCATAGGAGAGAGCGGTTGTCTGTGAGGAGAAGGAGAAAACCCTAGACGCCATTTTCCCCTACAATTTTTAACAAAAATTTGTTTTACTCTAGTCCTCTGATATCTTTGTATACAAGCTGTTTGTTGAATGATGCTTTTGAATTAAAATATGAGAATTTCGAGCAAACAATTTTGTCAACTAGTATTGAAACTGTTGGCCCAATTTCTTATTCTGATAATAATCTGCAAAAATCAAACAATTTGTTAATGAAACAAAGGTCTGCAATGAGTTGATTGAAGGCTTTTGAAAGACCTGTGGAATGAGATCTGTCTGTGGAGGTTTAACTCTGTTTTTTAGGCATTCTGGCTTCTTCTGTAAGATTAAATGGTTTACAGAAGTAATTTACTTTAAACAGAGGGGTAATTGAGCAATTTAAGCTAAGGATAATTTCAAGTGATATCTTTTCTCAATTTAGGCTTTTGAGAGATGAAAACTGGGCTAAAACAAGAAACAAGGGTTTCCTTAATGTTTTAGACTGTAAAAAAAAAAATTTAAGAAATCTGTAGGCTTTAAATCCCTTTTGTTTTGGAATTGATCTTCAGAGATCGTAAGCTGAGGAAATTTGGCTTTAAAAGGCTTACAGCGAAAATAAGGTTTCCTAGAAAAAATTGGTCAGGGTTTAGCTTGTTTTGGGCGTTTTTGGGCAATCTTCATTCTATGAATTCTCTTAATTTGACGGCTTGGCTTACTTATCAATGGTTTAACTTTGAATTTGCAGGTCTGAATATCAAAAAATACCTCAGATGGTAGGTATTTGACTGTCGGAAGGGTTTTTGGCAACTTCTGTGGTTGAATTTGAGCTTTGTTTCAACTTCTTAGAGGCGAGAAAATCTTTATTGGTATTGAATCAGGAAATCTGTGGTGAATAAGGCTTTGAATGGGAATTTAAGGCTTCAAAACACAGTGGGAAGCTTTGATAACAGTGGGGATATGCGTAACCAATCGAGTGCGACTTTAATACTTAGAATACACAGATAACGTTAATAAAAGTTATAACAAAGGTTTTAACCTTTACCATAAATCTTTAAAAACGCAATAATTGCGAGTCAAATCACTAGCGGGAGTGGTTTTAGATTTTTTGAATGCGAAAAACCGAAAGTTATTTTTGCGTTGGATTTGGGCTGTAAGCAGTTTTTGGCAAAATGAACGCGACGCAATAAGAATGAGACACGTCACAAGGGGTGGTTTCATGAAAACATCCAATTTCGCGCAGCTTTTGGTTTGGGATCATCGTTTGTTTTGCAGGCGCGAAGTGCATCGTCCACCGTTAGATTCGAGAGGTGGGAGCGAATGGTCGAGATATATGAGGGTATATGGTTCCAAAGGGTAAAATGGGCAGTGCTATATATATAAAGGGTTTATATATATGGTAAAAAATGCACGCGAGGTGGGTTATATGGCTCTAACCATAGGTTAAGCTATGCATAGCGTGAGGCTATTGCATATTTCTAGAAATAATGCTTGGGAAAGACCGATGCGAATGTGTTATAACCTTTATTTTATTTGAAATAAATCTTGGATTAAAAACGGGATAGGTGATATGATAAAGCTATTCTTTTTTGAAAGTTTATTTATATTTTTATTATGTAGTTTTAGACCATGGAGGGGTCCAATAACCATATGGGGCAGGATTATTTACATAATGTTTGTTTTATGCCAAAGGGGATATAATTGGGGTTTTTTTATTTAAACATGTGGATAATTAACTTTTGCAAAAATCTTATAATAGTGGGTTTTCGGGGATAATTAGATAAAAGGGGTTATAGTAATAGGATAAGGTTTGTTTATAGGGATTTAATAAACAAATTAGAAATTAATATGACTAAGGACAATGAAAAACACAAAAATATAATTATATGACTAAGTAAAGTGATAATGTAAAAGCAAAGCTTTATCATTTATAATTTGACCACTTTGACCTAGAATATAATATTTTTGGAGAGTTTTTTATGTTTTTTATGAATGAAGGATATTAATCAAAGGGGACTTTATTTTTCATTAAGTAAAAAAGGTCTTTACTGATGAAATTGAAGTGTAATGGATGAATGTAAGGTAAATGATGATAATTAAGGATTAATATAGGAATTCAACACTTTTAACTTAATAGTCATTGAGCCTTGGGTTCGGTCCCAACAGAAGTCAGAGAAATGCTCTGAGCCTCTTTGACTAGAAGTTTAGAATGCAGAATAAATATAAGGGAGGGGAAATTAGTGATTTTTTCCTGGTAACAAATATTACAACTATTTTCCGACCTTTTTCTACCTACCCAACTTTAATCTAACATCTTTTCTTCCTTTTTGCAGGTGCATTTGAGCTAGCAACCTTGAAACATTTTATTCTTTTGAAAGCAATAAAAACTATCTAAATCTACCTTATTTCATTCAAGGGCTCAGTTTAAACTGATGAGCTCCTCATTATTCTCTACCTATCTACTAATTAGTCAGGATTAAACAGTCTGACTAATCTTTATTCATTATCTACAACATGTAAATTGAAACATGACAAGTCAAGATTGAACAGTTCAACTCATCATGGATTATGGCATTTATTGACACTCTACCATAATCATCTGAAAGTAAAAAGTAGTGGCATTTGGACTTGCACACTTTCAAGTTTTATTTCTTTTTTCTTTGGGGTATATTATATTTTCTAAGTCCTTTGATCTTTATTTTAGGACTTTTACCCTCTTTTTGATTTTCTATTTTTTTATTTTTTACAAAATATGGGAAAACAACTTGTAGAAAGCAAGGTATGTACATATTTTACAAGACTATCATAAGTCAATTCCAAATTATGAATCCTATACTTATAGGACCCTAACAGCGGCTTCACATGGGGATGGAATCTCCTTGTGAGATGTCAAGAACACCGTCGACTAGTAGCCTGATCCACTGGGCCAATCCCAAACATGCATATGCTGTGACTGAAAACTCTTGAACTGAATTTACACCTTTTTCTGCAAACTGAAATCTGATCTGAAACTAAAAGAACATACTGCAATTCTCAAACCAAACTGATAGATCTTAAATATCTTTAGGACCTTCTCCTTGGCTTTAAATCTTAATAAATTATTTCAAACTAGCTGAAAACTGAAAACTGAAATAAGTTGAAATCCTACCTACTTACTCTAATCAGTTGTCCAACTGCTAGTTAGGTAAAATGAAATAGCCAATGCAACCATTCAAGCATTATGTACTTTGATAGATTTTGTTGCATTTTCTTGTTGATTATCAAAATTGTAATTCTGCAATCTATTAGAAACTTGTCAACAAATGAGAGCATAAGGAAATACCTGATTTCCTTT
The DNA here is from genome assembly GCA_034641835.2 of Pinus albicaulis. Lineage (NCBI taxonomy): Eukaryota > Viridiplantae > Streptophyta > Pinopsida > Pinales > Pinaceae > Pinus > Pinus albicaulis. The sequence goes on along the minus strand of CM076575.1, from coordinate 2,066,182,259 downwards.
GTTGACTCTAGAAACTGTATAAAAGGATCTTCCAAAATATATAAACTGATGTTTAACTAATCTAAACAACTGTACATCTGTTCTAGATGGCCTCCATTCCATGAATCTGAAATATTATTGTCATCTTTATCTCCCTGCAAGCTTTCAGATAAGATTTGTGATGATATTCTTACTGATTGTAATGTTTGATTGTTGAAACCTTTATCATCTTGATTCTGAAACTCATATTTAGTTAATGGAGGAAGGCTTTGAATGCATTCAATATTCAACATATCTGCTATTGGATCCTGAAAAACTTGGGAAAATTGCTGCAACCTATGGCATATAGGATTCCATGGGACTTCATAAACTTCAACAAGTTGTTCATCCTTTTTTTTAATGATATTATACCACATTTCCTTTAAAAGCTGAAATGATTCAAAACATAGTGGTATGGAACTTTCTTGTGTTATTTGATCAGATGTTTCAATGGAATTTGATAACTGCAATTGTTAAACTGAAATATCCTGATCAAGTGTTTCATTATCTTCTTTGTTGTCCATAACAATATCTAAAGACTGATGATTATTAATAGCATGAAAGTTGTCTCTAATGAACTGAAATGAATCAAAATAGAGAGGTAAATAACCTTCACTTATTTCCACATATTCTGCTCTTTCTTCCTCACTCTCATAGTTAATTTGCATTAGACGATTATTGTATTCTAGTTGTTGAAACTGAGTTTCCTCATCCCACAAACTAGCTTATGATTGCTCTGTAAAGTTAGCTTGAGTTTGGAGAGCATAACTATCATCATAATGATCATACTTAGGAAAATCATCAAAAGAAGGAATGTCATCAAACATACATATTAAATCAGTATATTCCTCTTCCACATATTGATCTGTAACTCCATTTTCTGATCTATGATAATTGGAATTAGCAGCAATTTTTTCATGGCTATCAACCTCTTCTATTTCTTCAGTAAATGTATCAAGGTGATTTTGAACAAAAAATTCATCTTTCATAGTGATCTTCTGTATTCTTTCATCTATTTTTCTTACCAAAAGGCTGAGCTTTACCTCTGCAATGTTTTTTTTTTCCTTTTCTTCTGCTTTCAACTTTTCCTATCTGATTTGCAGATTAACTTCTACATCAACTGCAATGTTTTGTATCTGTACAAGTGTTTTTGGATCTCTTTCTCTTAACCGAAATTATATTTTTGGATCAAAAGCACTTGGATAATGCAAGAAAGTTGAATCATGAGGAGGTCTAATATTTTCTGGCATTGAATAATAAACTTGATTAAATATGTCAGAAAATTGTTTTATTGTTTCATTTGGATGTCTTTTTAACTGATTATATTCTTCTATGATCACAAAAGGATTAACTTTTATTATCCATCTATCAAGGAAAAATTTAACAAATTGTTGGAAATTTGAGATGCTTGCATTAGGCAGATTCTTGAACCAAATTTTCCCTCTATTTTGTAAAGAAATAGCAAAAATTCTGATTTTAACATCATCTTCATCAATTTCAAATAGGTCCAAATAATTCTCAAAACCTTGAATATGTTTTTGGGAAGTGATACCATTCTCTCCATCAAATATAGGAAGATGTTTGTAGTAGTTTTGAGGAAAAACATGGAGTATAGGAGCTAAAATAAGGGGCTTATATCTATATGGAACTTTATATGGTATAGGAATATGTACATGGATTGTAAGATCAGTCTTGATTATCTGAGGCTTCTTAATTGGAAAATGATCATCATTAGATTCAGAAGAAAGTTGCTCAAAGAAATTAGGAGAATTATTATTTACAATATTTAAAGGAAAATAATTAAAAACTAATCTAAGATCTTCTATAAAATACAATATACATTGAAAATTTTTCTTAATGAGAAAGAACATGGTGTCTTGGATTAAGATCCAAGTTAAAAGCCTGATCTTTCCATATTTTTCTTTCAGGTTCATTCCTCCAGTGGAGTCTTGATTGTGAAATTGAGTTGGAGTCGTCAGGTGGATGATTTAAACCTTTGTGTATCTTATCACTGTCCACCATCATAGATCAGATCTGAACCTGTAAAATATTTCTGAAGAAAATTTTATTCTTCCCCAGTATGGTCGCCATTATGTTATCACTCAGTAATTTCTCCAGGTTCAAGAGAAATAGTTCGAGGTAACCACAAACCTACTTTGGAAATCTAGGATCTAGCCTTCCTAAATTTCAGAGAGGGCTCTCTCTTTATGATTTAAATTTGTTTTGGATTGATATTTTAGGCTAGCTATGATTGAACAATTGGGTTTTTGTTTTGAAATGTTTGGTGGAAAATAATATCACTTAAAGGCAAATTAAAGAGGGATCTACTAGTCCATTGGGCTATGGAGTCAAAGTTTAGCAAGCAGAACAAGAAGGCAATGCCAAAGGGATGCTAATGTATTCAGAGCAAGGTAGATTTAACCTTCGAGATTTGGATAGATTGTTTTGATGAAATGGCTTGCTTCGGGATAAAGGGTAATGAAGGATCCTTTGATCTGGAAAAAGAGGAAGGAGGCAGGGGTCAAACGGGACTAGGAGCAATTAAGAATTCCTAAATCTGGAAATCAGCATAAAACATTTAAATGATTAATTAGTTAAGACAGGGAGTTTTTACACTAGTCCTGAAGTAATACTCCTAATTAATCATTAAGATTGAACAACATATATGAAATTGTATGTAACTCAGAAAAGGAAACAATGACAGCAAGAAAGTACTTTACCCTTCAAATTATTGCATGAATCCTGAATTATGAAGTCCAATTGGCTATTGTCCAGACTGCTGCTTTAAAATAAACACATGTGAGCCTCCAACGTACCAGCAAAATGTCTATAATGTTCTTAGCAATTTTATTCCACCCAAAATACTTCAAAGAGTGAAGTATTTATACAAATTCTAAACTAGAATATCTTGAAAAAATATCAAGATTGGTTTACAAATATCTCCAACTCTTTTACATAAATAGAACTTAGTAAAGGACACTAAAAAATAATGCATCTATTTCGCACTATTTTTTATGGATAGGTGATGACAAAGAGGAGAATTCGAAGTTGATCCCAACTCTTAGTTGATGATGAGGCATCAAGTCACTAACCATTTTCTTTCTTTGTGCATTCTGCTCCAGCAATTCTGCAAACTTTGGGCCCAATTATACCTTTGTATTTCTCAATCCGAAATATATATGTAAAAAGTGAAAGAGGTTATTGTAGATGAATATGTTGATGAGATAAACCTCTCTCAGTTCCCTAAATTTCTACTCCAGCTGTTCACAATAGGCTCTGCAAAAAGATGTGTAAAACAGAGTTTTGCAGAGTCTGAAAAATAGGCTGTAAAGATGCGCATGTATCTTTCATTTTGTAATAGTTGTGAACAAAGTGAGATAGGTTTTTGTATATGGGTCTCTTAGGCACAAAAACCTCATTCATTTTTGTAATATGTATTTCTGATTATCCACAATTTTCTCTGCAAACTGATGACTTAACAAGAATTTTCTGCAAAAAGTGCTTTCCAATATTATTTAATATTTCTCAATCCATAATGGCTATTAGAAAAGTGAGAGAGGATTTTGTATTTGGAAATCTTAAGAACATAAACCTCCTTCAATTTTTAAAAATTCATCTTGGATTGGTCACAATAATTTCTGCAAAACAATGACTTAAACATGAAATTTCTGCAAAAATGTTCATCCTTGTTATGTTTTCATCTTTTCACCTTTTTGTTTTTTTAACTGTTTTACTTTCACTTCAGATAAACTTAATTGTTGGTGAAAGTATTTTCATCTCTTTTTACCATTACTTCCTCTGTTTTTACTTTTACCTTGACTGCTTTGTAACTTTTTTTTAACTTTCACTTTGACTTTTACCTGATACACTTTAGTTGTCTCTTTTTCACTGTTATGTTTTCACTGTTACTGTGAATTCTTACTTTGATTTTACCATTTACTGTGAAAATTTCATCATTATAATCTCTCTTTGACTTGATTTTATTCTTTCTTTGTATACAAACTGTTTGTTGAATGAAACTTTTGAATTAAAATATGAGAATTTGGAGCAAACAATTTTGTCAACTTGTATTGAAACTGTTGGCCCAATTTCTTATTCTGATAATAATCTGCAAAAATCAAACAATTTGTTAATGAAACAAAGGTCTGCAATGAGGTGATTGAAGGCTTTTGAAAGACCTGTGGAATGAGATCTGTTTGTGGAGGTTTAACTCTGTTTTTTACGCATTCTGGCTTCTTTTGTAAGATTAAATGGTTTACATAAGTAATTTACTTTAAACAGAGGGGTAACTAAGCAATTTAGGCTAAGGATAATTTCAAGTGATATCTTTTCTCAATTTAGGCTTCTGAGAGATGAAAACTGGGCTAAGACAGGAAACAAGGGTTTCCTGAATGGTTTAGACTGTAAAAAATGATTTTTAAGAAATCTGTAGGCTTTGAATCCCTTTTGTTTTGGAATTGATCTTCAGAGGTCATAAGCTGAGGAAAGTTGGCTTTAAAAGGCTTACAGCAAAAATACGGTTTCCTCGAAAAAATTGGCCAGGGTTTGGCTTGTTTTGGGCGTTTTTGGGCAATCTCCCTTCTATGAATTCTCTTAATTTGACGGCTTGGCTTACTTATCAATGGTTTAAATTTGAATTTTCAGGTCTGAATGTCGAAAAATACCTCAGATGGCAGGTATTTGACTGTTGGAAGGGTTTCTGGCAACTTCTGTGGTTGAATTTGAGCTTTGTTTCAACTTCTTGGAGCCAAGAAAATCTTTATTGGTCTTGAATTAGGAAATCTGTGGTGAATAAGGCTTTGAATGGGAATTTAAGGCTTCAAAACACAGTGGGAAGCTTTGATAACAACGGGGATATGCATAACCAGTCCAGTGCAACTTTAATACACAGAATACACAGATAACATTAATAAAACTTATAACAAAGGTTTTAACCTTTACCACAAATCTTTAAAAACACAATAACTATGAGTCAAATCCTTTGCGGTAGTGGTTTTAGATTTTTTGAATGCGAAAAACCGGAAGTTGTTTTCGCGTTGGATTTGGGCTATAAGTAGTTTTTGGCAAAATGAACGTGACGCAATAAGAACGCGACACGTCACAAGGGGTGGTTTCTTGAAAACATCCAATTTCACATAGCTTTTGGCTTGGTATCATCGTTTGTTTTGCAGGTGCGAAGTGCATCGTCCACCATTAGATTCGAGAGGTGGGAGAGAATGGTCGAGATCAATTTTAAAGCTGTCGTGGAAATTTATGGTGGGGCCTGGGCGGCTTATGCAATGGCGCATTGAAATATAATAAAACCTTTGTAAAAAACACTTTATAATCAAGGTTTTAATATATAAAAAGGTTAACTGTATATGAGGGTATATGGTTCCAAAGGGTAAAATGGGTAGTGCTATATATATAGAGGGTTTATATATATGGTGAAAAATGCGCGTGAGGTGGGTTATATGGCTCTAACCATAGGTTAAGCTATGCATAGCGTGAGGCTATTGCATATTTCTAGAAATAATGCTTGGGAAAGACCGATGGGAATGTGTTATAACCTTTAGTTTATTTGAAATAAACCTTGGGTTAAAAACGGGATAGGTGATATGATAAAGCTATTCTTTTTTGAAAGTTTATTTATATTTTTATTATATAGTTTTAGACCATGGAGGGGTCCAATAACCATATGGGGCGGGATTATTTACATAATGTTTGTTTTATGCCAAAGGGGATATAATTGGGGTTTTTTATTTAAATATGTGGATAATTAACTTTGGCAAAAAAGCTTATAATAGTGGGTTTTCGGGGATAATTAGATAAAAGGGGTTATAATAATAGGATAAGGTTTGTTTATAGGGATTTAATAAATAAATTAGAAGTTAATATGACTAAGGACAATGAAAAACACCTAAATATAATTATATTACTAAGTAAAGTGATAATGTAAAAGCAAAGGTTTATCATTTATAATTTGACCACTTTGACCTAGAATATAATATTTTTGGAGGGTTTTTTATGTTTTTATGAATGAAGGAGATTCATTGAAGGGGATTTTATTTTTCATTAAGTAAAAAAGGTCTTTACTTATGAAATTGAAGTGTAATGGATGAATGTAAGGTAAATGATGATAATTAGGGATTAATATAGGAATTCAACACTTTTAACTTAATAGTCATTGAGCCTTGGGTCCGGTCCCAACAGAAGTCAGAGAAATGCTCTGAGCCTCTTTGACTGGAAGTTTAGAATGCAGAATAAATATAGGGGAGGGGGAATTAGTGATTTTTGTCTGGTAACAAATATTACAATGATTTTCCCACCTTTTTCTACCTACCCAACTTTAATCTAACATTTTTTCTTCCTTTTTGCAAGTGCATTTGAGCTAGCAACCTTGAAACATTTTATTCTTTTGAAAGCAATAAAAACTATCTAAATCTACCTTATTTCATTCGAGGGCTCATTTTAAACTGATGAGCTCCTCATTATTCTCTACCTATCTACTAATTAGTCAGGATTAAACAGTCTGACTAATATTTATTCACTATCTACAACATGTAAATTGAAACATGACAAGTCAATATTGAACAGTTCAACTCATCATGGATTATGGCATTTATTGGCACTCTGCCATAATTATCTGAAACTAAAAAGTAGTGGCATTTGGACTTGCACACTTTCATGTTTTATTTCTTTTTTCTTTTGGGTATATTATTTTTTCTAAGTCCTTTGATCTTTCTTTTAGGATCTTTACCCTCTTTTTGGTTTTCTATTTTTTATTTTTTACAAAATATGGGAAAACAACTTGCAGAAAGCAAGGCATGTACATATTTTACAAGACTCTCATAAGTCAATTCCAAATTATGAATCCTATACTTATAGGACCCTAACACTTGTTACTTCATCAAATGTCTGCCTCGTATTTACTATGAAAGGGCCTATGACCATGGGTAATTTATACATGTGTCCTTTCTTCATAGGCACGAAATGAACCTGATCAACATTTAGACTCTGTCTAATGAACTCTAAAGCAAAAAGCCTCATTGGTACAAATGTTGGGAGTCTATAAGGCTCAACACTTGCTCCATATAGCCTTATTTCAGAATATTCCTAAAAAACAAACCAATCTCCATATTTGCAATTATTTCCTAAATGTAGAAACTCCTGAGCTTTAGGTAAGAAACAGGGAGGAGGACTTCCATTCAATATTTTATATGCAATTGGCATGTAATAGCTAGCAAAATCAAACAACCGAGCCTCATTTTGCTCCCTTCTAACCACATATGTCCATAATATCACTGATTTCCTTCTTTTATTTACATCCATAATATTTAGACCTAAATGCATGAATTCTTCCACATTCTGATATAAGAACAAGTATATAATCAATGAAGGAAATTTGAATGAACCTGTTAATGAAAGGCTCATCAGCTGTGAATTGACTACTTCCTGCCAACATGATGGAATATCCAGCACCATTCCTGGCTTCATCATCATGGAAAACATCCCTAGGACTGATTTATCCATTGTTTTATCATCCTCTTTACCCAGAAATTTTGCAATATTACTTAATATTGGACGAGTCTCAGCGTCAAAAACCCCCATGGCAAACTCTTTGCAATTTGGCTGAAACTGCTTCATGTTAGGTTTCAAATAAAATATGAATTGATTAAATTCTTCACCTACAAGATTATCATAATATTGTACCAGCGAATCGTCAGAAAATTGGATGGATGACTTTGACTCAGGATAGCAAAGGGCTTGGCAGATTAACTGGGTGGACACCTGCAGAACGTTCTCTCCTTGGGAATTCATGACAAAACACTTCCTTGAATACATGAAAAACACCAACCAATAGATAAACTCAGGGAAAAGATGGGTCTTTGGAATGCATGCAAACAAAATTCCAGACTTGACCATGGCAGAATACACAGGGGAAGCATTCTCATTCAAGATAACTTGCTGGTAGAAAGGGAGGTGAATTATAGAACACAGGGTATCTTGAATATCCCTCTCAGTATCCATGAGAGGTATATGGCTAGCTGAACCTGATAGGGATGATCATTTGGCCATAGTTGAAAAACTCTGCAGGAATAGTTCACAGGGTGGTCAAATTTGTGCAGGTGGCGGAAAGCTAAAACAGGGTGCAGCGCAAAAAATCACAAGTAATTTGAAAAACAAATAAAAAACTTCTTTAAATAGGTGGCGCAGGTTTTAAATTTAATGCTAACAAGATGCGCCAGCAAGCCGTTGATTCTACTCGGTGTGGAAGACAATTGTGACCAACTCAACGTCTTACGTCACAGTGAGGGTTCTCGAGGTACAGAGGAAAACTTTAACTGGTGCCCTCGCAGTCAATCTCCATCGTTCATCTCTGTTGTCCCCGTAGTCAACCCGGTCAACTGCGGAGGCACTCATCATGGTATCTGGTGTGCTAGTTGTGCCTGCGGGTTGGGCCTTTTGATAAAGACTTTAATTATTAGTGTTTTCCGCCAATCAAATCAATCAATGTTTAACATTAAATACCGAACCCACTACTATAAAGTTTAAATGTTAAACTTAACTCAGATATTGGCGAACATACATACTTTTTCATGCTAAAGTATAAGATTTTGATACTTTAGCATATTTTCCGACAATTTCTTATTTTTATATTTGAAAATATTTGAAAAATAAAAGGATATGCATATGATCCACAACAGGGTGGGTGTTTATTTTATTTGTTTTTTTGGGATATATGTGCAATGTCAAAGTATTTAATATAAACTCCTCTATACCTTCAAAATAATACAAATTATTGTAATAGATAAATACAATATAAACCCTCAAAAGTTCTCTTCCATTATACCTTCAAAATAATACAAATTATTGTAATAGATAAATACAATATAAACCCTCAAAAGTTCTCTTCCATGGGATATTGATCTTAATATTTAAATCAATGGCGCTAAAATTAATTCACAATTTAAATCTACGGTGGTTGAGTGTTATTTTTGGGAGGCCATATTTAGAGTTCTAAAAGGCCAAATAAAGCATAAAATTGCTTGTTGGAAAGATAATATTGTGGAGGATGGTTTGAGAAAGTTATTTTTCTCAAATGCACAATGAGAAATGCTATACATTTTCAGTAATTTCAAAATAAGATAACAGAATCACCAAAAAGAATCACAAAGAAAAGGGAATAAAATCATATAGGTATCACAAAATCCCTGGCTTAGTTCACATTATATTTTTTAAATACAAGAGCAAGTTGTATCGAGAATAATAGCAATAAATATGATGTATTGATCAAAATTATAGAAGGAGGTTCAACAATTCGAAAATGCAAATTAGTGTTTTTTCTAGATTTTTATTTAGCACACAAAACATTTCAGTATAAGAAAAAAACTAGCATGAATCTGTGGATAAAGGTTTCATATCCACAAAGTTCATAGGGATTGATAGTAAGAGATCAAACATGTGTTCAACCAAATTCTAGTAAAGGTGCAACTAAACCATAATGGTAATGCTATGAATCGCAAAGAGAATAGAGGAATTTGAGAGTTAGAGGTGGAGAGGTTTAGGACCACTAAATCAAATTCTAGTAAAGGTGCAACTAAACCATAATGGTAATCCTATGAAATCGTAAAGAGAATAGAGGAGTTTTAGAGTTAGAGGTGGACAGGTTTAGGACCACTAAATCATATCAATACGGGTTTGAAACCTGAGATAAGGCAACGATGACGAGTTTCACCTTGTGAAAACTCATATGCAGTAAAAGGATTTTCTTTTTTTGAATAATTTGCAAAATGAAATGAAATGAATTGATATTTTAACGTACACAAGATTAAAAATAGTATATGGACCATCAGTTCCCTGCTCTTCACCTTTTGCAATTCAATCATTATCTTATTCAAATTGAGGATGAGTTGGCCCAACCTTCCAACAATCCCCTCTCTAAAAGGACAATGGCAAGAAAAAGATGCTAACATATTCCCATAACTTTTTTTGATGTATTTGAATGCATCGCATTCCAAAATGAAATGTTTTTTCTATTCCACTGACCCATACGTGCAAAATGTACACACCCGTTCTTCCCAAGCTTCTTTAGGCCTTTTCCACTGTCTTGTTTCACACCAAAGTTTACGTGAGTTGGTTCTTAATGCTAGCTTCAATGTACTCTTTTTGTTGGAGATCACATGTAGGGTTGAATTCTTCAATGTAGTACTTCTTCTTTCTACCCAACTATTTTCCCCATACCCGTTTACGAAACTTCTCCATAACAAAATTCTTTAGCTCCTTGCTATTTGTGGGACAAACATTGAGGTAGATATTCCATTTTTGCATCCATGTGTAGTTTTGTCTCATCCATTTTTTCTTTCTTTTACGAATGCCTTAATTGAAGATAACATTGCCATGTACCTACTCACATTTTCTCAATTCTTTTTAGATATCTTATGAGTCATACCATAGCAATTGCTTTGATGGGAGTTGCTCATGATCAAGTGTTTTTTTTTTTTTTTTCTCAATTTGTTTCCATTTTGAGACAGGGGTGTTGCTAGCCCACAATTCACACCCATATAGTATCATTGGACAAACTAGGAGTCCAAAAATAACTTTAATCATTTTCCAATCGCATAACTCTGCCTCTCTACATCTATTTTGAAGAGAATATAATGCTTTCCACTCTCCTAAAATTATCTTTTTTCTACAGTCTTCCTAATTAAGTTTGTTGTTGAATCAATCCTGAGATACTTGTACTCATTTACTTCTTCAATAATGTTGTCTTCAAAGAAGAATGTATGTTGGCTCTACTTCCTTTTATTAGAGAAAATCATTATTTAGTATTGACTTGCATCCCCGCTGCTATACAAAAATGCTCAAGGGCATATAGGTGCATCTACAATCCATGGACCAATTTATAAATCAATACATGATCATCAACATATAAAAGAAGCTTTATCACAAACTCCCCCAAGCGGAACACCGTCTCCACCTTGCAGATTTAGCCACTCTTCCAATTTATCAATATATAAACCAAAAATATTAGGGGATAAAGGGCAACCTTGCTTGACTCCAAGGTCACTTCTAAAACTTTCTGAAATACCCGCTGAAGTTCTAATTTTGACTTTCACCTCTTCATAGAATCTATGGACAATAACTCTATAATGCAAAAGAATTTCAAGTTCTTCTATTCTATATAGTTTTATTTTAATATATATTTATTAATTTCTAATTATATTTTGTGTGAGGCTTTAAACATAAATAATGATTTACACTAAAAGCATCAGGGCCATGACAAATTTGTATTTATATTAGTTTTCATTATTATGATATATTTTAATATTTACTTAAATCGTTTTAATTTAGTTTTACTTTTATCAGGTTAAAGTTTAGTTTCATTGGCTTTAATTTTGATTATTATAGTTGTATTTATTAGTTTAGTTTTAGTTTAAATTTACTATTTCAGTGTTAGATTTTAGTTTTATTATTTTATTTTATTTTTTATTTTAGTTTAGGTTAATTACGCCTTAAAGCGTTCTTATTTGAAAACAACTCCTCTAAGTGCCAATGTGTCCATGTCTGAGCCATTGGATCAAATGGAAATTAAGATAACTATTTAGGTTTTGGTGACCTTTAAGTTAAAAGGATGTTATTAAAAATTTGTTAGATTTAAATAAAATTTATATCTTAAAATTAAACTTCACACAATCCAATTAATTTAAATTAAATGGATAAAAGACACTATTAAAAAGGAAAATAACTATTTAAAATAAAAATAATAAAATAAAATAATAATAAACTATAAAAACAACCCATGGTATTGACCCATGGTATTTATGTGGAATGTAGTTTATTTAAAGCGGAAAATTAAGATAAGTATTTAGGTTTTGGTGACTTTTAAGTTAAAACTATGTTATTAAAAATTTGTTAGATTTAAATCAAATTTATATCATAAAATTAAACTCCACACAAGCCAATTAATTTAAATTAAATGGCTAAAAAACACTATTAAAAAGGAAAATAACTATTTATCTATTTAAATATTACATTTTTGTGTCAGGATGCTCTCCAACAAAGTAAGTATGATAGAAATGTTGTTATGTTATGTTTAACATTTTGACTATGTCAAATTACACAAAAATGAAAATAAAAGTAAACTAGCAATTGCACCATATGTTGCAAAAGAAATGTCGTAAGGAAATAGCATATGAAAGAGTAGCCTAGAAGAAATAAGTTGTTGCAGAGAAGGAGCCGTCGTGAAGGAATGAAAGGCAATTTTTTCTTACATGGAAGCAGGTCGTGGAGGTTTCAAAGATATTGATTATAAGAGTTATCAACTAAAAAATTTTGTTATAGATATTGAAATAGGCATTTGTGGGTGAAAACATATATGTAAACCAACATAATGAAATAATTTGTTGCAGAGAAGGAGCCATCGTGAAGGAATGAAAGGCATATTTTTCTTCCATGGAAGCAGGTTTTGGAGGTTTCAAAAGTGTTGATTATAAGAGTTATCAACAAGAAAATTTTGTTATAGATATTGAAATAGGAAATTGTGGGTGAAAACATATATGTAAATCAACATAATATGTTCACATATATAAAAAATTTGTTATAGATATTGAATCCTTTGGTGATTAATAATCCTCCGAAACAAGCATGAAATGAACATGTAACTCAAATAAGATAGTTTAAATACATTCAAGTACAATCTATCTAGCATAGATGTAAATGAATAGAATTTTTATTAACAGAAATAGAGTTTACTCCAAGTTCATCTACATATCTCAGCGACAATTGCATGCTTGTTAGAAATTGTATATGAAGAACAATAGTCTTGGTATAAAAGAAAGTGAATGTCATTTTAGTATGGAGACATTTTTGGAAGGAGATATTGTTATTCATGTTATGGTTTATTTTCTTAACTCCAAACATGGTTTAGTATTTCTCTATATACATAAGAAAAAAATACAAAATAATTTCACAAATTTTAGTTATAGTTTTATATTTTATAATTACAAATCTAGTTTCTTATTAAAATATTTTACACACATCTATTCATTCAAAAAAATTATATTGTGAATATTTTTTATCCTATTATTTGATTACAAAATTAGTGTACTCCCTACTAAGTAAAACAACTTTATTAATAAAGAATTGAATGCCAAATTGAAAGATTACTAATGTGATAACTACTATAATATATAGAACTGATTTTTTTGACGTATAAATTATTTTTTTTATATGTCATTCAATTTCCATTACCTATTATCTTCAAACCCCATGGAGAGGTATTGAACATGGGAGCCAACTTTAGGTAAATAAGCATTCACATTGTCAACTTGGACCAAAAAAAAATAAAAAATCCTAAAATACATAATCATCTTTTTAAATATATAATTGAGTTTCATTTATTAAAAAAAAAGACAATATTAAGAACCTCCTAAATTTATAAAAGGTAATTGACATGAAAAATAAAAAATCTCCTCATGACAACATACAAATGTTAATCTTAAATGAATCATTAAAAAAATAAAAATAGATAATAGATTTACTAGTTATATCATTAAAAAAAGTCTACTTTCACAATCGAACTTCTACATTAATTTTAAAAAATATTATTTTATAACTATATATAATTATAATTGTATATAATAATAATTGTATATTTTTAAGATAGATATTTGATGATAATAATATTTGATATTCATTAACAAAAAAATATTCGAAAGAGTATGTATATAGTTACAAATTGTTATGTAGTTACAAACTATTAAAATTAAGTAATTAAAGGAAAATTTAGTGTTAATTAAGAAACGAGAATTATGAACATTCATCATTATTGCTCAAGATAAATCATGTCCTGTGAAATAATTTTCAAATTTTAAAAATATCACATATTTTAAAAAATTTCCTTATTAATTTAATTTTTTATATATTAAGAAAAACTATGTATATTTGGATGTATGAAAATTTAGACACATTTTATTAAGTAAAATTTTAAGAGAATAATGGTTATAAACAATTAAAAATAATTTTATTAAATAGTTGGTTTAGATATATATTATTTATGAGAGGGATCAATTCTCTTTTCACTCTAAAAGAGGTTTGCATATCAACAAATTTGATCTCTCTTGGCTCTTGGTAGATCCAAAATTAAGATTGATCTAGGCCATCTTAATTTCCCCTTTAAATAAACAATATTCCACATGAATACCATGGGTCAATACCATGGGCTGTTTTTATAGTTTATTATTATTTTATTTTATTACCTAAATTCAATTCAACTTATTAAAAAGAAAAAACCAAATACTGTAAAAAAACATATATAAAACTATTTAAATTTACATATATATTTTTAATAACAACATTTTAACTTAAAGGTCACCAAAACCTGAAATCAATCTAACTTATTAAAAGGAAAAAAAACTAGCATTATAAAAAATATATAAAACTATTTACTTGTGGATCTAATGGCCTAAAACATTTCAATCGTCTAACATTTGATCCAATGGCTCAGACATGGACACAGTGGCAGCTAGGGAAGTTGCTTTCAAATAAGAATGCCTTACGGCATAATAAAAATATTATTTTATAATTATATATAATTATAATTGTATATAATAATAATTGTATATTTTTAAGATAGATATTTGATGATAATAATATTTGATATTCATTAACAAAAAAATATTCGAAAGAGTATGTATATAATTACGAATTGTTATGTAGTTACAAACTATTAAAATTAAGTAATTAAAGGAAAATTTAGTGTTAATTAAGAAACGAGAATTATGAACATTCATCATTATTGCTCAAGATAAATCATGTTATGTGAAATAATTTTAAAATTTTAAAAATATCATATATTTTAAAAAATTTCATAATTAATTTAATTTTTTATATATTAAGAAAAAATATGTATATTTGGATGTATGAAAATTTAGACACATTTTATTAAGTAAAATTTTAAGAGAATAATGGTCATAAACAATTAAAAATAATTTTATTAAATATTTGGTTTAGATATATATTATTTATGAGAGGGATCAATTCTCTTTTCACTCTAAAAGAGGTTTGCATATCAACACATTTGATCTCTCTTGGCTCTTGGTAGATCCAGAATTAAGATTGATCTAGGCCATCTTAATTTCCCCTTTAAATAAACAATATTCCACATGAATACCATGGGTCAATACCATGGGCTGTTTTTATAGTTTATTATTATTTTATTTTATTACCTAAATTCAATTTAACTTATTAAAAAGAAAAAACCAAATACTGTAAAAAAACATATATAAAACTATTTACATTTACATATATATTTTTAATAACAACATTTTAACTTAAAGGTCACCAAAACCTAAAATCAATCTAACTTATTAAAAAGAAAAAAAAACTAGCATTATAAAAAATATATAAAACTATTTACTTGTGGATCTAATGGCCTAAAACATTTCAATCGTCTAACATTTGATCCAATGGCTCAGACATGGACACAGTGGCTGCTAGGGAAGTTGCTTTCAAATAAGAATGCCTTACGGCATAATTAAATAAAAAGAATGACATAATGTAATGAACACTTTAACTAGGTCACAATACAATAAAAAAATAAAAATAATAATAAACTATAAAACTAGTCCATGGTATTGACCCATGGTATTCATGTGGAATGTAGTTTATTTAAAGTGGGAAATTATTAAATAAAAAGAATGACATAATGTAATGAACACTTTAACTAGGTCACAATACAATAAAAAAATAAAAATAATAATAAACTATAAAACTAGTCCATGGTATTGACCCATGGTATTCATGTGGAATGTAGTTTATTTAAAGTGGGAAATTAAGATAACTATTTAGGTTTAAAATTTATATCATAAAATTAAACTCCACAAAAACAAATTAATTTAAATTGCCTCGATAAAAAAACACTATAAAAAAAGGAAAAACCAAATTAAGATGGCCTAGATAAATCTTAACTCTCGATCTACCAAGAGTCAAGAGGGATCAAATGTCTTGGTATACAAACCTCTTTTTGAGTGAAAAGAGTATTGATCTGTCTCATAAATAATATATATCTAAATTAATTGTTTAATAAAATTATTTTTAAATGTTTATAACCATTATTCTTTTAATTTTTTACTCAATAAAATGTATCTTAGCAATAATGATGAATGTTCATAATTCTCATTTCTTAAATAACACTAAATTTACCTTTAATTAATTAATTGTAATAGTTTGTAACTACATACATACTCTTTCGGATTTTTTTTTGTTAATGAATATCAAATTTCTTGCGTTCAAAAAATATATATATACATATCCTTAATTACCTAATTTTAGCTAAAAAAATCTTAAATGTTTTTTACTTTATAATCATAAACAATTTTCATATTATATGATGTCAAACTTACTCAACTTTTTAGTCTGAAATTTTAAATAAAGTTTTTCATTACATAATTTTATATTTTATATTTATTTTTTTTCAATTCCAAACAAAACTTACAAAAGAAAAAACCCATTCAGTCCATACTGTAGATTATAGTTTTACAAAATTGACACTATGTGATTAAAAATAGAGTAAGTTGAGACAAGTCCAAGGGGTTTTTTGTACAAGTTTTGTCATAACCTTTATTCTACTTTATAACGTGATCCGCAATCAAAGAAAATGGCTACGGATTTCACAAGTTATTAGTTTATAACTTGATCCACAATCAAAGAAAATGGCTAGCAATGTCACAAGTTATCATTCGTAAGGGAAGGGGAAGAAATCCCATCCAAAATTCGAGGCTAAAGGCAAGAAGCTGGATTTTTCCAAGGTGAAGTGTTTTCACTGTCACGAACATGGGCATCTCGCCACTAACTGCCCACAAAAAAAAGAAGAACAAGAAGGTTGTTGGAGCTGCAAATAGTGAGGCCCTTGCCTCGCAATTTGAACTTGATTTCTCCTTGATCTCATGCTTGGTTTCAAGTGCAATGGGATCGGTGTGGTATCTTGATAGTGGTGCTTCCTTCCACATGACGGGAGACAAGGAGTTGTTTAGTGACTTAGAGGAGAAATATCTCCAAATGCATATAGAGATGGGCGACGATGGTAGATACAGTGCAACTGACATTGGAACCATTACCTTTGAGAGGGATTCAGGTAAACCATTTTTGTTGAAATATGTTATGCATGTTCTAGGTTTGAAGAAGAACTTGGTCTTAGTCGCGATGTTGGAGGACAAAGGTTATGATGTTTTTTTCAGCGAGGGAAAAGCTTTCCTGCGACATAAAACAACGGGTCAAACCAATAGGATAGGGATTCGAGTCAAGAATCTCTACAAGATGGAGGTAGATGGATGCGCTGAAACGATGGGCAAAGAAGAATAAGTGGTGAGGCGGGATTAGGGTGAATTATGGCACAGGAGATTGGGCCATATACACCATGGCGCCTTGAAGATTTTGCAGCAGATTTCTACTGGACTTCCCAAGGGTACTCTTACGTATTTAGATCAGTGCAAGGGATGTACTATGGGTAATTTTGTGAAGACCACCTTTCATGAAAAGGAGAACCGTGCTTCAGTGATCCTGGAGAGATTTCACACAGACGTGTGTGGACCATTCTTGGTTGCTTCAATAGCAAAACACATGTATTATGTTATTTTTGTTGATGACTATTCTCGTAGATGTTGGATCTTCTTCATGCAGAAGAAGGATCAAACATTCTCAAAGTTATGTGAGTTTAAAGCATTGGTGGAGAAGGAGTCGGGGAAGCAAGTGAAGACTCTGCGGAGTGATAATGGTGGTGAATATATCTCAAAAAAATTCAAATACTTCTATAGCAAAGAAGGAATTCAAAGAGAACTCATAGCGCATCATAACCCACAGCAGAATGGGGTTGCGGAGAGGAAGAACAGAATGATCGTGGGTGTTGCACGAGCTATGCTACATGACCAAGGCCTACCAATGCACTTGTGGGCGGAAGCATGAAACACTGCGGTTTATGTGCAAAACCGTTGTCCTCATAAAGTACTTGGCATGAGTACACCTGAAGAAGCTTTTACTGTTAAGAAGTTGGATATTCCTCATTTAAAGATTTTTGGCTCATCTGTTTACATTCATGTGACCAAGGATGCCAGGAAGAAGCTGGAGCCGACTACAGAAGTTGGGATATTTGTGGGGTACACAAAAACACCCCATAATTATCGTGTGTATTTTCCAAATAGTTGGATGACTGTGGTGCGACGGGATATAAAATTCAATGAGGAGAAAGCCATGAAGTTGTCGCTTGCATAGGATGAACTCCTTGTTCCCAAAGATGAGCCTCAAGATGTGGATCAGCCACAGGAGGAGGATCATGGAGTGGAGGAGTCCACTCATGCAGAGCCAAACATCAGAACTGGCAGAAGGCGTACCACAGAAGCTGAGAGGTTGAAGCTTGATGCGGCACAGAATGTAGGAGTCCCTACTTCACATCACAGACAAAGATAGTCACCTGACTGATATACTGGATACATGGCTCTAATGAGAAAGTGTATCGTGACAGAGCCATATTCCTTTGAGGAAGCAACGCAGGAGCCCACATGGGTAGATGCCATGGTGGAGGAATATGACTCCATTGTCAGAAACAATGTTGGGGAGATTGTTCCAAGTCCAGTTGGTAAGTCAGTGGTAGGTTCCAGATGGATCTACAAGGTAAAGGAAGTTGTTGATGGGAGCATCGAGAAGTATAAGGCAATATTTGTCGCCCGAGGCTTCCCACAAATCGAGTGGATTGATTATGAGGAAACCTTTGCACCTGTCACGCGATATTCTTCCATAAGGACCATCCTTGCTTTCTCAGCGCGGATGGGTTGGCATATTCATCAGATGGATGTGAAGACTGCATTTCTTAATGGGATCGTTTAGGAAGAAGTGTACATTGAACAACCTGAAGGATTTGAGATCTTCAGCAGCGAGCCGCATGTGTGCAGACTCAAAAGAGTGTTGTGTGGGTTGAAGCAAGCACCCTGTGCTTGGTACACATGGATCAACAGCTATTTCAATGGACTTGGCTTCACCAATAGTGAGGCGGATGCAAACCTATACCAAATTGTGGTGGAAGGTAAGATTTTAATCATTGTTCTTTATGTTGATGATTTAATACTAACAGGTGATGACCATTTGATACACTCATGCAAGGAAGACCTTGCAAAGGAGTTTGAGATGAAGGATTTGGGCCTCCTTCATTATTTCCTTGGATTGGAAATATGGCAGCGAGAAGGTGAACTGTTTGTGTCTCAAGGCAAGTATGCTCGAGAGATACTTGGTAAGTTTCACATGGAGGACTGCAAGCCCATGGATACTACTCTTCCAGGAAAATGGAGGAAAGAGGATGCTACATCGACAGAGGTCGTGAATGCCACTATTTATCGACAATTGGTGGGTTTTCTCATGTATTTAGTTAATACAAGACCGAACATATGCTATGCAGTGAACCAGCTTAGTCAAGCAATGGTTAAGCCTACAAGCTCTTTTGGAAGGCAGGAAAGCATGTCCTGAGATATCTCAGGGCACATATGAGTATGGCTTATGGTACAGACAAACGGATGAGGTGAAGTTGCATGGCTTCACAGAAGCAGATTGGGCAGGCAGCCCAACGGACAGAAAGAGCACATCAGGAGGGGTTTTCAGTATCGGATCTACAGTTGTTTCTTGGTACAGCAGGAAACAGAGATCTGTGGCACTCAGTTCAGCGGAAGCAGAATACATGGCAGCAATTCAAGCTGCATGTGAGGCTATCTGCATGAGGAAGATCCTAGTCGATTTGTTTGGTTCTCATTTAGATCCTATAGTGATTCATTGAGAGAATCAGAGTTGCATTAAACTCTCGATTAATCCTGTGTTTCATGATAGATATAAGCATATAGATATATGTTATCATCATATAAGAGATTGTGTGCATCGGAAGATCATGTTGCTTCAATACATTCCTACAGAAGATCAGGATACAGATATTCTGACGAAGGCGCTCACCAGGAGCAAATTCGAATACCATAGAGACAAGATCGGGGTGAAGGATAATCCCTATCTTGTTGAGAGGGAGAGCTGAGATTCAACAATATTATGAGCTTAGTGAATATTAAGCACCTTCACTAAGTGGGGCCCGCAAGCTATTTTTAGGTGTATTTCTATTTTTAGAATGGTGAGCGTATTCTAAAGTTAGTAGGATGCTAATTCTAGATGGTTGAGAAAATTCTATCTTTGGATGAATTTCTATTTTTAGAAGATTGGGCAAAGTCTATTTATATATCCATAATATAAAAATAGATGCATGTCGATTATTATTAGCCCTTAATAATAATCAAACAATAAACAGTAACTTATTCTCTTGGAGCACTTTATTTCAGTGAACACATGTGGCACAACAGTGGGCTGAAGGAATTACGCAATTACTAGGGTGGTTGGTGACTCATGCATTGAGGACTTCATTATAATTGATAGTGGCAAGTTGTAACAGAGTTGGAAGAGTAGTTATGTGAGTTTTTATTTATTTTAACTCACTTAAGTGAGTTAAACTCAGTTGTACTAGTTGTAACTAAGGATACACTAGTGAAATATGAGCAAATTAATTATTTAATTAATTCACAAGTAGTGTCTTACTTGCAACTGAACAAATACAACAGTTAAGTACTTGCATGCCAGATCCAGTGGAGACCCAGTGGAGAGATAGGTGAAAGGGTGAGATGGACTATTAGTTGTGACTATAGTGATGCATTCAATGCATCTACACTGACATTGGAGATGCCAATGAGGATTGCGCAGTGCAAGCAAGGCAAGATCGAATTCATTCCAGTGGAGGCAGGTTGTCAGGAGGCAAGAAATTGGTTCATAGATATGCAAATTTCTGCATGACAGTGTGTGACGATTGTATATTGTACTGAGAGCTATATGAGTTGAGCTTTGTATGAGATTGTTAAATGTTCCATTGATATACATAATATATGATAGTTGGGGTTTTTAGCTTTAAGCTTTCCCGGTAAAACATCTTGTTATGTGTGATTGATTTTGCTTCATATGTGTTTTGCAATTGCCGATTTATTTTCCGCAAAGAATTAAGTGGAAGGATTCTTTATTTAACATAAGATTAATTTTTTAGATCAGGAGAATCCATAAATACATTATTGTGTTTATAAATTTCTACAAAATATATCCAAGGTTGCAATGCATCACATACATAGTGATGGACCTCATGGGAATTTTAGTGCACATAAAACACCACCCTAAAAATTCTATACTCTTGATCAATTTAGAATAACCTAAGATTTCTAGATTGGATGTCGAGGTGGGTGGTACAGTAATTGAGGATTCTTCTTAAAGGGTAAGGGAATTTAGATACTCTATCCTTCCACCAAATCTATAAACAATGAGACTTGTAGATTATAGTTTTAATAAATTGACACTATGTGATTAAGAATAAGTTACAAACATAAGTAATAAGAGGAATGTAGACAAGGGCCATGGTAATTAATGTTATTATTTGTACTATTTTTATTTAGAATAGTTTTGTTTAAAATATTAATTTGTATTTGTATCTTTTTAAATGTATATTTTTAAATGTGTAATTGAGTAAAATGTATTAAATTCATATTCTAATTTTTAAGATATGTATTTCAAAAACTCAAAGTATGGTGAGTTTTGTTTTATCAAGCTTTACTCTAGATGTGTAGAGAATGAATCTATCTCAAGTCCCAAACAAGATTCTTCTTTCTCTTCTTATTCTAGCTTGCACCTTAACACTCCTCCTCTCCTCCTCCTTGCACAAATTTAAACTATGAGACACGAGGTGGTTGTTGCATATAGGAACATTTAGATATGATAAGAAAATTGTGATACTCTATTGTAATTATCTCTACAAATATGTTGGAAAGTGTGCCATAAATGTTGACAATTTGATGGTTAATGTAGTATAAGCTACATGAAAATTTACATTGTTGTATACAATATCAAGAAATCTATGCCCAATATCCAATACCATCGAGCAAGACATGTTCACCAATTCAACAGTTGCTTCCAAATCTCTCTCAATGCTAGATTTGTTTTCTCAATAAACTTGTTTGTTCTGCTCTTGATGAAAGCCATCGTTGTTGCATATAGGATAATTTAGCTCTCATAAGAAAAGTTTGATAATGTGTTATAATTTTCTCTACAAATTTGTTGGAGTTTTCTTCTCAATAAACTTGTTTTTACTGCTCTTAAGTGATGAAATCCATAGTTGTTTCATATAGGAGCATATAGCTCTAATAAGAAAAGTGTGATATTGTGTTATAATTTTCTTTACAAATGTGTTGAAGTTTTTTTTCGCAATAAACTTGTTTTTACTGCTCTTAAGTGATGAAATCCATCGTTGAGTCATATAGGAGCATTTAGCTCTGATAAGAAAAGAGTGATACTGTGTTATAATTTTCTCTACAAATGTGATGGAAAGCCTGCCATGAATTTTGGCAATTTCATTTGTTAATGTAATATAAGATAAATACAAATTCATTTCTTCTACACAAGATCAAGAAAACTATGTTGAGTAGCCAACACCAGATAACAAGCCATGTTCGCCAATTCCATAAATGCTACCGAATCTCTCTCGATGTTGGAGTTATTTTCTCAATAGCCCTATTTTTACTTCTCTTGAAGTGATGAAAGCCACCTCTCCATACCTTTTTTACTATATTCACAAAGAACAAAATAAACCAAATTCATATTAGTGATACTGAAAAAACAAGAACATGGTAGACACCAGGGAGATCACTGGTAAAGAACAATGTGATCTTTTGAATATTTTCAAATATCATGAAGAAACTAATACATAGGTGACTCAATAGGAAGTGATCAATATTAAATATGGAGGAAACAAATTCAATTTTTACAGCTTGTATATTTAAATATGTGATTTTGGAAGCGATGATGGCTTCTTTAGACACTTGATTAGTATTGTGAAAGAAATTTGAGTATATCATTAAGGACTATGAATAGTTCGTGTAGCAGTTGCATTATTTATAACAGAATTTAATATCCTTTCTTGCTGATACATACCACTTAATCCATGAAAAACTGTAACCATGTCTGCAATGATATATGCTAATCATTTCAGTTTTATGTTGATGCCAACAGGCATGAAGATGCTTCTAATTTTCAATGAAGTAGTCTTCAAAAGTTCCTAGCTCTATTTTTATTACATAAATGCATTGAAACCCATCTTATAGTATTTACTTCAGTGGTTTTATTTGGACGTGTTTCAAGCTGATATATTGTTGCAAGAAGTTTGATATATCTTATCAGTTAGTATTTTTTCAATCAAGAAGAGGCTTCAGAGTTTAATAACTAAATCTTTCTGGTTGATAACTCTTATCATCAATATCTTTGAAACCTCCACGACGTGCTTCCATGGATGCCAAATTTTCCTTTCATTCCTTCACAATGGCTCCTTCTTTGTAACATCGTATTTATTTTGGGCTACTCTTTCCTATTCTATTGCCTTAAGGCGTTTCTTTTGCAACATGTGGTGCAATTGCTAGTTTAATTTTAAAGAGATTCATTTAGCAAAAACGTGAGTTAACCCTAGACATATATGCCTTTTATAATTTGACGGGATGGTTCATCTCATAGTCCAGTTTCTATATTTATTGTAATATATGAGCTTAAAACTTATAAGGAATCTTAATCTAATTTATGATCTATATTGGATGGTCATGGAAGCATTCGATCTTGACATCATTTGGCTTAATTGTCAAAGCGTATTAACAAAATTGTCTAGCAATGTGACATATGCATTCAAGTGATCGAGTGAGTTAAATAGAAAAAATACTCTTTAAATATGTTAACACATATTATATTTCAGAATAGGGTTTTCAATTTCATTTTGGCAAATCGAATTATTATAATGCAAGTCTTTAGAAAAAGTTTTATGTACAATATTATATATATATATATATATATATATATATATATATGAAATTTGTAGTTGTTTTTTTCTAAACAATTTTTTTTTTTTTTTTGTTAAATTTGAATGTAGCTTAAAATTGAAATGCAAAGATTTATTTGAGATTTATGACTTTTTTTTTTTGAATAAAAAATTATTTTTGTTAATCAATTTTATGGAGTATTGGAGTATTTCATTTGATTAAAATTTTGAGGATGTTTATAGTTACGATAATTTTTTATGTGTTTTTTTATTTTCAATTACTAATTAGGCTAATTTTAAATTTATGTGATATGGGTTAGTCATTATTTTAATTGGGTTGATTTTATATTCATGTGATATGTGAAAATGATGTCTATTTATGTATATCAACCATATTTACTAATGTGGTTGTGCTAATTTTTTTTGTAGCTATATAAGGATATTTATATTAGGAAAAAATCGATAATACATTGATACCTTTGATTTACCAAAAACTCTTTGGGATCCCCTAAACCAATAGGTTGAACAACCAATGTTGGCATGATCCCAATATTAGCCAAAAAAGACATCAGAATATACTTAGTAGTTGGCATACTATGTATCCCAGTGGAAATTACACCCATGAGTGCTTGATGGGCATTGAAACAAATATTTAGACACGTCGTAGAGATAAGCATAGACACATGGTAAAGATAGACACATAACATATACTAAAAAAATAAACCAAGTGCCATAAAAGACTGTTAATCCAATATAATGACTAGAGAAAGAGCATTGGAGTTGCCTTGGGGTGAATCCTTTGTAGGTGCATTAATCATAGCTTGTGTGTGGGGTTGTGAATCAAAGCCAACGATGGAATCAAATACCACATAATGTTCCATTCGTGTGAGTATGACAACTATATCATCGAGATTGTATTTAATGTCTTCGAGGATCCTTTTAATCTCCTCTTGTCCTGCAAATAATTGGTAGTGATAAACTTTCGTCTCCCTGATGATCATGTGAAACAAAGTTTCAAGTTGACGATGTAGTTCCACTAAATGTAGAAAGTGAAGTATTCTTTTACGAAATTTTCCAGAATCTGGAATCCACCTGAAGGTGTGACCACTGATTTTGGTATCAGAAAATTATATCATATCACCAAACTCCGATGCTTCCAAGTGAACGATATCATTCCTCAATTCTGTAAGGAAAAAGTCAAAGTGGTAGGCCACAGAGTTCCAACCAAAGAGACACTGACATCGGGAAGTGGAACTTATAGTAAAAACACCTCATTGACTAACTTGGCACAACTGAGGGGCCATGAAAATGCGTATTAGAACCAAACCTGACGAGACTTGGGTAATATAGGCAGTATGACCAAACTCCAAATTTGTGGCCCGTAATTAAACCCAGAGACTAAAGTGGTGGCGGGAAGATAGTTCTGGAGAGAAAGGACTATAATACAATTGAAGAGGGCAGACTAGAATGTGAAAGAGGTTTAACACAAGTGAAACTGGAAGGGAATGCGTTAGAAAGATGTCGTCAACCATGAACAGGATGGATGCTCCCCAACTAATAGTGATATTTACCTCCTCTTAACTATGGATTTGTGGGTGTGCAAGGCATATGAAAAATGTACTTAATGGGCTTGAGAAGACCTGACCAAGAACTCGATCAAAACCAAATTGAGAAGGTTCCCACATACCAGACACCATAGACAAGAACTGGACAATTGAATGAGACGTCAGCAAAATCAAAGATTTCAGAGGGGGTGGAGGGTAACGCAAAAACCAACTCAAATTAAGGGTATATCGTTGTGTTATGTAAAAAGAGTACGAAAAACATGGATGCCCGCAAGACTGAACCAAACTAGAAAAACCAAATAGTCATAAACTACGAGTTGACAACAAACACAAAAACTCAAAGGATGTAAATATATCAACTGACCTTCACCGAAACCATTGAGCATTAGCGTTACTAAGCTATAATGGAAAATAAGTAGGAGCATGTTACTAAAGCTGGAAACATCGTAGAAATTCCACCACACTGGGGCGAGGTCCCTCTCTTTATAGAAAGAACCAATGAATTGTGGATGAAAAAAGCCGAAAAAGCCTCCTAAACTTTAGAGAAGCAAAGGAGGACAAGTCTACTTGCTAGCATGCATGTTAATATCCTCATTAAACACCATATTCATGTGTAATGCAGCCATAACCAACATCAAGTTTGGGAGTTTCAAACGAAAGGAATGTCGGATTGAGTTCCCTCGTGCACAACCTACCTGCAGTTAAAATGATTTGACAAATAACCCCGTGGTTGAGCCTATGGACAGTATGACCACCACACATGGATGACCATCGGACAAGTGGTTACATGGGGGAAGATCCCCATAGGCACCTTTGTATTCTCCAATTTTTTCCTCTGAATGTGAATCATGCATCCTGATGCCATTTAATATCTTAAATTCATCCCCATTGGGGAACGTGGTTGTACTAGTTACTTTAAGTGTACTTTAGCTTTCTTTTTAATTTTAGTTTTATTATAATTATTTTATTTTATTTTATTATCTTATAGTGTAGCTTCTATTTAGATTTTAGTTTTACCTTATAATTAGATTTATTTTATAAATATTCACAAATTTTATTTGGTTTAAAATAGTTAGATTGTTTGGATTGCTAATAACAAATGGAAAATTTGAGGCCGAAGTTCAAGGTAAAAAAACAAACTCACATGGTTTTAAAAGGAGCGTGAGTATAGGCTTAAAGGAAGAGGAGGTTGAACCAAATCAAGAAGAGATTACTCTATCGTGGGATTTTCTTCTCAAATTACAAACACAAGTCTGTTGGAAAATATATAGTCAATACTTATGCACTATTATCAAGTCTTGAGTACAAGATGGAAGACTTAGTGGTCAACGAATTGTATTAAATTTGATACTACTATCATTTACAGACAATAATGAAAGGCATTATTATCTTTTGCTCGATTTTGTTACTAATTATATAAATTTGTATGTTGTAGTATTGTTAATTTATGCGGATATGTATTCATGGTAAGCTATCTTTTCATGGGTTGTATAAATTTCTCAATTGATTATTGAATGTGATAATAGGTATTTGTAATTACTTGGTAACTATTCACGGAGTTAATTATCGACACATATTTCTTTTAATGGTTTTTTTGGTTATGTGAATTATTTCTATACCTTGAAAACTTATCTCTATCTCATGTCCAATATTTGTTAAGCTTCCACGTTGAATAATAATATGCATATTTTCACTTTTCTTGGTAATTATTTACTAAGTTAAGAATAATGTGTATTTGCTTTAACTATTGTTAGGTTGTAGTAAATATTTCTATAGCTTGATAACACATCGTAGGATCTAATGTTCAATTCATATAATTCCTTATGCTCTCAATTGGGATATGGAAAATATTTCCTTATATTCCAATTGAGATAGTTAGATTTAGAATAGGATAGATAGATTTAGATAGTTCGGTTAGTTTTATTTATGTTATTAGATTAGATTGCATTAGGTTTATAAGAAAATATTGAAGTCTCATTTCAAGGAGAAAATAATTAATGGGCAACATGGCCCACATATCAATGGACTTCACTATCCCAAACGAATAAAGGTCTAATTGACCTTGATCGAGTGACGATCCCCTGTTGCAAGTAGGGCACTTCTGCTTTTCAACAATTAGTGCTAAAAGGAAGGCCAAATTGATAAGATGACCTTGTGGGGCCATTCATTTTAATGTTTTTTTATTATTAAATGGGTTCTTCCTAAACCCCTATTTGAGATTTTCTTTTGGATGAGTATCATGTAGGAGTCCTTCAAAGATAGAAAAAATATTTTCAATAATTAAATTCAATGGTGAGGGTGAAACGTCTGCATATGAACATACTCTTCAATTTATTCAGAATTGTATTTCTCATAATATGATTCATGAGGGTGTCATTGGTAGGTTTTTAACTTTTACTTTCAAAGGTCGTGTAAAATATTTGTGTATGGCTTTGTCGACTGCCTATTTTCACGCATTCGAACATTTTGTAAGTGAATTCTTAGATGATTTTCAAGATTATGATTATGATGTATTGTGTTTGGAACCATAAAATTTACACAAGTATGAAGGTGATTCTATGGAAGATTTTCTTCTCGTATTTAGATTAGTTTATTTTAAATTCCATCTTGATAGTAAACCTTCTAATGTAGACTTAAAGGAATGGTTTCATTACCTTTGTTCTCTTCCTTGTATACTAATATAGGAAAATTATGATGAACATAAAGATCTTTATTTTCATAATATGTGTATTGCAAAAGATATTAAGAATGATTCTTTTAAATCTATTGATAATCTTGCTCAATGAAACGAGTCTAAACCTTTTTGTAAGGATGATACTAAAGATATTGATGCTACACCTGAAATTATTTCAAAATACGTTGATTTATCTATTATTTTTGTCTGTGTTGAAATGAATAGTGATAAATTGAACCTTGATAGTGAATATCATTTAACAAATAGAAAAAGATATAATCATGTACTCTTAGAAAGTTTTTCAATGTCTCTCGGCCAATTTGCATACACTAATCTATATAATAACTACTTTTTCCATTTAGAATTATCTTCATATATAAACTCATATTCAGGAGATAAGGAAATGACTACAATTTAGAGTAATTGTGAATTTACCATGAGCCTTGTTCAATATTATGAAATATTAAATGATAAATTTATGGATAAATTTAAAAATGTCCATGCACGTAAATTTAGTTCATCTAATGATTCTTGTATTTCTAATGTATCTTATATAGAGGAGGAGAAAGAAAAAAAAATCTATGAAGCACTAGACATTGATTACATTGAGGAAATTCACCCCAGGTGTTGATTATATCAAGTCCTCACATCATCAATCCTAAAGAAAAAGTTAAAGTACAATATAAGATATATCCTAATATATAAAATGTTATGAATTCTCATTATATTACCTCTCGAATTCAAAATGGTGTTTATTATTAAGAGAAAACATTCATTCCCAAATATGACTCTAAAGTTACAAATCAATATCTTGGTGAGGTATGTAATGATCTTGAAAATTGTTTACAAGTATGTAATGATACTCAATTTGATTTCAAGATTTCAATTGATACTTGTTTGGAAGAATTTTCTACAATTGAGTTTATATTTCCATTTTATGATATTGTACCTTTTGTAAATAAAAACTTAGATTCAAGAATATGCTAGTATGGTAATTGTTTTAGTACTAATAGTACATCATATAAATGAGTGGCAGATTATATATTATCTGACCCAATTATTTCTTTCCAAATTTAGAAATTTAAAATGTGAGAACCATTGGATCTACCTAGATAATTATGAATCACAATTTCAACCAATAATTATCCCTCGTCATCTTGCTTTATATTTCAAAATTATTACTTTTAATACTCTTCCACCATATGTTATAAATAATGGAACCCAGGACACTACTGAGAGGGGGGGCGAATCAGTAGTGTGGCCAAATTATACAATTCTTCAAAAAGTAAAGTTTTCAACCACTTTATCAATTATTCATGGATCAACAACATTACTTAATAATGTAAACATAACATCGTAAACATATGAGCAATATATACACAAGACACCAATCTTTAAGTTATTACAATCTTCAACTTGATTACATCAATGACCCTTAAGCTACTACTTATAGGTTTATCAGTTGCTACTGAAAGGAACTTCTATCCCTGCTTTTTTATCAGTCTTCACTGAAAGGGGTTGATGCCCTTGCTCGTTTTATAGTCTCTGCTGAAAGGGATTCTAGCCCCTGCTCGTTTATAAGTCTCTGCTAAAAGGTACTCTTTACCATGAACATTTATTGACACCCACTAGAAGGAGCTACTACCCCTGATATACAAGCTTCCACTTGCCAACCTTGTTGATCAATCTTTAATCTATTTTCAAACTAGAATCAATAGGCTACTTATGTCACAAACAAACAAATCTTGCTCACTACAACTGCTCACCAAAGCCATCATACAAGCACCTTCAACAATATGTGATTACTGATCAAATACACCATCAATATCACCTTCAACAATTTCACATTGCTTAACAAATCTTCAAAATATTTACACCAGCAACATCAACACCAATCACCGATGAACTTCTTTACATGTCTAAAACAACTTTCAGATACCAAGATTAGTCTCTAATTCACCCTTGATGCATTCCACCATTATGCATCACACTTCATAAGCAACCTATAATCCTCACATTTGGATCTCTTAAAACCTTTAAACTTTGTTGCTCAAATTGTGCTTATAAAGATTTTTGGACTGATATTTTTTGCTTCAATCTTTGGTTAACTTGTTCTTTTTTATCTTCTGCATGGTTTTCTTATTTTTTCCTTTGTCATGTTCAATTTAGTTTTCTAATTCCACTCTTAAAATCATCAATCTATGATCTCCAGTTTAAATTCAAACTCTAAGTTTTTCTACTTAATTTTTTTATTCTGGTTTTTAAACAAAATTTAATTAGGAATTTCTATTTCTGGAAAATCTCCAGATTTTCCATCCTGCAAAATTTTTCTCTTAAATTATCAATGTTGCTATCGGAACTCCAAGTCATTCTTGCCTTCCTTTTTAGCACCCAATAAAGTTGTCAACTTGTTCATCCGTTAAACCAAAGGCTATGTTAATCACAATGCGTTGACAAAATTGTTGATATTTTGGGGTAGCATCGAATGTGCTCTATCTCTGAAACTTTGTGGAGGGGCTAGAACACATGAGATCACCAAGACCCATAATTTGTTTGGATAAATTCCACCTGGTGTAAAAGTTACTCAAATAATTATTTTTTTTAATGGGGACCCTAAGTCTAACTTAGAAAAATTGAAAAATTAAAGTGAATTAATTTACACATGTGGTGAGAATGTTCTAAGTGACGTGGATCAAGCTTTCTCTAATATTAGTCGTTGATTAGTGATTAGATCACGCCCGTTTATTTCTCAATGAGAAAATTATTAAAGGAAGGCTTCGGGTCAGTTGGACAACACACACATAATTTAAGAGATCGAATTCTTCTGACAGAGTAGTGCTCAGACGAAGATCAGATCTGAGTGATTCAAAGAAGCAATGAGGGGTGGATGCAGTGATTGGTCAGAGGACCAAGAGAACAATGCAGAGCAAGGGCAACAGAGACGCAGTGGAGGCAGCGCAGCCATCAAAGGGTGTGACGCAGGCCCACGCAGGGGCAGCGCAGAGCCTCCAAGCAAAGTCCAAAATTCAGTTGGAGACTAGGGTTTCTGAGCCAGCAAGGTTGAAACTAGACTCTAGAAGAAGTTGATCAGCGTAGATCTAGGGTGATGCAGTTCCTCAGCTAGGGCCACATAACCTTACGCAGTGGTAATGTAGAGACTGTGCAGAGCTAGCGGGGGTTTCACTAGTGGCTCATCTGAATTAGTCGGGACTTGCGGGAGTGAGGTAAACCTCACATTTTTTCTCTGTAGCTGAGGTTTTTCTCTGTTGGGTGAGCCGAATTATGGCACCCTAGATGTACTTAGAATACTGTTGCTTAAAAATAATAAACCCTTAGATTTTCTGCACCAATTTTCCCGCATTGGGTTTTTCTAGGGACATTTGTCTGAAAAAATTGTGTGTCCTTTTTCATATGTGCGTGATGTTCAGTAAATGATATTTATTTGTGTAGGTTGCTAGTTGTGTTTAATTCGATGTTTTTCTGAATACTTTCAGTTAAATAACTTGTGCACAATAAAACAAGTAGGAGTAGTAAGTCAATATTTAGCAGTAGGATTTATGTGCTAAAGTTTTCACAAAAATAGTTGTTGACTCATCCATCCATGCCTAAGCACCTTTCTATAGGAAAAAATACCTTCATAACCCTTTTTACTTTAACATATAAAATACTGCAAAATCCGCTAATTTTGGCCTTAAGCTCCTTATGCTTTTGGTGTTGAGCATCTTATATATTTTCTGCCATATAACGAGAGGTTGTGACCTCCACCTAAGCCTTGAGGCACTTAGCTGCTTTAATAACCTTCGCGACTCATTTTATTTTATAACCTTTGCGTCCTTGGATCTCTAAGTGCTGGATGGAACCTTGTGCGGACGCTTAGCCTGTAGCTCTCCCTATCTGGACGCTTTTGTTTATGTTCCCTTTATAAAACTTATGGGATGAGCTGTTGTTACACAACATTTTGTCATTGTCCCTGCAATCCCCAACTCGCACATTGGAGGGTCATTTCTGTGACCAATAAGTAGTGTCATGCTTTTCAAATACCATCCTTGCATCCCTTTTGATGAAAACAACATTCTTCTTGTTGACATTTCCCTAAGCAGAGCTGTGAAAATCCTTATTTTTTCCTTGGCGCGAGTAGCCTGTTACATCCTCACGCTAACCAGGAAATTTAACACTGAGCCCGTTCCACTTGGCGCTTTGTGCCAGTTAGGCACCCGTGCCAAGCTATTTATGGAATGTTTTTTAAAAATAGAGGTGGAGGTTCCATTCCAACCACCTCGGGGATGAGTCATTGGGAGTGGTTGAACTAAAACAACCACAGACTCCTTCCTTTAGTTAGTAGTTTCCACCTCCCTTGGAACTCTCCTAAAGAATAGGACTCCCTCCCACCTTTGTAGGGATCCCAACCTCCTCTCTTCCCTCTATATAAGAAACTATCTCCTTTAGTACAAGCAAGCTGAATGGATGAATAGTTGAATTAAGAGAATTATACTATAGCTAAGTTGCTAGAGGAGATAGAGTAAGAAAGATTATGTTGAGAGAGCTTGAGTCGATGACTTCTAAGAGAGCTTGAGTTTGAATTCCCTGACCGACAGTTGAGACGTGTTTCGTCTGAACCCCGCTGGAGGAGATTGCGATGTCAAAGCATCGTTTGTACTCTTCCTTCTACTCATTAATATACATGACTACTGTTTGGTTCCACTATTGTGTTATGATGTTTATTTGATGCCATATGTTTAGCCCTCTTTGACTGTTTAATAGTTGTGAGTGAAACTATTATGTCATATATTGTTCTTGTTCTTTGTCCTATGTGCAGGTATCTGAGCGTGACAGCGAACGGCACGTGACTTGCCAAGGCAGGAGCAAGAGACCACTACTCTTTCCGCAGCATCGACAACGTTGGATTCAAGGTAGGTCAATCTACCATGTCTTTTGTTCATTCATTAACTAGGAAGCAGCACTTTAGCATGTCCTTTTGTTACTAGACCCACCCTAGGGCTAGAGGGATCATCTCTGTCCGCACAGAGGATTTACCTTCATAAAAAATTGGCGACTCTTTTTACACATTAAAAACATTGTTGGTCAATGCTCCTCTCCTCCGCCCTCCCAATTATCATTGTGATTTTTCCCTTTATTTAGCTGTCGCTTTCAGCACGATTGCCATGGTTTTGGTACAAGACGATGATGACGGTCATGAGCATGTTATTTATTACTTGTCTCGTAACCTTCTTGACACTGAAATGCGTTATGCCAATGTCGAGAAGTTAGCGTTGGTCGTTGTTCAAGCTTATCAACATTTTCGTCATTATATTCTTTTGCGTACAGTGACGCTGATTTATGAATGTAACCCTATGACCTACATATTGTCTTGACAATTGCTGAGGGGAAAATACTCAAAGTGGATTGTCATCCTCCAAGAGTTTGATTTGGAATTTACTGCTACCAAATCTAAGAAGTCATTGGTCTTTGCTAATTTTCTTTGTTCTCTCCCTTATGAATCCGCTCCTTCTCATTTTGAGGACTTCATCCCAGACGATTCACTTTTCTTGATTAGCACCCTCGATCCATGGTACGGTGATATCATCGTTTATCTCCAAACTTCATATTTTAGGTCTGAGTTGACGAAAGATGCCTGCCGATGCATCCTCCGTCAGTCACAACCTTATCGTATAGTTGGAGATACTCTCTATCGTATTGGAGTTGATTCCATACTCCAGCGATGTTTGACTCTCGAGGAAGCTGAGAAAGCTCTAAATGATTGTCACAGTGGCGCCTGTGGTAGTCACATGTATGGTTATGCTACTGTACAGAAAATTCTTCGTGTTGGTTATTTTTGGCCTTCTATTTTCAAAGACTTTATTGTCGCAGTTCGTAAATGCCATGATTTCCAAATTTATCAACGTAAGTTTCGTGCGCCACCCGTTCCTCTTCATCCTGTCATTACTATTGGTCCCTTTGCGAAATGGGGCATCGATTTATGACGTGTCACCCTCACTCGGCCAGGGGGCATGCTTATATTTTATATGCACTAAGCATGCATTTGTCCTAGATCCACCTGATCTCACACTATTTAACTTTATGCAAGATACTAAATCTATTCCACTTGTTAATCTTTTGCCGAAAAATTAATTGCACACACATGTAAAGCATAAATAAAAATAATCGCACATAACACAGTTGTTTTTAACCGGGAAATCCTGAAGCTGAAAACCCCAACTATATATTATGTATCATGGAATCATATGAAAATCCTCATACAAAGCTTATCAAACTCTTAGTACAGTACAATCGTCATACACTAATCAGAAACAATCTTACAAATCCATGCACCGATCTCCGCCTCCTGCTAGCCTGCCTCCACTGCGCAATCCCTGCTGAAGAATAGCACTGAATGAATTCAAATTACCCTTTCCTTGACTATGCAATCCTCATTGGCAACTCCAATGTGTTTGTCATGCAATTAATGCATCACTATAGTCACAACAGATAGTCTATCTTTCCCTTTCACCTACCTCTCCACTGGGTCTCCACTGAAACTGCCATGCACTGTAGTTAACTACTGTATTTTTCAGTTGATTAATGAGTTATTATTTTTGAATTAATTAAATAATTAATTCACTCCACTCTCACTAGTGTATCAATCAGTTAGACTAGATACAACTAGCTCAACTGAGTCTAACTGAGTTCAACTGAATACAACTCCATAACTACTTCTTCCAATTGTGTCATAACTCTGCCACTTGAGTTCTAACTGAGTCCTCCATGCATTAGCTCCAGTAAACCCTTGGGAATTCCATAATTCCCTCAGTCCACTGATGTGCCACATATGTGCACTGAAACAAAGTGCTCCAAGAGAATAAGAGGTTGTTTAGTGTCTGATTATTATTAAGAGCTAATAATAATCGACATGCATCTATTTTTAGATCAGCGATCTATAAATAGACTTCGCCCAATATTCTAAAAATGGAATTTCATATATTTTTCCAACTTGATCAGCCATCCACAAATAGCATCCTGCAACTTCTAAAATATGATCACCATGTCTAAAAATAGACTTGCGCAAAAAAATAGCCTGCGGACCCACTTACTGAAGGTGACTCTTTTCACTAAGCTCATCATCTTGTTGAATCTCAACATATATTATCGTAGTCGTAGACTACTTCACCAAATGGGCCGAAGCAATGCCTACACTTGCTGCTGACGGTAAGACAGCTACTCAGTTCATATTCAATCACATTATTGCTAGGTTTGGTGTCCCTCAAGCCATCGTTACCGATCATGGTTCCCATTTTCGACATTATATGGTGGCAGATTTGACTTCTAAGTCGGGTCTGCGTCATGACAGCTAAACGTCGTATGACCCTCAAGCCAATGGCCAGGTTGAAGCTGTGAACAAAGTTCTTGTCACAATGCTTCAACGTACTATTGGGATCCACAAATCAAATTGGCATCTCATGTTATTTTCGGCTCTTTGAGCGTACTGAACCTCAGTAAAAAACGCAACCAGGTTCACTCCCTTCCAGTTGGTTTATGGCCTGGAAGATACTCTTCTGATTGAATGTGAAATACCTTTGCTCAAGTTGGTTGTTGAGTTACTACTGAATACTTCACCAGAAGAAGAGCATCTCCTTTATTTAGAAAGGCTGGATGAAACCCGTTGCTTTGCTGCTCTCATTATCGAAGCACTAAAAAAGTGGGTCAAAGCTCATTTTGATCAATCAGTTTCCCCTCATTCTTTCGTTGAAGGAGATCTCATCCTCCTGTATTAACAAGCTCGTGATAATCTGGGGGCAGGAAAATTTCAACCTATGTGGCATGGACCCTACATCATTAAACATGTGTTGTAGAATGGGACCTATGAGCTAATTGACTACGAAGGTCATCCTCTTGAACAACCCAGAAATGGGTTGTATCTCAAAAAATATTATGCGTGAGTCATTCATGCGTAATAAATGTACATAGGTGTTGTTTTCATTTTTGTACATTTTTTCTGGTTTGATGTGCTTTGTGAGCGTTTTTTGCTTATTGGGTCTTGCTTATTATGCATATGTATATTACCCCTTACGTCAGTTTCGCGGATGGTGCTTCCCGCAGTACCAGGAATTTGTCTTCGGTAGCCTGGGTAATTTATGATCCTACTGGTGAGTTGATATATCTGTAAGGTATTTTTCTAGGACGAACTACAAACAATGTCACTGAATATAGCGTTATCATTGAGCTATTAACCGAGGTAATCAACCTCGACATACGGGCATTGCTTGTAAATCTAGATTCACAGCTTGTTGTTCTGCAACTCAATAATCATTATTCAGTTAGAAATCCGCACATTCTGAGATTGTATTTACATATTCGTTTGTTGGAAAGGCATTTTGGTTTTATTACCTATCAACATATTCCTAGACGAATGAACACATTAATTGATACAGTGCCTAACATTGTATTAGATAGACATTTGCATCATTTGTAAAAGCATCATCATATGTAAAAGATCCATGTAGGGATATATATATATATATATATATCGCATGTTTGCATCTATGTGCATCATAACGTAAAAAAATATATGTGTGTTTCTGTTACATCCTGAGACATTATGTCTCGCAAAATATGCAGATAAAATAAAACCTAGGTGTCTGATCAGCATGGTGCTCGTGATAACATGTCACTGCCTATACTAGCCGCCTCAACAAGCAGTGAATTCGGCTGGACACCCTTACGGTATGTCTCTGGTAGGCGCAAGGAACATCATCAAAACATGCATAATCTGGGACTCCTCATGTGATCTCCTCTAGGTTGCGCACTATCTCATCTTCCTCGCCGCCCTCGCCTTGGGGGTCAAAATCACGAGGGATTTTCCTCGCTATCGGTGACATGCCGACAGGTCTCTCTGAGCCTACATATGCAATTACATGGATTTAATGTCAGAACATGCATAAATAAAAAAATCATAAAACTTAGAAATGAATCTCACCCAAATATTCATCCCAATCTTCTCCCTCCGGGAGTGGGAGGTCTAGATCATCAGTGAAATATATGCCAGAGTAGGGCCAGTCCTCCACGACAATCAGTTGTCGATGGATCCAATCAAAGAATTCTGGTCTCTAGGACATTTGTTGACCGCCTCCTGCCCTTGGCATCAAAGCTGCCCATCGAGCCATCCGTGGTTCTCTCGCTGGTGGTGTCGGAACTATAACCTCCTGTCGCTGAAAAATGGGTATTCATTCCAAGAAGAATGATACCAGAATAGATCCATAACCAAATTGTTTCAGTTTGGTCTTCTTGCATTTGGTTAGTTGGCGCTTCATGTTTATGGTCACGGCCTCTACCCAGTTGTAGATGTTCGGTGCTAGGCAGTCTACAGGAAGAAGCAATTGTGTCTTTGTTGCTTCATGTGGTGCTTTTGATCCTGCAGCCCGGGTGATGGTATGCAATACCACACGTAGTGTGAAATCCGGGATAGTTTGTATATCAACTTTCCCACTACCTGATCACCGTGGTCATGTTTTCCATGCAGGGCCAGGTGCCGATTAAGACTGGTGCTGCACACCTCCGCGATAATCCTGTGATGAAGTACAGGTCAGACACATCAATCTCAAGTTCTTGATCTTGTACGATGAACTTCTCTTGATTTTCATCCCATATACTGATCAGATACTGTAGTAATTCTGGTTGGGCTTGGAGACATGGTGTTAGGAAGAATTTTTTCAGACCACAGTTTCTGAGAGCTTCCATGACTCCCTCTTTTTCCATGGCTAGTTCATCTTCTTCGCTATGTTCCCGTTCTTTCTATTCGATGACCATTTTGCCTCTTTCTACCTGCAAACACACACACATGAGTGGTATTGGTCGATTTTGAACCTTAAAACTGTAAACAAGTGAGGCATTTGATGAGCATTTTTTTCTAGATATGGTTTGCGTCGTTGGCGCGACTGTTTCCAAAACATTCACGCTAATGGGCGTGCCTTAGTGTTAAAAATCGGGCGATTGGCACGATTCCGTGCCCGAAACCCGCGCCAACCGCGAAGCCCTAATTTTTACATTTCTTCCCCCAAAATTTGAAACTGACTATTACGGGAAGCAAGAAATGACTTAAAATGATGAGAGGGATCTCAGCTCTTACCTGGAGTTGACGGATTTGCGATTGATCTGCTGGATTGGCCGCTATCGTCGCCGCAAGATTGCACAATGAAATGGGTAACTATTGCTCCACAAAAGGTAAAAAGTGAAAAGTAATTATTTTTACCTTTTTTGGCATTTTATAACTTTTTCACAACCCTAATTAGGTTTTAAGGCATGTTTTTCGATTATTTTATTATATTATTTTCGAGAACTGGGTTTTACACATGTCTCTTGTGCAGCAACAAGTTTTTCATGCGACAATGATGAAGTATTGATTTATATTTTATACTTTTTCGGACTCGGTAAAAACATGAAAAATTCACTACTGGAGTCACCTTCCAGCTCTTTTATGACTCTCTAAAATTGAAAAATATTGCCGAGATTTTTGTCGTTTTGAACTCGTTAAATAGCTGCAAAACAATATCTACCCAGTATACGTTTAACCCTTTTTCGGGCTGGGATAGATTATTCACGAAAAAGGAATACCTTAGCCTATTGCGATTAAGAGGTACTCGCAGACACAGTTTTCTACCTTTTCGGATTTGTGAGACTACCCACGAAAAGGGATTGCTGGAGTTTTCTTTTCTTCCATCTTTTCAAACTCTCTAAACATGAAAAGATGTCAAGTTCTCCCTTTGTCAAACTCGTTAAACCTTGATGACATCAAAATTCGTCACCATGACGTTATTTCGAGTTCCTCCTTCCTAGGGCTCGTAAAATGTACTAGGTTGGATTTATCCGAAGGAAAAACTTACAGTACAAGCATATGCCATCCCCTTCAAGCTTGTTTAAAAAAATAATTGGGGTACTCACCAGAAATGGTGGGGGGAAATGGAACCAAGTTTTAGTTATGTTGGCAGTATGTTGCTCTTGAACATGGCACTTGTCTGCAGTTGTGTCGGGTTGGGGAAATCTCATTTCATCATTTTTTGCCTTCATGGGTTTGGGTAATCTCTTTTGACCTCTCATCTGCTCCTTGCCACTTAATCATGACCTCAGATCTTTTGATGTCAAATACTGCCAAATCCAGTGTTGTGTTATTAATATGTTCAAGAGAAGT
Organism: Pinus albicaulis; assembly: GCA_034641835.2. Lineage (NCBI taxonomy): Eukaryota > Viridiplantae > Streptophyta > Pinopsida > Pinales > Pinaceae > Pinus > Pinus albicaulis. The sequence goes on along the minus strand of CM076575.1, from coordinate 2,066,142,933 downwards.
TTGTCTCTGCAGTTGTCAACCGTCCTCTGATCTCCTGTCGGTCCTGATCCACTTTCATCATGTTCCTCTGTCTGGTGTCGATGATGTGGGAAACATTATGGCCCTCCTTCAACCAGGTCACTACCTGTCAAATGCAGCTCATTATCCAGGAATTTGATCTAGAGACTCCCTTCTGGTACCTTGGAGCCTGCATGCCTCAATGGCAGGTTTTTCGCATTCGATGCAAGGTTCACATCATTGGCCTTTGATCGAGTGATTATGCGGATGTTCGAATTTAGATCACTTTTCACATTTCGTAGATTTTACCTTTTTTACCTTGAGGGCCATCATCATCATTGGTGGTTTCTCTCGCATATGTTAACATCTTTCATCATTGGCTAGTAATCAGATGATTTTCCTGCATGTTCGACTTCAGCTCATACATTCGCATGCTCTAAATTGTACTTGTTCAGGTCGAGATGGAGCGCAAGACCTTGGATTTTGTTTGATAAACTCCAGGCTGCGGATTTTTGTGGATTATGATGACTTATTGCATGACTCTCCTTATTGGATGGTTGCGACCATACCTGAGTCTATTTATTGATCCTTCCTACTGGATGGCTATGTTCATACCTCAGATCTCAGTTTTTATATATTCTATTATGGATGGTTGTGCCCATGCCACATGATTCATGTATCATAGATATCAGTTGTATTTGTAATTGCAGGTCTTCCGAAAATGGTGTTTGGTTCAAACGCGTTCTCATAAAGCATTTCACCCCTCCCTCTCTCTTGGACTTCATACTTTAGGGGGCATCTGTTACACAGCATTTTGTCACTGTCCCTGAAATCCCCAACTCGCACATTGGAGGGTCACTTTTGTGACCAATACATGGTGTCATGCTTTGCAAATACCATCCTTGCATCCCTTTTGATGAAAACAACATTCTTCCTGTTGACATTTCCCTAAGCAGAGCTGTGAAAATCCCTATTTTTGCCTTGGCGCGAGTAGCCTGTTACATCCTCGCGCCGACCAGGATATTTAACACTAAGCTCGCACCACTTGGCATTTTGTGCCAGTTAGACACCCGATCCAAGCTATTTATGGAATGTTTTTTAAAAATAGAGGTAGAGGTTCCATTCCAACCACCTCGGGGATGAGTCATTGGGAGTGGTTGAACTGAAACAACCACAGACTCCCTCCTTCAATTAGTAGTTTCCACCTCCCTTGGACATTTCCTAAAGGATAGGACCCCCTCCCACCTTTGTAGGGATCCCAACCTCCTCTCTTCCCTCTATATAAGAAACTATATCCTTTAGTAGAAGCTAGTTGAACTACTGAATAGTTGAACTAAGAGAATTATACTATAGCTAAGCTGCTAGAGGAGATAGAGTAAGAAATATTGTGATGAGAGAGCTTGAGTCGATGACTTCTAAGAGAGCTTGAGTTCAAATTCCCTCATCGACAGTTGAGACGTGTTTTGTCTGAACCCCGCTGGAGGAGATTGTGACGTCAAAGCATCGGTTTTACCCTTCCTTCTACTCATTAATATACATGACTACTATTTGGTTCCACTATTGTGTTATGATGTTTATTTGATGAAATATGTTTAGCCCTATTTGATTGGTTATGAGTTGTGAGTGAAACTATTCTGTCATATGTTGTTCTTGTTCTTTGTCCTATGTGCAGGTATCTGAGCGTGACAGCGAACGGATCGTGACTTTCCAAGGCAGGAGCGAGAGACCACTACTCTTTCCGCAACATCGACAGCGTTGGATTCAAGGTAGGTCAATCTACCATGTCTTTTTTTCATTCATTAACTAGGAAGAAACACTTTAGCGTGTCCTTTTGTTACTAGACCCACCCTAGGGCTAGAGGGATCATCTCTGTCCGCAGAGAGGATTTACCTTCATAATAGTTATCATGTGGGGTCCTCCTGACCTCAATCTCATTTGTTGCCTCTCTGCCAACATGTCAATGCCTGACATGTCCCAGCTCCTGCTTCTCAGCCCTAACACTCTACGCACTATTAGAAAACAATCGGGCTCCATCCAATAGGATGACGTCACCTACACCACATGCCGACTAATGATTGGTGACACATGTCACCCACAAATGGGCCTTTTGGGTAACCAAAAATGCCAAATATGACTACCACGTGTCCAATTTTGATTGGTCTATGTTGACGTCACTTGTGACCAATTATATACAGCCACCTGTCTTGTCGGAGGAGAGAAAAAGGGTCCCTGAGACCTTTATTTTGTGACCATTTTCTTTATTAAAGTATTTTATCAAAAAACCATCAAGTTTGACACCACTCCATTATGGTTTGTGATATTAGGAGGATTAGTCTTGAGGTGGATCTATGTCATTGATCTACACAATTGACGGTTTAAGAAACCACCTCCCATGGCCTCCAAGCCTGAAAAGACTGTCATCTAAAGTGTTGTCAAAATGCTGCCACATGACTTGATGCCTATCTCCCTTTCCAGGCTCACCCTGAGTAGGTTGAGTTGTTGAAGTGGGGAACTACTGCTCAAATTCTCATTTGTTGTCTCTTTATTATCATGTCTTGGCGCCCTGTCTCCCAATGCTTTCACTTTTTTAATACTTAAGGTTTCATGGGTGTTATACCTCTAGGCTACCTTCGTTAGGATGACATCATATGATGGTGTCATCTCACTCCATTCATCCCAACCCTTATACTTATACGCCATTACGATACCGTTGGGGTAACTTCACGGGGTGGGCTCCACCAATGCTCAATATAAACCCTTCCTAATGCCACATATGCCTAGTCCACCTTTTGGTTGCTCTGCTAACTTTCCTATTGGGTTTGGCTGCTTTTCCAAACTTAGAAAAGTGTCTCCAACCACTGCTTTGACTCAGCTAAATTTAACTTGATTCAAGCCAACTTTGACTAGCTTTATCTCTCTATCCATTAGGCCATTTTCAATCTTCCATATATCATTGGAAATATTTTTTTGATCTATTTCCATTTGTGTGGGTTCCACCTACTTCTTAGATGACCCGCTACTCCAAAAATATCTCCAAAGTATCTGTACCATTCTCATCCATGCTAATCTTCTTATGACTGATCATTTCCCATGCCTTAACTTTTCCACCTTTTCCATTTCCTTTTCCTTTTCCTTTTCCAATAATGAAAAAACCATTTATAGTGTTTTGCAATTGCCATGCTTTCCTTTGCCACCTTTGCCACTTTTTCATTTCCCACCAATGATTGCCATGCTTTCATTTGCTAATATTTTCCATTGCCTTTACATTTTCCTTTGTCATCAATGAAAAAATATTCCCAACACCAAATCCAATACCTAAAATTGTACCATATAATTCTTACCAGCTAAACTATACATCCATGAACCATTCACAATCTTTAACATACTTCAAACTTAATTTTGGTATCCCAATTGAAATTTATTTAGAAGAATCGATTTGAAGAATTTATCATTGTATAGTAATGTTAATATTTTCCCTATTGTCAATAAAACAATCAATACTATATTTCTACAAGATATGTTGCTTCACATCACTTTGAACAGATATCCAATCCACTATTTATTTCCTCCAACAATTTCATGTTTACCATAATGATTTTCATGATAGAATCGAAACACGCTTCGAGGAATATTTTCGAACAAAGTTTCTTGTAAATAATAATGTTGTTATATTATTCATAATATATGGAATGTTAGGTAATGTAATTTTTTTTTTTTCCTAATACTATATTAATCTTATTTCCATTATTAATTTTTGATGGACGTGTTTATTGGCTTATTTTTGTTAAATTTCACACTTCTCTATGTTGTTTCGATATTTTTAGCCAAATTCAATTCTTCAATTAGCAATATTTTCAATAGCAATTAATATTTCCAATCATCAACAATAATTGAAGATAGAACAATAAATGCAATGAAAAAGGAGACAATCAACACATCAACAAGAGACACCAGATTTGGTCAAAGATCAAGGAAAAACCCCACAAGGGGGAAAACCCTTTGAAAATTCTTCTTCTATTAGATTGTCATAAAATGTTCAATAGATATTACAATGATCCCAATACAATTCCATCCAACTAAATTAACCCAACAATATTTAGAAATATGTTCCCAACATCAATATAGGTCAGAGACAACTTTTCTTGTCTATGGTCAATTATGGTCAATTGCGATCAAATGTCAAATTCCAGTCCTGGGGCTCAACCGCACAGAGGAAGAAGGATGTATGCAGCTGAGAGCTTCCAACCACACCCTTGATCATGTAAGCTTGTGGTTATAGCTAAAAAAATATTTTGACGAGCCTGCGGTTGTGACCCAAACCCTATAACACTTGCAAGCTTTAGACCATGTATTTTTGAACCTTTACGAACCACTTTCTTTGAACCTGCCTCAGTCTTGTGCAAAACAATCAATGAAGAAGAGAATAAGATTATGCTTGGTGATTTAAAAATGAGCTTGAGGTCAATTTTATTTATAGCCTTCCAAGGGTAACCAATTTCCTGTTAGGACCGACTTGTCCAAAAGTGCATATGTGGGTTTTTCTTCATAAGTACACTTTCCCTTGTCCAAATTGAGAGCTTCAACAGTCAACATTGGTCCTCTTGAAAAAGAGGAATCTATTCCCATTGTTGGAATTTTTCACTGAGCTACCAAATTAACAATCCCTCTCATCTAGGGAGAAATTCCAACTACATCATGTCATGTATATATTTTATTCCTATCATGTCCCATTTGTGCTCAACTCTATCTATTGAAACATTCTCGAATCTAAAGAATAAGAATTGGGGAGAATTAGCTACCTTCCTTTTTTTATTTTAGAGAGCACATCTCAGTCCAAAAATAATATCTGGGAGCACATATCAACCTGAAACTACATCGGGGAGCATATCTCAACCCAAAATCTCATGGGGGAGTTAAACATCTTCAACCCCATATTGAGCAATAGGTGATATAGGGGCGAAAATATCAACCCATCCTATTACCCATTTATATTCCCAACAATGACCTCAAGATTCATGTGGTAGAACACCTGCATAATAATGTGCTTGGGTTGTACACCCCCAAGTACATTCTCAACATGTTGGGAAAACGGGGAGTGGTAATCCCAACAAACCTAGCTTGTGGATATGATGCCAACTAGGGTATACTCTATAAAGAAAAAGATAGGGTAGAAACATCTCTAACCCTACAGGTGACATATATGGAAGAAACATTATAACCCTATTGTCTAGATATCCCTCAACCATAGGATCCCTCCATCTCAATTCCTCACCCTGGCATCTCGGACAAGGGAAAAGAGCCAACTCAATGTTCTTGATTAGTGATGCCCTTTATCAGGAGGTGCCACAGCCATCAGTCCAAACTTCTCTCTAAATACCAAGAACTTCCCTTTCGATAAAGCCTTGGTGATAATATATGTAATCTTCTCATCTGTCAATATATGATGGAGTCTAATGACACCATGTATCGAATAGAATGATATAGAACCTCTATGTGCTTGGAATTTTTATGAAATACATGATTCAATGCTATAAGGATACCACTCTTGTTGTCGTAATATATCACTATAGTTTCTAGGACATTCTAAAATAGATCTGTAAAGAGCTTCCTCAATCAAACTGCTTTGCGGCTAGCCATGCTAGCAATAATGTATGTTGCCTCGGTAGTACTCAATGCTACATAATTTTGTTTCCTGATCATCCAAGATATCATGACAGATCCAAGGCTAAAACAACATTTAAATTTACTCTTCTTTTCGACAACATTTCCTACCCATTCAGCATCAGTATATCCATGAATTCGAACATGTCCGAGAGAATATCTCAGACCAGGGGTGATCGTCCCATCCAAATAGCATTCTCATTCATGTGGAATCTTGTATTTTACCAGATAATAGAAAATATTTGAATATAACAATGTTATGAACAGGTAAACTAACAAAATATTTTGCGTTAAACATAATAGTGTGTTAGCTAATAACAACAACAACCCACTTAGAATTGCATTGCAATGAACCAGGACCCAGTCCCAAAAGAAATTATTTAAATGAATAGTCACAATTTGCAAAATAAAAGTTACAGAATAACAGATAACATAAAATACTAAAGTTGGAGCATAGAAGAGAGCACCACATCACTTTATCCTCATCAAATTTTATATCCCTTAGCACAACTGTAATTCTGAGGGATGGAAAATACACACGGAAGTTGTGGGGATTTTTTGTGTAACCCAAAAATACCCTTAATTTTCTATTAGCTCAAGCTTCTTCCTTTATTATTTGGAGACATGGCAATAAACAAAGACTTCAAAAATTCTGAAGTGTGACACATCTAGATTTCACCCCGAGAAATCCTCCTCCTGTGTAATCATGCTAGGAATTCGATAAGGACTCTGGTTTTGCAAATAGACAATTGTGTTGCATGCATCTACCCACAAGTGCAATGGTAGGCCTTGGTCATGAAACATTTCCCTCGTTTCTCCCACAATCCTACGATTCTTTCTCTTAGCCACCCCATTTTTTTGTGGGTTGTAGGGTGTTGTCAACTCTCATTGAATTCCTTCTTTTTCATATAAATTTATGAATTCATTAGACATGTACTCTCCTCCATTATTTCTCCTGAGAGCCTTCACCTTCTTGTTGGTTTCTTTATTAACCAGTGCCTTGAATTCTACAAACTTTGAGAATGTCTTATCTTTATTCCCCATGAATAAGATCGAGCACTTTCGTGATAAATCATCAATAAAAATGACAAAATATTGGTGTCTGGAAATGGAGGTTGTCGAGAAAGGTTCACAGACATCAAAGTGGATCCTTTCTAAGACTACATGTGCTTTGTTGTCTCGATCATGGAATGTGGATTTTGTGTACTTCCCTAAGGTACATCCTTTGCATACATCCTACTACTCAAGTTCTCCCTTGGGGACGCTTGTGGTTATTTGTTACATAATCTTCAAGGCGCTATGATTCAACTATCCAAGTCTTTTGTGCCAAATTTCACATACATTGTGGTTCTCCACCTTCTTTGCCTTAGTTCTTAATGTAGCAAAGTCTTCCACATCTAGCTTATACATGTTCTTCACATGAACCATGATCTGCTTTACATGTCTCGTGGCTATGTGTCTCAGTAATTCCTTTCCTTTGTTGAAGATCGCATCATAACCATGGTCTTCCAAAACTGACAGAGATGAGATTTTTCTTTAGGCCTGGAATGAACATGACATATTTGAGCCAAGGGGGTAGCCCGACTCCCTCTGAAATGTGATCGTACCTACCCCGGTCACGCTATACATTCTGTCATCCCCCATCTCAATGTGCATCTGCAAAAAAAATTCTTCCAAGTCACTGAAAAACTCTCTATACCTTGTCATTTGGAACGATGCACCTGGGTCCAAGTACCACACACTCCCCATCACTATGTTTCCCATTCATGTGATAAGGGTAAATTCAAGCTCAAACTATGAAGCCAAGGTTTCACCTATTGCTCCTCCTGAGGTCTTCTTTCTTTCCTTTTTGTGTGGATACTTCGTGGCATAATGCCCAAATTCATGACAATGGAAGAATTTAATTTTGGACAAGTCCTTCTTCTTTTCCCCTTGGCTAAACTCTGCTTTGAATTGATATTTCTTCCCTTTTCCCTTCTTTCCCTTTCTGACCAATGAAAAATTTTCTTCATCCTCACCCTTGGATGAAGTCCCATCTCTAGTATTCCGTTTTATTTCCTCCTATACCAAATTATAGCATAAGCATTCCCATTTCAGTAGTTTCTCCCTCCCATTCACCGAATATTGATAGTTATGCCAACTCTTGGGAATGCCTAGAAGGGTTAGGCTTACCAATTCATCTTCCACAACATTAACACCAATCCCTCCAAGTGCATCTTGAACTTTTGTGAACTTTCTTATATGTTGTGGAATAGTGTCATTCTTCTACATCTTGATATTTTGAAGTTTATCCTTGAGCACCAACTTCCTATGGTCACTACTATTCTCGAACAATTATGTAAGTGCTTTCCACGTTGCAAACAAAGTTTCTTTTCCATGGATATTTGAGACAATGTGATCTTGTACTCCCTCCAATATTATTCTCGTCACCTTGGCTACATCTTTCTTCCATTTAGAAAGGTTTTGGGCATCAGATGCTTGTGGTTTTACAACGTTTGTCTTGTTTTATTCTAACAATCCATCCAATATCGCCTCCATGCGATGAAATTAGAGTTTCCTTCCAAGGCATACTCTAGCCTCAGCCCGTTGAAGGTAATTTTCTCGGCTATGAAGATATCCTACTACACTGAACTTCAAAATCGAACCTCTTGAGAAACAACTTCAAAATTCCTGCTCTAATGTGAATCCTAATATGATACTATCTAGAAATTATAATATAGATTTGAAACTGTTCATGAAGTTTTAATCAAAATCACAAGACATAAATGTACTCTACTGCTCTGCGGAAATCAATTCATAATTTAGAACAATAATAAATAACACACATGCACACCATATTTTTCCTGGGGAAAGCAATATCCTAAAAACCCCAATACCTGCTTGCATTAATCTGGTGAATAGAGATGTATTACAATTGCTTTTCTCAACTAAGCACAACCTACAAGTGAATAACCTATATCTCTTCCCACTGAGAAGCTTTGACCCAAACTTAGTCAAATTCTACCTCTACTTGAACCCCTATTTCCTTGCGCAATTCTTAAGAAATTAGGCAGGCCCCTATTATTTTGGAATTTAACCAAAATGGATTGCACAATTAGCAAGGTTGATCATCTCACTGCATGCAACACCTATACACTCAAGACTAGTCTACAACTTATGTTACAGTGCCTTGGAATCTCCACCACAACTGGGGAACTCAAATTCTCTTCATGCACTAGCTATTTTGGGCTGATTGATCTGTTGATTTGTGTAGCTTGGGAGGTGCTCCACACACTATGGTTCAGGGTTTGGAGGGCAAAGCACCACAAGGGCAGCTTGTGGTCTTGGAAACCAAGTGTGGGGTTTTACACCCATCATGATTTGGGCCAAAACTGTGATGGAGGTATGACATATGATGGATGAGGATGATAGTGCTCGGCGATACGATTCCAACGCAATGAGAATAATCTGAATCCAAGTTTTCATTAGAGAGAAATGAATTTTTGAAGTTGACGAGGTAATTATTGGTTGCCAATTCATGTAGGCTTGGTGTAAACAACTCCAATACATTTGTCTCTTCACAAATTCATGGAGCCCCTTTGTGTGTATAAATAAAGGGTGAAAGCAAGTCATTTTAGCATCTAGGTGTGGGTAATACATCTCTAAAATTGAAGGAGCCTTAACCGCAGCAAAAGGGAGCCAAAGGGACAATGTGGAGGAGCTTAAGGGACAACGTGGAAGTCTATAATAAATGCCAAGTTGTTGAGTTTACAACAGGTTGTTTTAGAGAAAGTTAAGGGTTATTTCTAATGTGTTTTAAGGTTTGGTTTGATGGCCAGGAAGGCCGCAAGGATAGAGGAGGAAACGTTGTTGTTTTAAGGCAGTTGTGGTGCTGTTTAGGAGGACCGAAGCTACATTCACCTGTTGGCCTAGGTCGCAGGCCATAGCTAGTAGTTGGAGGCCCTTTAAGGGATGCATCTAGGTGGACAAGGCACGAAAGAGACATCATGACACAAGGAGACTCATTTTAGGGTGGACTGCAGCCTTTAGAGGCTTGTTTAGCTGATTGTGTGTTGGGTGGAGGGTAGCGCAGTGTGCCCTAACCATAATTGCAAAGTACAACAGTGCAACAAGGTGAAAAAATTCTTGTGAGGTGTATTGAGTCAAGGTGTGGCTGTGTATTGGATCGTAAAGTTGCAGTCTGTTGATGCCATGTGTATGACATTCCGAGGTGGTGAAGTGTCATACTAGGAGTTGAATCACCAGTGATTGGATTGGGTGCCATAGGTCTATTTAAGGGAAGCGTGTTGGCTACTCAAAGTAGCCCTAAATGATCTATCTTGAAGGATGAAGATGAACTGACGGTTGGGTGAAGATAGGTGTTGAAGTGCAACACTTTGATGGAAAAAAAAATTGCTAGCCTGACAAATTGGAGCTTTGGATTAGGCCTACCCAGAGAGTAGATTGAATCATCCCATGTACACTCTACAAATGGAAATGCAACAATGTTAGGTAGCAGCCCTCCTAAAGTCTCGATGTGTAGATGCCTTAATGGACTAAGGCACTACTAGTGAGTAGTACAAAGGCAAAGGACCGACATGATGAGATACAACAACGAGTTTGTCATTGTATCTTATATGCCATAGACTGTTGTATTATTCAGATTTGGTTTAATATAACGAAGATTTGTGATTGTACATTATTGCACAATTTTTTTTAAAAACTATGTATACTGTGCATATATGATTTTCTGCTTTCTGTTTTCCGTTGTGCAAAGTAGTTCATGGTTGAGATTCTTGGTTTTGTAGCATCATTGATTTAAGACTCTAACCTAGACCCAAGGTCATGGAAATTCAAGATGGTATCAGAGCATTTCTGAGTTACTTTAGAAGTCATTAAATTATATTTGTGCAAAGAAGTAAAACGTCATAGGGAGTTGGTCACATTGTGAGTGAAGGAATCACTACAATGTCAAAGTTGTAGGCATGTCTTAGATATGAGGACAAGTTGGAAGGGTTGTCTGACTATACTCCTTGGAAGTAGAGGATCAAGTTCGTATTGCAGGTCAACAGGATCTGGGATTTTACCATGAAAGAGATCAAGATGCCAATTGACCCTAAGGAGTTGGAAATATGGGAAGATTTGGTTATGAAAGTGAGGTTGATCATCCTTGATGGTGTGAAGGATTCCTTGATACCTCATTTTTCTAGGAAGAACAATGCAGATGAGATATGGATGGATCTTCATAATTTGTTCCAGAATAAGAATGAGAACTGGGTATTGGTATTAGAGGATAAGTTGAAGTCCATCAAGATGATAAAGGTTGAAGGAATGACTTCGTATATGACGAGGTTTTCTCAAGTTCAAGATGAGCTTGTTGTCGTCGGTGTCAAAGTTTCATATGTAGAAATGGTAAGGATTGCCTTGAAAGGATTCACTGAGGAATGGAAGTCCTTCATCAAAGGAATCATTGCCAGGGAAAAAACTGCCAGACTGGAATAGACTGTGGGATGACTTCATTCAAGAAGAGTTGCGAGACAAGGATCTTCATCTATTGAGGAAGGCAGATGAGGACGTGGCACTTGAAACACAAATGACGGGTAATCTAAAAAAGGAATTGAGTAGAGTCAAGTGTTTCAACTGTGGAGATATGGGTCATTATTTGTTGATATGTCCATTGAAGTTAGGAGATGATGAGAATAGGAGGAAAGGAAAGCAGATCGTCGATGTTGCCACTTCAGCTGATATGGATGATCTCTCCGGGAGATTGAAAGAGGAGGAATTTGCTATGATTTCTCATTTCTCATAGGATACTATCAGAGAGGGTGAATGGTACGTGGACAATGGTGCGACGAAGCACATGATAGGGTCACAAGAGGTTTTTGAGACTCTAGTTGAATGGGACTCAAATTTTCACATGGTGTTGGGTGACAAGATTTAGTTGGAGATCTAAGGATCGAGAGTTGTGCCATTCAGGATGGAGACAAGATGTCTGATGCAGGTCCGGGATGTACTATTTGTACCAGGACTCAGATATAGTGTGATTTCTGTCTCGATGATGGAGAGGAAGGGGTTTGAGGTCTTGTTCCAGGATGGGAAGGCAAGACTCAGGCCTAGAGGCTCTAAGTCTGATGGGGTTATACTCAGAGTTAGAGAGCATGGTCTCTATAGGTTGACGGGAAAGCCTAAGGATCATGGAAAGAAGAAGAGACAAGTACGAGATCCAAATAAGCAGGAGCAGGTGCAAGTTTCGAAGGAGAATGTACAGGTTCCCAAGAAGAAGGTACACTTTTCCGAGAAGTTTCAGGTTCCAGAGGCTCAAAAGGAGTCAAGTTCTAAAGGGAGTTTGCAGATTCAGAGGGAGACTCTACAGCCCAAGAAGAGCGCATGTTCAATGGGGATAAATGGTGCTTCCACATCTGGAAAGAAGGAATCATGGCGAGATTGGAAAGAAATACAAGAGAAGAAGAAGAAGAAGGATTCTTCCAGTGAAAACGATGCTTCCGAGCAGGGCATAGTTCATCATACAAAGATTTATATGATTGTGAGCGCCAAGAGTTGGGAAAGTGTTACGAGCAATGATGATGATGACAAAGTACTTCCTAGTCATGGAAGTACCTCCCTTGCTAAGAGGGAGTGTTGATTTCTGTAGCTTGGGAGGTACTCTAAGCCCTAGGGTTCAATGTTTGGAGGGAAAAGCACCACAAGGGTAGCTTGTGGGCTTGGAACCCATGTGTGGGGTTTTTCACCCATCGTGATTTGGGCCAAAACCGTGGTGGAGGTATGACATATGATAGATGAGGATATAGTGCTTAGCGATATGATTCTGACGCAATGAGAATCATTTGAATATGAGTTGTCGTTAGAGAGAAATATATTTTTTAAGTTGACAAGGTAATTATTTTTTGCCAAGTCATGTAGGATTGGTGTAAACAACTCCAATAGATGTGTTTCTTCACAAATTCGTGGATCCCCTTTGTTGTGTATAAATGAAGGGTGAAAGCAAGTCATTTTAGCATCCATGAGTGGGAAATACGTCTATGAAATTGGAGCCTTAGATGCAACAAAAGGGAGCCAAAGGGACATCATGGAGGAGCTTAAGGGACAACGTGGAAGTCTGTAATAGAGGATGAGTTTCCAAGTTTACAACAGGTTGTTTGAGGGCAAGTTAAGGGTTGTTTCTAGTGTGTGTTAAGGGTTGGTTTGCTGGGTAGGAAGGCCACAAGGATAGAGGAGGAAACATTGTTATTTTAAGGCAATTGTGAATTTGTTTAGGAGGATCGAAGCTATAGTCAATTGTTGAGCTAGGATGCAGGCCATATCGAGTAGTTGGAGGCCCTTTAAGGGTTGTGTCTAGGTGGACAAGGCAGGAAAGGGACACCATGGCATAAGGAGAGTCCTTCTAGGGTGGACCGCATCCTTTAGAGGCTTGTTTAGCTGACTATGTGTTGGATGGAGGGTAGCATGGTGTGCCCTAACCAGAATTACAGAGTGGAGAAAGGTGAAAAACAATGTCTTGTGAGGTGTATTGGGTCAAGGTGTGACCATGTATTGGATCGTGAAGTTGCAGCCTGTTGATGCTAGGTGTATGACATTCCAAGGTGGTGAAGTGTCATACTAGGAGTCGAATCAACAGTGGTTGGATTAGGTGTCATAGGTCTATTGGAGGGCATCATGTTGGCTACTCAAAGTAGCCCTAGACGATCTATATTGAAGGACAGAGAGAAGTTTAAGGTTGGGTGAACATAAGTTCCAAAGCGCAACACTTTGATGGAAAAAAGTTGTTGCTAGCCTAAAATATTGGAGCTCGAGATTAGGCCTATCCAGAGAGCAGATTGAATCAACCCATGTACACCTTACAGATGGACATGCAACATTGTTAGGTGGCAACTCTCCTAAAGTCTCATGTGTAGATGCCTTAATGGACTAAGGCACTACTAGTGAGCAGTACGGAAGCAAAGGACCGACAGGATGAGATACGACATCGTGTTTTTCATTGTATCTTGCATACCACGGACTGTTGTATTATTCAGATTTGGTTTAATATAACGAAGGTTGGTGATTGTACATTATTGTACAATTTTGTTTAAAATTGTGTATATTGTGCATATGTGTTTTACTTTCCGTTGTGCAAAGTAGTTCATGGTTGAGATTCTTAGTTTGGTAGTGTCATTGATTTAAGACTCTAACCTAGACCCAAGGTTGTGGAAATTCAACATGATGAGTTAGCTAGATGATCACTGGGTTTGACTGAAGTCCCACTACACAACTGACCTTCCCCTAGTTCCTCCAATAGTTAGAACTAGTTTAATTGAAATCAACTTGAAATAATTGACCTTGATTGCTAAAAATTGGCAATCACACATACTTAATTGAACTCTCACTCCTCCAACTCGAATTTATTGAGCTAACTGAGTGACAAGAGCCATGTCACCTCAGTTAACGGCATCTAAGTTGTCTGTTGTTGTGGAAATTCGAATTTTCTCAATTTAATCAAGGAAAAATCAAATTGGGAATTTATTTCTGCATTTTTCAACAATTAATTGATTAAATCATTACGAAATTTTCATTATATCATTAATAGCAAAAGTAGTAGGCGGTAACTAGAATACATGCAATGAGAACAATTTCCATAATTCAGGAAATTTGGGCAAATAACAATAGAGCTATCTGTTACAATTTCTTTTTACTCTAAACAACGTAAAATACACAACGATTTTGTAGCACGAATGAACAAGAATCAAGAAACAAAAACCATTAGCAAAATTCAATAGACTTGAATTCATATAAGCTCTAAACATATAATGATTTTACCATTACTCTATGAGAAATGATTATGATCTTAATGATAACTTCCATTAATATCTGAAAATATATATGTTAATCGTAGAATTAAGTCTTAATTAGGTTTTACGATACCCTCATTATGTATCGATTATTCTTTTATATCTGATAATCACCAAAATGTTTTCGAAAAACAAGGCAATGTGCGCAAGAAGTGGGTGAAGCAAACAAGTCTAATGATTATGTGTCGATTCATTAGACAAATGGCGAAAAAGCTATTTTATAATATCGATAAATATGTTCTTCTTGATATGTTTATGACCAATAATCACTGTACGTGTGCGGAGTGTGAAGATGCGGAGGAATATTTCATTCTGCAAAAGAAATATGCAATTAGAAGTATACGAAGGAGATCCACATATTGTTTCAATTAGCTATGAGGCATACTGGCTACAGAAACCTATGCATATTCTTAAATTGTTTACAAACAATAAATACAATTAAGCACTTGAACAATGTGTTGATTACGCATCGATTCACCGAATAAATGTTGAAAAGAGTATTTTACAATATCAATAGATATAATTTTATTGATATACTTACACTCATTAATCATTACGCAATGCATCATATTAAATTCTGTTAAGCACGTGAGCGATAACGTGATTGCATATCAATTTGTTGAATATATTTAATAGTACCGCTAAGCATTAATACTTCTCCAATGCTAAGTGCCAACTCATTTACAACGTAATCAATATCTGTTACTCCAAAAAAAATTCTATATATGATTGTGTCACACACTTGTCCTTTCTCACATGCTCTAGTACTAATGTACGTTACCTTTTATCATTAGAATTACTACGTAATATAATATGTTATAAACACTAATTTTTACTATTAATCCTTGGTTCCACACTAACTCTTCAATTAATAAAGAGACATATGTGTGTTCCACGTTTTGTAGATTTAATCAATCGATATTCAAGTAGGAAACACAAAAACACTTTAGTTTTTTACATAGTTTAAATATGTGTATTGCATCATAGTTGATAAAAATAAAGTATGGAGCTCCATACAATTAACTTAGCTCATTTTCGGAGCTCCGCACTCTCACACAATTGGAAATTAAAAAAGAAAAATGTAAATAGTTTTTTTATGAACAACAAAAAACATCAGAAACCATCAACATTAAACACTCCAACTATGTGTTCTACATGGATATGAAAAGTTGGTTCTTAAAGATTACATTGAACTCATTATGCGCAGCTTCACACTCTCGCACAAGTGAAATACATAAAGAAAAGTGTCAATAGTTTTTTAATTATCAACAAAAAAACATAGGGAATGATCAACATTAAACACTCCAATTATGTGTTCTACGTGGATTTGTGTGAAGAGCTTTCACAAAGTGGACAACTTTGTGTGGAAATCTTTCATTATGAAGAGAGATTTCATTGTGCAGAGTTTTGTGTGAAGAACTTTCTTTGTGCAGAGAGATTTCATTGTGTGGAGAGTTTTGTGCTTAGAAATTTCATTAGGCAGAGTTTTCTTCGAACTGTGCACAACCTTTAATCAATTAATTAGTGATAGACTTAAGGACTATGTTGTACTGTAGCTATTACCCTTGTTATTAAAGCATCATACTTATTTCTTCCATAGTTTAATTGTCTTGGAGTTGGTTGTGTGTATGCTTGTAGCATAGGTAAGAGTTGACCATCTTGCTCATGCAAAAAAGACATCTCAAAGATATTTTATATGAAAACTATTTAAAATCATTGTAATTTTTGTATGGTAATTTGTATTTGTATATTACCTTGATGTATAGAGCACATCATTGAATTTTAGCTTTTATAAGTGGTTAATTTAAATATCAATATTTAAACACTTGTCTAATTTAAATATTAATATTTAATGCATTTTTTCATTTCTTCAATGTCAAAATATGTTTAATCAACACTTGGATTTCAAGGAATAATATTATTAATTATTAATTTTCTTCCATGTGATCAATCATAGTTTCATGTTAATGTTTTATGATAAGGAATTTTAAGTCTCTCTAAACAAGCTTTTAATGTTGAACATGAAATACTTTATTTTAAAGGTTTTGTAGTTTCCATTTTTTTCTCATAATGAATCTAACATTTTATTTTTGAATCATCTCAACTAGAATTTTCAATAAAAGGTTATGTTGGTTTTAATGTAACATAATTTTTTGGTCATAGGGGAAACTTGATTGGCGATCACTGTGATATGAAGTTTTTGCAAAGTATGTGGTGCAAGGTTCAAATCACCCCGTATTGGCCTTGTGGACCATGTGTGGGGCACATATGGGTCCACTTAAAGGTTATACTAGTAGCAATCGGAGTTAACCCCATGTCACACAAGTACGAGCAAGACCCATTTCCTTATTCCTCTAGATACAAAAAAAAAAAAAACAAGAAAAAAAACAAAACAAAAAACTTTGTATTAAATCATATGATTCCACTATTCAAAATAACACCATAAACAAATATATGTTCAATGTAAATAAAGTATAATTGTGGAGGACAACTCCCAAATGAATGGTGATGACTTATACATTAATTTCTTAATGATTAAATAATCCAAATACATCTATATAACAAATTTAGAAGTTTGTGTCTCTAATAATGACTATACTAACCTAAATATATACACATTTAAACATGTTGCTATGTTGGCTCTTTGTCTGGCTGACTTATCTTTTAGATATCTAACTTTCACCCGTACATTTCCTACATATATATCCCCACTAAGATCTTTACAACAAGACATGTGCAAAGGACCTTTGTCTTAATGCCATTATCACCATTGTAGTGACTCTTGTCCTTGTAGATTATAACACAAGCTTCAAGATCTAGATGGAGATGGCTCGTTTACAATAATTATTGGATTATTATGGTGCACACTTGCAACATAAGTAGTAAGCCACTTGATCCTGCCCATGCTTAATCAAAAAACTCTCACTGTGGCGATCAAAGTTTTACTATGGTGATCATAGGCCTCATCATAAAGAAGGATGACATGGTCATGAGATGCATGCATGCAAATGCAATTGACCTCCTTCTCTATCACACAACAAGAAGTTTTTGACTCTAGAACTAACCATTTCAAAGGATTTGAAGCTCCTTAAGCTAGTTATTAATTAATGGGAGGAACTTATTGTTGAAATTGAGTCTTCTATTTATGGATGGTGCCTAGATGTGTCCACACCCATTATTGGAAAGGTTCTTATTGTCTAGAATTTATGCATGGGTGTAATGGCTTGTGATTATTTAAACTTATGTGTACTTTTAATTAAATGAATCCACAAAGAAAAAAGGAAATGACCAGGTGAGGTTGAAATAGTCCTATGTAGCTACATAGCATATAAAAATGTTGTTGTGGTGTCGTTGTTATAGAACCTTATGGTGAGACCATCCAAAGCAAGTTAACAACAAGTTGGAAGAATTTGTGGAACTGACAAATGGAAATTAAAGGTTGGCAAACTCATCTAGTGACCTCCAAGAGATTATGTGCTAGCTAGGATCCTAACTACCCATAGAAAGCACAATGGATTTGAGGTCAAGATGAGAGTTGGAGTTTGGATGTCGTTGACCTTCTAATTGACCACAAAACTTTAGTAATGTTGAGGAAATAACATTAGGCTTTTCAGGTAGAGGTAAACAAAATAAATACACAATTGGAGAAGGATGTTTTTTTTCATCAATGTACTTGATGCTAGTGGTCTAGAGATTAGTAGTAGTTGAAAGCACAAGAGGAAAGATATAAACATAGTATTCTCCAATGGCTAATGAACATATGATTGAAAAATGTTGCAAATAAAAGGACAAGAACTTATTGCATGCTAAAATAGCCATTGAAGTAGAGAAGGAAAAAACTACATTGAATAAAGGGGTCTTTATAAGTTTTGTTATATCTATATGTTTTGTCACATCACCATTACAATCTATACAAATTTATTGAAAATAAGAAAAAATAAAGCATAGTAATATTTTTGTTTGAAGTTTTTTTTCTTATTAACATCTTCAAAGCTTCTTCTTTTTTTGTAACTAGTTTAAACATAGGTCATGGTCAACTTGTATATTTGATGGAAGAATGATCTATTCACTAGTAAAATTCTATCACTAGGATTGTGTGAAACTCATTCATACTTGAATGTCCCTTAAGATAATTTAATTCCTATTAAATGGTTTCCATCCTCAACTCCTCTCCATAAAATTTAAACTTAAAACTTAATAAAAACTAAACTCCACTCTAACCAACTAATTTACACCTCATGAATTATATCCACAAATTATACATGTATGCTATTTTAAAATTCAATGTATTCATTTCCTTATCTTTCGATTGATAACATTAAATTTATACGGACTATCATGAATAAGAGATCACTAAAGAAAGTCATATAATTGTCGATTAGTATAAGATATGTAATTGTGAATTGTGTTGACACTCAAGAAAGAATTATAGTGTAAATTTGGACTTATGCGTGTTTTACATTGTATATAGCACATGTTTTTTCGTAAGCTAACTTGGTTTTCAAGGTTTGTTAGGAATGTTCTAGTGAACGTTATATATAATTTTTATGTATATATATATATATATATATATATATATATATATATATATATATATAAAAGTAATAATTTTTGTTTACAAGTAGATTAAAGTAAGTTTTTATATAAAAACATTATGGTGGTTTTCAAAGAAGTTGTATAGGGTTTTTACTTTCACTATCTTTATTAATAACTAAATAGGTGGTAACTCCATAGCTCCATTTTAATTTAGTGTTAAATTTTACATTTAAATCATTTTTAATAAAAAATGTTATAAAGAAGATTTTATTAAAATGAAAAATATGGTGCATGGATTATTAATCTAAAAAATCTTTATAAAATTTATAGAATTAGTAATTAGTGTGAGATGTATATTATTGAATTGTGTTCATAATAATATAATAGATAATTATAATAAAATTTCGAAGTAAATGAATATCAAATTATTAATTTATAAAGTTATATGATTAACAATTAATATAAGATATGTATAGGTGAATCATGTTGCAAATACTTTGTATAAGTGTAATTTTGATTTATGTATAGTTTATATTGTTTATAATTAATGTTCTTACATAAGTTAATTTGGTTTCAACGTTTCTTAATGTTGTATATATAATATGTGATTTTTTTAATAAATTTTTAAATTTTATTTAAATATTTTAGGTATTGGGTATTGTTTATGGAAGAAAGTTAGTCTTTCTATCAACCCAAAGACAAGAGAGAGGTTGTTGGTAATGGGCTAACCTTCAATGCAGATTCACTTAAGAGAACAACAAAGTTACTCTATTCTAAAGTGTCAACATGTCAACTTACGAGACTTGAACCTCGGTGAGGAGGATAACAATTATTTCACCCAACCACCCAAACTAAACTCAATTAACAAATTTTATTTGCACATTAATTTATTAATAATCAATATAAATTTCTATGTTAAACATTACGATGATTTCAAAAAAAGTTGTATGTGATGTTCACTTTCACACATCCTTGATCACCAATTTAGGTAGATGCAACTCTAATCTATTGTTGAAATTTTATGTTTAATGTGAATGTTTTTTTACAAGTCATTACGCGGAGGAGATCATCAATATTGGCATGGAGTGAGTTTTCCACCATGTGGATTTTAAAGAAGATTGTTTTCTTTGAGTAAATATACTTTATCAGAACAATAACATAATGTATGGTGGTGTTAGCATGGACAAAGGGATTATAACCTAATTGAATCGTTCCAAGAGTTTAAAAAGACAAAGAGTTTGTTGATCTACCTATTGGAAGACCAAACTAGACTTAAAAACTGAGTGTTGAGAAGACAAATATGTTTCAAAAAGAAACTTTGAGGTTTCTTCTAGAAATAACTTATGCTAGACACACCTAGATACCATTTTGACAAATTTGGTGAACAATTAAAATAGAAAGTTAGGACTATAGACATAGACGTCAAAACATGGGAACCTAAACTTCATATCAAGAAGAACCCACATCAACTCCCTAAGTAAAGTTGATCGAAATGGGGGAATCCTTCAAGGAGCCCTCTTGAGCCAACATAATGATGCCCCCATTTTTCTTAACTAGGCATGAGCACAAGGTAAGCGTCATGTTGTTTTGCATCTTGAGAGATTCAAATCATTGATGGAATTCCTTGTAGCCTAGTATCTTTGCCAACTTGGCTTAGGCCACAAATTTTTTTGCATGCCAAAACATCTCCACGATTCATAAATATTTGGTGTCCCTTGTCTTATTGGTACCCAAATATGGTATATACTTGGTCATTTACTGAATTGCTAAATTTTTCTCCCTGTATATGCACAGATGATCTTCACATCTTCAATGGACAAAATAAAATCTTGGGTATCTAGGGTTATGGTGTCTTTGAATATCTTAGTTGTTTCTTCAGTGCCAAACTTTACATTGGTTTTCTAAGTGATAGCTTTTCCTTTCGAGAAGTGCACAGAGCCATAGAGGCGAACTCAAGAAATAAAACCTAATTTCCAAATTGTAGATTTTAAGTATTGAGAAACGTGTTGCTCATTATTTCCCCTTGATAATTGTGCCATGTTTTATGGTTTTTTTTAATCACATAGTGGTATATAAGATCCATTTGGAAGGAGATGTTATAGCTTAGATATATTGATTGGGATGGACACTTTGATCTCAGATGGAGCACTGATTATTTCTCTGTTTATTACTAAGTTCTTAGTAATGTTATATGAAGAATGAAATGAAATGAATGGTTTTAATGATGTCCACGAGGCTGGGCAGCCTAAGGGACCAAGAGAGTAACAACCTTAACTCCTCTTCATATTCATTTCGATGTCGGATGTTCTGTTATGAGTCTTGACTAGAAGGCTAACAGTCTGATTGATCTTATCTTTTTCAAATTGATGGTGCATATTGTCAACCTTCAGATTGTTTTCATACTAAATGCAAATATCCTTATATGCTACACACTCCATGACAAAGTTCCATTCCATCTCCACCACACCCTTATCGCAAAAAATGCAAGTTCCCTCTTCCCAAAATTCCTTGGGGCTCTTCCACCTACCAGTATCACATCTAAGGTGATGTGACCTTGTCCTAAATTATGCCACTAGCACCATTGCTTTTACTTTAATAGATGCTCCTAAATACGTTTTCTTATCATGGTCACACACTAGGTTGAACTCTTTGATGTAGTATTTTTTTTACGACCATTGTGGTTGGTCCACATGGCAGTCCTAAAGTTTTCCATAACTTTTATTTTATTTTTATTTTTATTTTATTTTATTTATTTATTCTTCGTTGGTGCTAGGGAATTCATGTAGCTTGATATTCCACTTACTCAACCACTTTTTTTTTTGCTTCATCCAAGTTTTCTTCCTACGATCTAATACCTCTTCCATAGCTATCTTGGGCCAACGTTGGTTATCCATGTTTTTAGCCTTATTTAAATAGCTTACTAACCTGATTATAATTGTTACCTTCAATGGAAAAGTACTTGCTTCAGCCAAAATAATTTCATATGGGATTGTGGCTTTAACTTTGAGATTGCTAGTAATTAGTTGTTTCTGTATTCTTTCTAATTGCCTCCAACTGCAGGTTGATATGCTGCTTCCCCATACTTCACAACCGTAGAGAACAATCGACGTAACCAACAAACCAAAAAGGGTTTTCTTGGTTTTCCAATCCCAAAGTTCAATTTTTCTGCACCTATTTTGGAATAAGTGTGAAGCTCTCCATCCTCCTTGAATTATTTTTGTCCTACAAGTTTCCCAACAGGGCTTCTGGTGGAATTCAATCCCAAGATATTTGTATTATTTCACTATCTCCAGAGGTATACCTTCGAAAAGTAAAGTGCTTGGTTTGTATTTTATACTTAAAGAGAAAAGCGTGATTTTGGTCTTGTTAATGTTCACTTGCATCCCAACCTCCTAACAAAAGTGTTCTAAGGCCTTTAAGTGTTCTCTTAATCCATGCACTATTTTTGAGACTAGGATAAGATCATCTGTGTGTAGAGGCAACTTTACCACATAGCTTGCTAGATGAACCCTTTCTCCATCCACTTTGCTTAACCAAGCTTCCAGCTTATCAATATATTAACCAAACAAAGTGGGGGATAGAGGACATCCTTGTGTAACACTAACATCGCTACCAAAACATTCATACATTCCTTCACTTGTTCTGATTTTAGCTCTAACCTTCTCATAAATCCTATGAAATGTTGCTCTATACTCATCTGTGATACCCAACTCTTCCATCTTGTTCCATAGTTTGTCTCTAGGCACTGTGTCAAATGATTTCTTGAAGTCCACAAAACAACAATAGGTTGTTCACCTTGCTTATCATAAAATTTCTCAATAAAATGTCTAAGGGTGACACAATGGTCAATGGTAGAGTATCTAGGTCTAAAGCTTTCTTGTCCCTTTGCCCTTTTTCCCTTAATTTCTTCGCAATTGTTGATTCTTCGCTCTATCATGCACCCGGAAGGCTTTCCCATGAGGGGGTTGACCATAATAGTGCGGTAGTTAGAGGGGTTATTGATATCTCTGTTCTTAAAGAGAGGAATGACCACACTAGTAGTCCACTCTCCCGGAAAGTCGTCCTAGATGATCCCATTGAAAATTCCTTTTAAATGAGGAGCAAAGATCTCATCTCCCCATTTTAGGAATTCAAATTTAAGCATGTTTATGTCCTCTACTTTACCACTTGCTAAATTCTTTATTCCTTGCTTGATATCATCCTCTGTGAATGGTTCCACTGAAGTGTTCACTGTGGTGGGCGGGGGGGGGGGGGGGGAGGGTGGGGGGGTATATTTCTCGTGCACTCGCTCATAGAGGAGCCTCACATACTCCAACCATTGACCACCTGTAATATTTTTTTGAGTCTGCTTTCTTTG
Organism: Pinus albicaulis; assembly: GCA_034641835.2. Taxonomy (NCBI): domain Eukaryota; kingdom Viridiplantae; phylum Streptophyta; class Pinopsida; order Pinales; family Pinaceae; genus Pinus; species Pinus albicaulis. The sequence goes on along the minus strand of CM076575.1, from coordinate 2,066,119,557 downwards.
TTGTTGTAGCTCTTTCCAAAATCCCTTGGGGTTGTGCTTTCCAAGAGAGATTAACTCCTTTATTCTTCCATTTACATATTCTTTTTTTCTATATTGTACTAATTTTTCGTATTTCTTCTTATTTTCTTTGCTCTAATTTCTCTCTTTTAGAGATCTTTTGGTTGCCTTGCATTCTTCATCATACCATGGATTTTCCAGAAAAGTATTTGCAGTTCCCTTCTTGGGTGTTGACCTTTTGGATGCACTTAAGGTCCTATGAATTGTTGGGATTGACAAATTGCGATGAACATGACAACCCACCTCATTGGTTGTCTTATCTAGCACACCATGATCTACAGTATGAAATTGTTACTTAAGAGTAGCACTGAGCCTTTCCCCGTTTTCCTCATTTGTGAGGATTTTTCCTTTACAGAAAGCTTTCTTTTGTATTCCAAGAGTTTGCCTATTGTATGGACTACTATGGGAAAATCCAGCTTAACAAATAAAGGGGCATCGTCAAATTTCATTTCGATGAGACAATCCCCAATATCGAACTTCAACAGTCTAGAGGTGAAACTTGAGAGTAGATTACATAATCTACCACACTTTGACCATTGTAAGTGTTGCATGTGATACCTCCTGAAGCTGGCCACCTTCTCCTTCCACTGCAAATAACCATTCCAAACAAACTGCATAGCCCATATAATTTTGACCCAAAGTGCGTCACACCCCCATTTTCATCTTGTGAATCCCTTTCCCAAGGTTGACCACCCCCCTCTTCCAACCATAAGGGATTGTTTTCTCCTCTTTCTTCATTACTCAACTGGAGGGACTGATTGTTAGTTGTGCTTGCGTTAAAGTAACCTAGTAACAATATTTCCCCAAGAGGGTTGAATAAATATATATCTCTATTCAATGAGGAATACAGGTCTTCATTGTCCAAATTTATTATTTTATAGATCTTTGAGTTTTTTGGGGAAAAGTAACAAGCCGCCAACCTACAAGTAACCTCCTTCTCTATTATTTACAGCCAAATGTATTTTTTATTCAAATCCTCTTTTTATGCTTTTACAATTCCACCCCATTTTTCACTTATTAGCATTGTGGCTCCCCTGTGTCCTTTTTCGGTCTCATTCACTTTGTTCCAAACTGAAATATTCTTGTAACCCTCGAAATCTAGAACCTTGTATCCATCAAGCTAATGTGTTTATACAAGAATGATAATATCCTTCCCATCTGTTATGGGCCACAACCCAAGACCTCTTCTCCATGGATAACCTTTGCAATTCCAACTTACTACGTGCAAGCAGTCCAATGGGGCCCCTATTTCCTATTTCTTATTTGGGAACCAATTTGAGCTTTCCCGTTCTTCAACCATGCCCATTTTCCCTCATTTCTTGCTGCTTTCACTTTTTCCCACTCCTTTCTTTGTTGATTTTCTTGAGCAAGAGTCAAGTCCTAATTTAGGTAGATGTGTGTGCCTCTAAGAAATCCTCTATTTCTAAGGATCATATTCCTATCCTCTATACCCCTCAAGTTAAATTTTACATGTCTATCTCTTCCTCCCTCTACCTTCTTTCTAATCCCGCTTGCTTGATGAATACACCCTGTCCACTTAAATTGATATTTAAGGAAGTCCCTTGCTAAGATGTTAGTCCCTTCATTTTCTCCATAGTCCCTCACCCTTTGATAATGATATTTGTAGCCTTGCCTTGCTTGTCTTGTTCTTATTTTATTTGAATTTTGATTTGCTTCTTAATGATTCCTTTTTATTTGTTTGATGACCCACATATAACTCATGACCATGATTTAGCCTCTTCTATCTGATCTTTTAGTTGATTTTCTTTAGTTTCCAATTTGGCCAATGCCAACTGAATCTCCTTTATTTGCGTTGTGTCCTCTTCTTTTACCAATTCCACCTTCTCAAGGCCGGTTACCCTTATATGTTATAATTATTGTTTCAAGGAAACCACTTCTTGCTACCCTTTTTTAATTTTACCTTGCATGTTTGTGATTTGTTCCTTAAGAGCTTTATTTTCTCTCTCTAATCTACCCTTGAACTTCACATTTTCATTTACTTTGTTGCCTTCATACCACCTTTTCGCTTCTAAAAGTTCGAGTCTCCTTTTCATGCTCACGAGCTCTTCCACATATAGTCTCGATGACCACATTAGTGGTGTTGATGTGGGACTATATAGGCCTTTGTTGTCATGCTTATCTGTTTTTTTATCTTCTCTATTTGCTACAAAGCTCTCTGTTTTGTTCAGAATTGATTTGAGACCCTTAATAATTTCTCTTTGTCATACACTAGTTCGAGAGCCCTTGCTAGATATGTTGTTTACCTTCGGCATGATCATTGCGATTTTTTTCTTAGGTGTTTGTCTCAGTTTTCGGATCTGCCTATGCCTTCAAATCCCCTTATATTGTTTTATGTTTACAAAAACCAATCTCTCGTATGTGTTATAAATGTCCTTTTGAAGAAAATATTCCACAGAAGAACCCCATGATCCTGTTGAATCCTCCATTATCATGGCAGGGTGAGGAAATGAAGGTTCATTAACGAGTTGAAGGTTGTGTTTCCAATAAGAGCTCCCACCTACTTGATTGTAACACCCTCCTCCCACATTTACCCAAGCTATTTCGTCCACTGGGGTAAACATGTGATGAGAGGCTACTATGATGTGATTCAACCTCCTAGGTCACCTTAAGGAATTGGAACCGACACAACATAATCAATCTGACCTTCCACACATATGACAAAACCTTCAGGAGGCAACCAACCCTTCTAGATGGTCAACCCTTGAGACAACTCATCATTTGACTGACCTGGATCCTCAACCGCTCCCATGACAATCCCTATAAGCGATTCAGGCCTTCCAGTTGCTCCCACAACAAGGCATGCCGATGACTGTGGACTTTTCCAGCTAGCTTTGCGCCAACGATCCTAGATTCTGTGCAACTTTTCAAGGCCAGAACTCAAGCCACTGCCCAAAACTTCATGAAAACTTCAAAAATGATAAATACCAATGGAGTAGTGCTACTAATGCAATAATTGGGACAAGTACTTGATCTGCCCCTACTAGCCATGATAGACATTTCGTCAAACATGTCACAAATATGTAATCTACAGGTCATAACAACAGATCTGAGCATAGGGGTCTCATACTTATCTGAGATTCATAAAAGGAGCATTGTTTCCATATCACAATAGCTGCATTATCATCTATTAGGTAACTAATTCATTATACATTCATTTACTAATCAAAACATGATTAGATCCATACATCAAGTCTATCATAAAACATACTCATCATTAACATATAACCAACAAAAACAACAAGGATGTAACAGCCATAAAAACCACATATGAACCAATACATTTACACATGAAATACCAAGGAGAAGGAGCTCTTATTAATGAATACATAAGCCAACCAGGTTTGAGACTTCCACAAACCACCAGACCATAGATTAGGCTGAACCTTTTATTTCTTTCAGCCAATCACCCTCGTGCCACATTCCAAGCATGAATGTGGGACTCACAACAAAACCAACCAGGGCTTCCTCAAGATTTACCGCAATCCCCACTGGATCACTAGGCTCGAACCCTCATCAATACAACCAGGCTTTACCACAATCCCCACTTGATCACTAGGCCCTAAAAAAACATGGATGCCTCCAAATCTCTCCACCTAATCCATGAGGAATTTGTCCATCTCAACGTCTCGACTTTACCATGTATCTTGCCATTACATGTCAAGGGATTCCTAGGCCTACGAGGTCTCCACCCTTTGGGTTTTACTATGTATCCTACCATCATCGGTCAAGGGATTCCTAGGCCCAATTAAGAGTACTCCCCTCTAATATTTAACATGTATCCCTCCATTCACCGGTTAAGGATTCCTAGGCTCAATAAAGGGTATTCACGACTGAGCTTTACCATGTATCTCACCATTCATCGGTTGAGGATTCCTAGGGTCAATTGAGGTGTTCACAACTAGGCTTTATCATGTATCCCATCTCGAAATTCCTAGGCCTTGTGAATAATCTTGAGACCACCCCACTCAGCTTCGAGTCCATCCGACAATCTAGCTCAACCAAATACAAGAGAACCCACCACACCATGGCTATCAGAAAATGGAAAGGCAAGGATGAAAATTACTGTCACATTTGGAAAAACCGATGGAAATGACAACAAGAGAACCAAAACCACCCATGCATGTACCATGCATGCCAAATCTAGTAAGGAAATCACACGTGCCAATCGATACCTGCAAGTAATCTCACTATAACTACTTGATCCTGCTCTTCCTTGCTTGATCTTTGCTTCCCTTTGCCTTATTTGTCCTTCCTTTGCTTTCCTTGATCCAATGCTGAAGTGCTCCAAGAAAAATCTATGTGTCCAAGAGCGAGAGAGAGAGATAGAATAGAGAGAGAGCTCCAAAACTGAACTGACAAAAGTTTAAACTGAAAAAAGGTACCAATTGATCCTTAGAAGCCTTTTTATTAATGAGGCCTCTAATTTTTTCAATTTTCCATTATTTTTCTTCATTTTCCTCCTCACATGCAACCTATAACCTTTCATCTTCCTTTTCTCCTAATTTCCATTATTTTCATATTTACAATGCCAATTAATGCCTCACGCCTTTCCAAATCCTTTGCCATTGCCTTTACCAATTTCCTTAGCCATAATAAACCAAATGAACACCCACACTATGATGTTTTTCCCAACATTTAGCTTGGAATATGTGTCCCATGACCTTGGTCTTATTTTCCCTTCATTAAATTTATTTACATGATTTTTCGACCGAGGCTATTACATTGATGCACAAGGTTTAACAATGACAATGAACCCTTCACTTGAGATTGCAAACCACTAGTGTACCCTACCCCCTCCACAGTAATCACATAGTTTGCAAATTTGTTTTCTGTTGTGTTAAGGAGTGGTACTTTTGTCTTCTCTATGTTGGACTCCTCTCTCAACAATGGCAACCTTTCCTTTGGGTCCTCCGGATTAACCATCATATTTGTTTTACTTCAGTTTTATATTGATCACACTTAATTTGTGTCAGCTTTAATGAGATAAACACAACTTAAATAATAAGAGATGGAAAAGAAAAAGGAGAAAACCTCCCCTACAAAGACTACGTCCCTCTAAGCGTTCTTTACTGGTTATTTGTTGTCTTGCCCTTTGTCTCCATCCTTTTTTGTTTTCTTCCCCTGCTCCAAAATAAGATACTCAAGGAACTGGTCGTAAACATAACCAAGTCCCAGAGCTCGCTCTCCATGTCCAAGTCTCTAGACGCTGTCCAGTCATGACGCTAATCGTTCTCAGCCACAACTCTCCTCAGTCACGACCCTCCTCAATGAGAGGAAATGCATAAACAAGAGGAATAACATGAAGGAAGAATCAAATCTCCAGAAAATGTGTTTCTTTTGGGTACTCTAGATTAACCATCATATTTGTTTTATTTCAGTTTTATATTGATCACACTTAATTTGTGCAAATTTAAATGAGATAAACACAACTTAAATCATAAGAGATGGAAAAGAAAAAGGAGAAAACCTCCCCCGCAAAAATGGGTCCCTCTGAGCGTTCTTTGGTCCCATTGGCTATTTGTTGTCTTGTCCTTGTCTTTGTCCCTGTATGTTTGCTTGTCCACTTCCCCTGATCCAAAATAAGATACTTAAGGAACTAGCCCCACACAGAACTAAGTCCTAGAGCTCGCTTTCCAAGTCTAAGTCTTCAGATGCTCTCTAGTCGCGACCCTAATCGTTCTTAACTCCAGCTCTCCTTAGCCGCAACTCGCCTCAACCATAGCTCTCTTTAGTCGCGGCCCTAATCATTCTCATTTGCAACTCTCCTTAGCCGCAGCTCGCATTAGCCATAACTCTCTTTAGTCGCAACACTCCTAAATTAGGGGAAATGCATAAACAAGAGGAATAACACGAAGGAAGAATCAAATCTCTGAATGATGACATTGCAATTGGGGCATATGGACAGTAAAACTTTGGATGTTTATGGCTTGCATAATTGGGAACAATAAGCCTCATTGTTATTCGTTGTCAAATAAAATCCCTTGTGGGTTAGAGTTGGGATTGTGGGTAAATATTTCCTCACAAGGGTCATGTTGGCTGGAACATGGATTATATGAGGAGTATTTGTGTTTTTATGGGCAAATATTTCCTCGCAAGGGTCACATTGGGTGGATTGAGGATTATATGAGGAATCCTTATGTTTTTGAGTGTGTGTTAAGCAAAACATTATGCTCATCATTTATGCTACCGATGTTCAACTTGAAAAAATTCAAAGTATTGTCTTCCCAAGATGAATCTTGGGATGATTAAGGGGTAAAAGGTGGTTTTGCTAAACATTATGCTCATCATTTATGCTACCGATGTTCAACTTGAAAAAATTCAAAGTATTGTCTTCCCAAGATGAATCTTGGGATGATTAAGGGGTAAAAGGTGGTTTGCGACCATGATTTCTACTAAGAAAGAAGAATATGGAAATCATGTGAAAGGTGGACACTTTGACTATAGTACTAGCAAACTTTGAAATAAAAATGAAAAAAATGTCACCAAAACACACATGGCTTAACACATTGAGATTACAAAAAAATATAATTTATATTAAAAATAACATATATTAATTTTATATTTAATTAAATAATAATTTTTGAAATTGTAAAAATTTGCTTCCATAATAATCACATATAATCATGTAATAATCACATATAATTATGAATTGTGGATGAGTTTCAAATCAACCAATATGGTTCATCTTCAGGACAAGATGCCAACCAATATGGTTCATCTTCATGACAAGATTAGAAATAAGAGACACATTTAAAAAAATGTTAAAATATAAACAATAATCGTTATTATAAACCTAATTAAAAAATAATAAAAATATTTACTGACAAAATTTACAATTATCCGAGACATTGCCCTCCCTTCTAGTTATGGTCGTTGCAGGATGGAAATCAGTGCTATGCCCTTCTTGATCTAGTTATGGTCGTTGTAAGATGGAACTCAGTGCTATTATTGGTTATATTTACGAGGATATTAAATGGTGTTGAAAATTTAAGAAAGAGGAATTGTAAAAAACTTGCTTTCGTAATAATCACATATGGATGGAAATCAGTGCTATGCCCTTGAACTAGTTATGGTAGTTGCACGATGGAAATCAGTGCTATTATTGCTTATATCTATGTGGATATTAAATGGACGTTGAAAATTTAAGAAAAAGAAATTGTAAAAGACTGCTTTCGGTAATAATTTATAATTATGAATTGTCTACGAATATCAAATCAACCAATGTGGTTCATCTTTGAGACAAGATGCCAACCAATATGGTTCTTCTTCAAAACAAAATGAGAAATCGGAGACATATTTAAAAAATGAAAAAAAATATATATATTAAAATATAAACCATAATCATTATTATAAACCTAATTAAAAAATAATAAAAATATTTACCATAAAGTTTACAAAATTTACAATTATCCGAGACATTGCCCTTCTTGACCTAGTTATGGTCGTTGCAGGATGGAAATCAGTGCTATTATTGGTTATATCTATGTGGATATTAAATGGGCGTTGAAAATTTGAGAAAGAGGAAGAGCTATGATAACAACGATAATATACAAATTTGCAATCAAAAGGGAAACAATTGCTAACGCTGATTCCTCTCCCTCCCTTTTGTATGTGTGTGTTTTTCCTGCCTTCCATCCGACTCGACATCGACATCGATATTCGACATCGACTTCTCCTCTTCTTCCTCGACGCTCCGTCCTCCCGCAGTGTCGATATGGTATTTGAAGTTCCCTCTAAAGGAAGGAAGGAACGCACCTGTACCAACCGCTCAATCGACAAAATCAGTTATTTTCAGCCATCCATTGATAGTTTTTCTCTTATAAATTGTTTATAGCTAGGGTTTGTTCTCGCGAAAGGTTTTCGCCGCATTTTCCTGGGGCCGCGGCATTGTTTCACATCGCCCGGAGGCCATATTTGGTAACTTCTCTATGTTGGGTCGCTGATAAGCCCGGGATTCGATCCTGAGACGCCCCACAGGTTACGGACGGCTATTCCAGGGTTTCAGCCGGCGTTGGTTCGAATCGCAGACTCGGTAGATTGGATAGCAAAAGAAATTTGGATTTACCGAGCTTCAGAATTATATGTTTTGATTTGATATTTTAATCATCGAACATGCCGAGGAACTCCAGACACAAGTCTCACAAGCAACATTACAGGCGCTCGTCTGTGGACTCCTCCGATTCTGATGATGAAGGCAGTGCAAGATACGGGCCTGAAATTTTACTACCGGAGGGGAAAAGTAAAGGAAACAGGGTCGATTTATTAAAGGAGAAGCATGGAATCCAGGTAGGGGATAAAAGAAAATCTTCAGCTTCCAAGGAGCAGCACGGCTCGACGGATTCTTTATTGCCTTCTAAGAAGAAACATGCGTCTGTATCGGTTTCTTCTGAGCGTTGGGAGGCGAGGGAGGATGCCCTTTCGCTCCTGGCTTATCTTGACCACAGCAAGGAAAAAGATTCGAAGGCCGATTCTGATAGCTCAGGTGGGGATGTCGGGGTGCCGGAATGCAGCGAAAAGGGTTTTGATAAATCAAGGCGAACGGGTTCTAATGGGATTGATGAAATTAGGGTTTCTAGAAACAAAGAAATTCTCGAGCACAGGGTAAGTGATTCGAGTCGAGGGAAATCACGAGGGAAATCGGATGGAGATGAGAGCAAGATGGAAGTAAAAGAGGCAAAGAAGGCTCTGGATTTGAGACGCGAGGGTTCGGTTAGTTTCGTGCCTGAGGCGTTGAAGTGTTCTGAAGATGGTGGAAAACAGGGTTCCCAAAGCGCGAATGGTCCGCAAGAGGCTCCTCAAAAGAAAGGGCAGAGAAATACGGGTAATTTTGATATGTTGGATTTTACTGGATCTTTTTTTTTTAATATTTTTTTTGGAAGCGTTTATTTTAAACACTAGAGGGGGCATTACAATCGATCCTAAGCAGTCAAGCACACTAGCAGTATGCAAACCATTGAACACGACCACCTTCATCTGCGTAAACTGCTCTCACTGGGTGGTACTTCTCAGTCTGACATTTTGCCCAACTTCTTATTCATGTTTCTGAAAAAAATTGAACCTGGGCGGGTGGCCTGATATATCACTGTAGTTATCCATTAACCATGACATCGATAGCCGAAAATAGTATTTACTTAACATCCTCCATAGTTGTTGTCGGGAAGTGCGTTAAGGTTTACTGATAAATAATTTTTTTGGAAAACCAGTGATGGTAGGCTGGGATTCAATAAGTTAGACAGTTAATTTTCAACTTGTCAATGTTTATTTTACTTGCATCCTACGGTTCTTGTAGTATGAGAAGCCAGAAAGAAATCAGGGGCTTTATATATCCGTGTCTTTTGTTTTGGGTGTGCGGTATATTAAATGGGAGTGTGTTCTACATTTGCACCGTTTTGGGTGTGCGGTATATTAAATGGGAGTGTGTTCTACATTTGCACCAAGAGGTGCATTTTACAGTCCAGATATTGTGGATTCATCAACTCTGATTTTGAAATATGCTGGGGTTAATGTGGTCAGCTTGATATTCATATTGATTTCTGACACTTGCACAGAGTCCAGATCCATCTTAACTTTAGATCTGTTATGCACTGAGATCCAAGGGGTATGGAATTCCTTGATGTAATAATATCAATATTTTTGCACCCTCTTTCTGGGGTTAAATAGCCTTTAAAATTTCCTCATGATTAAGATAGTTCTGTTCAAGCTTATGAGACTCGTTGATTTTTTTAAGTGTCAGCTGTACACTCATCCCTTAACCTTAGAATTAATGCATAGGTTCTGTATCTCCCTGTAGAACTGTTCTTGTTGTTTTCTACATGATATGTATAAAATTGGTTTGTCAAATGACATTCGTGTGATAATGATACAACGTTATGGGAATTACTTTGCATCCAATTTGTTTATCATGGTAGCAAACTTTATTCTTTTGCCAAATATATTTCCTTGTCCAATCATGTATTTCGATAGAACATCCAAACCATTTTGGATATTTGAATTTCCTTTGCTCTTAAAATATTTCTATGCCAATGATTATTTTCTTGTTAATAACATTTAAAGCCATATTGGATACTTTGAATTTCCTTTTTACATGCTTTTCTTCCTGGCTATTAATATTATATCTACTAGCTATTTATCAGTTTTTTATTATAATCTTGGTTGAACTTGTTGACTTTTAATTTTCCTTTTTAAATATCTTTTCTGTAGAATGGAAGATACAAGACGAGCTTCGTAATCCTGAACTTGAGAAGGAACTGGAAAATCGCATACTTCGGCGGAGGGAGGAATCAGGCGACAGGGATAGATGGAGGGATGATGATAGAGACAGGGAAGGAAAGTCATACCGTTCAAGAGATACTCACCACAAAGATGAAAGGCACCATGATGGGAAACAAAAGGATGATAAGCTTAAGGGTTCCAGATGCAAAGATGAGAAGAAATCAGAAGATAAATCCAGGGCTAATAAATATAAAGTAGAAAGGCACATCGATGATAAACCAAGGGCTGACAGGTACAAAGATGACAAGCAAAGAGATGAAAGAGAACGGCATAAGGATGTCAAACAGAAAGATGACAAGCACAGAGAAGAGAAATATAGAGACGACAAAATTAAATCTGATAAGAATAAGGAGGTTAAATTGGAAGACAGTTATAGAGAAGAAAAATACAAAGAAGACAGGCACAGGGATGAAAAATATAGAGATGACAGGTACAAGGATGATAAAAGCAAAGATGAGAAGTATAGGCCGGAGCAGTCTCATCGAGATTGCACTGTAGAGCACCATGATAGTAAACATTTCAAAGATGAATCTAAGCAGCGCGTTCGCTGCAAGGAAAATAAGCATTATGAGAGTGACCAAGAGTATAGTTCCTATTTTGATGATCGATATCCAGAACCAGACACTTCCCATAACCGGCACTCTCAGAAATTAGAAGGGTCCAAGTTGCGTAGATCCCGTGAATCTAAAGACACCTTTTCTGAAGATGAACGTGGAGGAACCAGTAGGGTTTGTGAAGATGACTTATTAGTTCAGGATAGATTGGCCTCTGATTTGCGATGCTCCAATGTAGTGGATGTAGCCACAAACAAGGATCAGCAGAAGAAAGCCTGTGAAATGGTTTCAAAGATTGACAAAGAGAAAAAGAGGTAATTAATCTCGTGTCAGTGGCAGGGAAATTTTAAGGATCTGTACTTATTTTGAAGTTCAGAAATTTAGTAAAATCTGATTAATTCTTAGAATGCCAATCATAAAATATTTGGCGATGTTTTTGTAAAAATATTTAAATTTCGAAGGATTCTATATAGTTTTTAGAATATTTTGGTGAATTTAGGATCAAATAATTTTATTCTTTGGGTTCTGGGTGAATTCTTAAAAAAAGTAAATTTGCAGATTAAGTTTTGGAAAAAAGGGAAATTAGCCCAGTGGCAAAATTTAGCCCCTAAAATTCTCCCACACTTTTTGCTGTTCTTTTCATTATTCACTTTCAGGTTGTGTTATTCTATATGTGATATTGGTCTTTATGAGATGACGGTCTTTATGAGGTAACGTTTTGGGAAATGTGGAATCTGGGAATTGTAAGTATATTTTTATTGCTGTATTTTTGCCCCCCTTTAGAGCTGGCATTGGGGTCATAAGATGTCTACTTGACTTGAAAGTTCCTTGTCAAATGTGAGATTGTTAATTGCTTGATCTGAATTCTGCATTGTCACTGCTAAAGGCAATGAAATCTGAAGACACAGTGTACCCACAACCACTGAAATATGGGACATGAAACAGCATTCTCGGTACTAATGCTTTAAGTTGAAATGTTTATTTTCATTCTGTAATGCTTCATAATGTAGGATTGATAATCCATGAGGGTGCTTGGAAATTTTTGTTGTTTGATTCTTCTACACAACCTCCTACATTCATTGTTTGTTGGCTTCAGAGAATTCCTTCTCCCACAAGTTTCACTGAACTGTTGTTCTAGTTGTCACTTGCGTGGAAATTTTAAATGTAATTTTTGGAATGTTATGGAGTTTTGTCCATTTTCAGCAGAAAATGTACCTTATCTGTGAAACTTGCTTTTTCCTCGGATTACACATTGAGAAACGGAAACCTGAATACCATTATTTGTGTTTAGGATTATATGTTAAATAAAAGGTACAATAAATAGCTCTGGTGTATTTACACTTAACACCCTACAAATGAATAAGAGGTTGGTTCTTACCCATGGTTTTTGCAGGGTGAAATCTGTGGAAGTCGGATCAGAATGGAAGGATACTTCATTGGAAGAAAGGCCTCAGCTTGGCAGGGATAATCAACATGCACAGAAGTTTGATAACGATCATGATCGCCCTAAAGAGCAGGCCATTGTTCGTGCTGGGAATAGAACTGAAAAGTACCTGGATGGCCATAGAGAGCAATCACCTGTGCAAAGTTCTGACAGCTCACTCAAGTCAAATGCTTGCCTTTCACCTGTGAAGATAAGTCATCGATCGCCATCTCCATCTACTAATGACATGAGTCACCGTTTGTCTTATGGAAAAAACAACAAAAGAAAAAGGTTGGTGAATGATCGTGGTTTTAGCAGTGCCACTAGTATGCGGGGAGAGGCAAGGACAGCGAAAAGTGTAGATCATGTTGGGGATTCAGATAGATGCAGGCTGCATCAAGATCATCAAGATAAAATGAGAGACAGGGAGTCTGTAATTGTTATGAAGGACAATGAAGACCATAGAGGTAGGTCTCGAAGTACAGACAGAGTTTGTAGGTCTCGAAGTACAGACAGAGTTTGTAGGTCTCGAAGTACAGACAGAGTTTGTAGGTCTCGAAGCAGAGATAGAGTTTGCAGGTCTCGAAGTACAGACAGGGTTTGCAGTTCTCACTTGAACGATGCAAAAAGTGATAGGTTCTCCAGAGCTCCATCAGTGCATGCCATGGACTCAACAGTTACTGGGCTACAGGATGATGCTTCTGGTGTTGATCACTATTCCAAGCGGCCTTTCACTTTGGGCCATTCCTCCGTGTCTGGAGAAGGGCCTAAAACTTCTTATCATTCAGATAAGATGCCTTCTCTTAAGCCAGGCTGGTCTCATTTTGCCTCAAATTCCAGGTCAGTTGGACCTCCTGTACAACAGCGTACACCTTTTCATGTTCGGCCTTCTGGCCATCTCCCCCCTCCACCTCCTTTTAGACCAGGAATTGATAATCCTTCTGTTTTGGGTCCAAACAATGGTGGTTTTGAAGAGGGGCACTGTTCTAGGGATCAGGGAAGAGCTGATTGGAACAATAGTGCCTCTTTTAATAGAGGTGAGTTCAACGGGCTTGTCAGAAATTGGAATTCACAGGCTCAGGGGCCTGGGTCTGGTAATTTTTTTATTCCATTTCACCATCAATCTGGTGGTCATCCACCTGGAGCTTTCCATAATATTGGGCAACAGCATGCAGGTCCACCCTTGTTTAGAGGATTGAGGCCTCCGATAGATATGTCTCACACTGGAATTCCATATCATATGTGGGACAATGGAGATGGGAACCACGCTCATAATGGTGCCTTTGGGTGGCAAAGACAGGCTGATGATGGCCGGGGTCCTGTTCAAGGTTCTATTCATGGATGGGATGGGTATGCAGAAGAATCTATGATGTATGGACGACGAGAGTGGTATGCATTTGGGCAAGGAATGGGTAACCGCTGTTGGGACAGACCAACTGGTATGGGGAAAGGACAAAAGACTGATATGAATATGGATTTCTCTGATCATAATGAATCTAATTATCAGGGCCAGTATACTGCAGAGGAAGTAAGAGGCGGGCCTCAAGATCCTCGAGATCGTCAAGTGAAACTCAGAAGTGAAAGATCTTCCACTGAAAGTATTGATATTAAAAGGTGTGATCAGGTTTCTCGGAATGTTGCTCTAGAAAATTCCTCGTGTGCATTCTATTCAGAAACAAAGAAGTATAAGCATGAATGTGAGGACACAAGGTATTATCTGTCAAAACTAGACATATCAGCAGAATTGGCAGGTCCAGATCTATACAGTCAATATATCAACAAACTTGGCACAGGACAGACTATGAACCCTGATGAGGCCAATTTCACTACAGATAAGGCTTATGCAGACCACCAATTAGAGGTAATATTGTGGTTGTGCACCTCTCTTTATGATTGTTCGATTCTTTTACCTTGATGTTATTTGGCATGGTTGTTGCTTCAGTGTGCTTTATGATTTTATGTATTCTGGTTTTGCCATATCTTTTTGGTTACTCATAAAGATTTTTCGTCTGTTCTTTTATGTAATGCCAGGTGGATACAGATACTGAGGCTCTCCTTTCAAGTCTTGATTTGCGACGAGCATTTTTCCCATGTTTATCGGAGAATGTAAATTTTCTTGCATTGATTGCATTTTGACACTCAGTGGAATGTTCGTGCTTGTTGGACTTTTGCCTATTTAGCATATTTTATAGTGGTTCAAACAAAAAATGTTCCTTTGCATTCATAATGCTGTTGTGTGCTAACCTTATGGTTGTGTAAAATGCAGCATATGCAGCGAGCAATGGAAATTTACAAACAGGCAAGGCAACGGTCTAGGGATGTTGCCACTGTTGATACTGTCATGAATGCCCAAATCGCTGCTACAAAGCAATGTAATAAGTCTTCACCTTTTGGAGACAGTAAAGAGGAGCTGTGGTATGAACCAGATAATGGGCATCTGGCTGATGTGGATATGGAACTAGCCCCTAAAAGTACTTCGATCCCACATGATTCTTTAATTTCAGGGATTGGGCTTCCATGTTTTCTGGATGTTGCAGTACATAATGATGTTAAGAAAGGTCAAGAAGTTCCTAAAACTGCTTCGGAAGGTGTTAATCATGCAGATCAAACGAAATCAGTCTATGATGACAATGCAGCAGAGTTTTCGGAGCAACCATTGAATGAATCTGTATCAGAGAAAATTAAGCTGAGTGAGAAGATTATAAATGGGTGCAGCAACTCAGTTAATTTGACAGGGCCTGAAAATTTTGACTGTGATCATAAAACAACTGTAGATGCACGTAATCTTCGGGTGGTTGCATATGTTGGCTCTGCCACTGCATCTGACAGTGAACATGTTTCAGAAAAGATGGTCGAAAAACACACAGAAGATGTGGAGTCTTGTTACAAGATTATGCATTCTGAAACACACAGTTTTTCTTGTAAATTCTGTGCAAGAGGGGATTCTGTAGGGTTGAATGGAATCTGTGTAAGATGTCAAGGTGGAAGTCAACCAAATGCAGACTTCTGTGTTGATACTCCAATCCAGCAGGGTGAAGTGCTGGAACGTACAAGGATAACCCATGAAGAAGCATTTAAGTTAGTTAATTTTAAAGGTAAGAATAGGGAATGCCAAAGTCAATATAATCTTCCTGAAAGTACACGTTAAACAATTTAAAGTATTTTTTACCCTCTTATGGTGTTTTCAATCACAAGAGCATATCTTGCTTGCATTGCTTCCTGGCCAACTTATTTTTAAGGTCACAGAAAGCTTTTCTCCTTTCTTGGAGTCAGTCTCTCATAATTGTACATAACCTGGTTGGGAGAGACCTACTCAATTCTTTTCTGATGTTGCATGGTTTTGTTTGGCCAGAGTTAGTTTCAGCTGCCTGTGTCGTGCATACCTTGAGGGAAGTTTCTTTTCATGTCCGCTTGCCAGCAATTCTACTGCCACATTTGGCTGAGGTGTCAATCTGCAATGTTTCATAGTTTTTTGCAGAGAAAAGCCTAAGAGCTGAATACCAGTCATCTTTGTACTACAAATTTAGTTCAAGGATGAATTGTATGATTAATGTGTAGATTCCGGTTCTAGTTTCTATTCTATATTTTTAAGTACAGGCATTGCACTCACAATTTTATAGTTAGGCTTCAAAAAGTGAAGCTGGCTAATACACCTCACCAATGCCTTTTTATAGTAATTTCTTATTCATTAGATTTACAGTGCATGAAAGTGCACAAAAGTGCACTGCTCTAATTAATGTGGAGCAAAGGTCTGTGCAGGTTGCTGCATAAGATCGAAGGGTTGATCTGTATGTTTAGCTTTAATTTTTACCTTCAAGTTTCAATTGGTAGATTCATTGTTTTATTAGTTTTTGTTGATGCACAGTTAATTTGATTCTGAAGGCAACAATGTGTTAGGTTACTGTCTTTTTGATTACATATTTAATCTTACTAGTGCTTGATTTATAATTTTTTATTGAGTTTTGTATTTCCTGTTCTGGAGTTATTTGTATGTTTTATCTGTAGGTAAAGCTTATTTCCCTGTTTTTAAGTTTTATCTGTTTTAAGCTTATTTCTGGAGCACTAGTGCTAGTCAGACCTGCTCATAGTCATTCTTGTAGTATTTCTATAATCATGGCCAGCACCCATATATTTGCGAAAGTTCATTGTATCTGGTGATAGTTTGGCATGCCAATGAAATGTGAATAAACAGATCTTGTATGTGTCTGCAGCCTTCGATATAGAACATTTGAAGGCCTTTGAAGAGCAATCATAAAGCATTTTCTTGGCTAGCTTACTTTTTATTCATTGTCGTTAAACTCCAACTGATGAAGTTGACTAGTTAATATTTGTCTTTGGTGACTTGTTTGGTGACCAAAATTCTCAATATGTGCAGTGAACCTTATAGCATAAATAAATGTCTGTGTATCACCTGAGCAACACATTAAGTGGGCAAGGTTTGCAATTTTTATAGTTCAGTTGATAACAAGTTGAAACAATAAACACATTTACGAGGGGGCACCAGTTGTGTATTGTGGTAGGACTGATATGGAAATTACAACTTGTGCAGATATCTTTTAGGTGTGGTAAAGCATGAATATTGGATTTGATTAATATCACTAAGGCTTCTAATAAGTTGAATCAGTTTGGTGTTCTTTGTGAACGAAAAAAATGAATACTACGAAAGTATGCTTTGCTGTTTTATATGTGTTGAAAACTCAGTGGTTGCATGGACTAGCAGCTCCTCTGCATAGGCATTCTTTGATGGCCTATCATTTAGGTGGATTGTTTTGTATTAGCTCTTATTATATTTCCCGTCGCTTGTACTATATTAATCACCTTTCTTGTAATCTAGTTGAGGCGCTTTTTTCTGGTGTCTTGATCTATTGGTTTTTCCTTACTGGATCTCTTCCATATTGTTTTCTTTTCATTGGTTGGTTGTATTTGTTGATGGATGGATGATTATTTGATTATTTTCTCATGTCATTGGCAATATTATCCTTTTTCATTAAAAAAAAACACTAGTTTTCATGTTTCAACAAAGTTTGTTGGGTTCAATAATATCTTATCTTCATATTGATATTCATCCTTCCATGCGACATTTGCATCTTCTGCTTCTTCTATGCATTCTTGAATGTTTACAAGTTGCCCGTAATTCTTTTTATAGAGGCATAATTAGTTGTTTTGAAATAATGACGCTTTTTATTTCTTCTTTTGTAATAACAGTACAAATTGAACAGGAAAGCGATCAAAATGTTGGTGGTTTTTAACAATTTTGCATTTTATTTTTTAATAAAGTAGTTAGTCTCCTTTTAAAGCGATTCTTTGAAATTCATGGTGATAGATGGAACAAGCAATTAAGAGATGGCAGGCTAATAGCTTATGTTGGTTTTATCGTAAATGTTTTTATTCACAATTTTGATTGGCAAAGCATTATTGAGGAATTAATTACAATATTGAACAGGCATGTGATGTCTCGATGTTTAGAAAGATTTCTTTTAAAGCTTTCTCAATGTGCCCATTTAGTTAATATTTTCATATAAAAATATTAATTTTAAATTTAGGATATCATATTATAATTTACAATGTGAAAAGCCTTCATAGGTGGTCAGTAGGGGTTCGGCCATTGGAACATGTTATGGTGATGGCGAGGAGTAGCAATGAAGGTGAGATGGGGTAGGATTGAACATGTCTAAGAATGATTCATAATTCTTAATTCATGTGTACTAGTCTTGAGATGTGGTAGCATTGAATGTGTTCAAGAATGACTCATAATTCATTTGGGGTAGGATTGAACAAATTCAAGAATTATTCATAATTCATTTTTACAAGTCTTTATTTGGTAGTTCAAGGCTTGGCAAGATTCTTTATACCGATAAATGCTTTATAAAAGTCAAAATGATACAGGAAGGGTTTCTCAAAAGGCTTTTGTAAGCAGGTACAAATGTGATCTTTGTAACTTAATGACATGTAGCTGTTTGAAATTAAAAGGTTGAGAGGGTGGGCAGCATCAAGGGAGTAATGATGACATAGCTTGTCAGGCAGCTTGGTCGTGGTGTGCTAACATTTAGCAAGTGGCATTGATATTGAAGGGTTTAACATTTTGTTTTCTTTTCCACACTAGATCATTGGTAGTGTAGTAAGGCCATGGGCTCCTCTTTAAATTAGGTCGTTTAGAGTGTACCAAGGATGGATACACAGCTAATGTAAGAGGGGTAACATTTAAAGGAAAATGCATAGAACAAGTTTTACTTTTTTTCCATGGGCTCCTCTCCAAACTAGGTTGTAGGGAGAGTAGCAAGGATGGATACACACCTCATGTAAGAGGGGGTAGCATTTAAAGGAGAATGCATGGAAGAAGGTTTACATTTATTTTCTTTATAAAGATGAGGCAAGTTGAGAAGAGAATTGCTTCAAATCCATAGGCATTTTAGAAGAGAATCACCTCAAGCCCATAGGCATTTTTCTGTTAACTGTACTCCTTTCGGTCATGAATGCGCTTCTATATTATGTAGACAAAAATTGGCCGATGCTTTTAGGTACAGAGATTTTAAATGACAATTCTGTTAAAGGTTGTGTTAAAAAACATTTTTAATAAATTGTCTGGAAACTACTTTTGACGGGAGTCTTGTCCTTGATGTTTCTATAACATAAGCTGAATATGGTTTGAATAGGTCATGCTATTAATTGTTGTATTGTGGATTTTGGTGGGTTGGATGCCTGCCATATTTACAAGAATACAGTTTTTTTGTTTTGTTTTGTTTTATTCTTCATTTCTTAATAAAACTAGTTCTGTATTGAATAAAATTTACAGATGGTAGTTTATTCAAGTATAGGTGTCAATGCTGTTCTAGAAATTTAGTCTAGTGTTATAGTTCCAAAGTTAATAAGTTTGTCATTCAAGAAGAGTGAAGAGTCACAATCTGTAAAATATTTTGGCTGTTTTATCATCCAAAAAAATGACCAAAATAGAAATTCCCTCAATGTTAGATGAAATGGTTGTTTGCGGCTGTTGGTTTCTCTGTTGGTGTTATTGCTATTGCATTTTAACCATGAAAATATAATGTGTAGAAATTGCTTCTATATTATGTAGGCAAAAATTGGGCGATGCTTTTAGGTACTGAGATTTTAGATGACAATTTTGTTAAAGGTCGTGCTTAACAAACCTTTTTAATTAAATTGTCTGGAAACTACTTTTGATGAAGTCTTGTCCTTAATGTTTCTATAACATAAGCTGAATGTGGTTTGAATAGGCCATGCTATTAATTGTTGTATTGCGGACGTTGGTGGGTTGGATGCCTCTTATATTTACAAGAATACAATGAATTTTATTTTTTTATCTCATTTCTTAAGAAAACTAGTTGTGTATTGAATAAAATTTACAGATGGTAGTGTCAATTCTGTTCTAGAAATTTAGTCAGTCTTATAGTTCCAAAGATCAAAAGTTTGACATTCATGAAGAATGAAGAGTCATAATCTTTAAAATATTTTGGCTGTTTCATCATCCAAAAAAATGACCAAAATAGAAATTCCCTCAATGTTAGATGAAATGGCTGTGTTTGTGGCTGTTGGTTTCTCTGTTGGTGTTATTGCTATTGCATTTTAACCATGAAAATATTGTGTGTAGAAATTGCACTCTAACCATGAAAATATTATGTGTAGAAAAAAAAATCTCATGAAAATGTGCAGTAAAAAACTATCTGAACATGTGATTATTAACATGTTTGAGTTTTTGCTTTCATTTTGTTGTTCACATGTGTGTTCATGGAAATATATCTAAGTGAGCTATAAATATATCTACATGTTATATGTCTTTTTTTTCTTTCTTTCTTTTGTGGAACCAAAATTTATTACTGCACATATTTGGGTGACTTTGAAAATGCAAAAATCAAAGTGTTTGGATTGACTAAGATTTCTACCCAAAGGTAAATCTTGTCACTTTTAATATTGTTTATTGTATGTAAGCTCTCATTTCTACAAAATTGCCACTTTTTTCTACAAAATTACCACTTTTTTGAAGTTTAAGATCTGTGTCAAAACATTCCACAAATGGATATGTTTTTATGAGATCGTGGATATGGGTTTCAATTCAAAATTTTCCTCTATTTTTAGAATTAAATCATCATTAATTTTATGTTTATCATTTTGTTCTTTTTAAAAAAATGATGTTATAAAAGAAAAACCAAGAAATAAAAAATAAGGAAAAATATTGAAAATGGGAAAAAATTGTAAGAGAAACTTAAAAAAATTGCAAAATGAAATACAATGCAAGTTAAGGGAATATAGTCCTCCATAAAAGCATATCCAAATGAATGGTGACTTTTCTGAAAGATAAATCTGTATTCACTGATTTCTTTTGGTGAGGAGATCATGATAGAAGATGTGTTATCTTTCTAGAAGAATTCAAAGGTTTTCTTTGGGACATTTGGGAAAAAGGAGCTCAAATAATATTTTAAACAAGAAAAAGTTTAGTCTGAGGTTTAGCAAGAAAAAATCAACTTGCAGGAAAGAACCAAAATCCTAATTTAGATTAATAATTTCAAAGGCAAGCTTTTTGTTGCTATTCAAGGAATCTCAAATCTTGTAGTTGTGAGGAAAAATTTAATCTATTTTTATAATGCATAGGTATATGATGAAACACAAGCTTTTAGATATTTGAATTTTGTTATAGATAGTGTTGTTATATCTAAGTAGACCATGTTCAAACATTTGAAGATTTAAAAGTAAAAATATTGGGAAGCTATATTGATATCAATATTACCAAGAGAGATGTCAGTCCCACTAGCACAATTGGTTGAGGACTGGCCTTGTCATAAGGGCGACCCATGATCAAACCTCACGAAGGCTGTTGTGCTCGTGCTAGGGGGAGGTGACAAGTTAACCCCAGTTTGCTTAGTGCTTACATAGGACATCCTTAGGTGGCACAATGAGAATCACTATCGATCATTGATGTCATTGGTCTCCCTGAAATTCGACACCAAAACAAGCTTTTCATGTCAGGGTAGTATTGTACGTTGTGACTGTTGCAGTTTTTTCATCTAGTTGAAGACCCTTGCATCTATGAGCAACTCATTCAACAATGCTTCACTTTTGATACATGGGGGCACTTGATTGAGTCTATTTTTCAGATGCGCCCTTGAGGGCGTAAGCATTCATCATCATCAACCATCATCATATCAGCGATTACAACACTGGCTTGACAGAAATATTTCCTGTATGATTGTAATACTTAGTCACCAGTCATCATAACGAGCATGGGACATGCTCCCCTCATATAAACACTTATTTTTAAAGCATGGTTATCTTTATCCTCAGTCAAGGTTTTTACCTACTCATCTCCACAACAAGTTATTTTCTCCATCAAGAAGTTGATTAGGCTCTCATAATAGAAAAATGCGATGTATTTCAGTTATATAATTGCTCCTAAAATCATACATTAGGGGGAAACTATTAACATGAAAAAAGAGTACACACAATTGTAGAATCTAGATGTTGCCCAAAGTGATCCAGTAGATCGTACAGGTGAAGACTTTTCCGCTGAAGACATCATTAAAAAATAAAATCAAAATTTTCCAAATGTCTCAAGTATAAAATTTATTAGCACAACCTATCCAAAGACCAAAATTAGAGACAACGCATATTTTTTTTTTTCCGATAGCTACGTGGTCAAGAAAAAGTCCTAATAAATTGTTCGGGACCACTTCACACACTTGGAAAGTGAGATTCTCTAACATGTTCAAGTCAATGACAATTTATTTTGAGTCTCTCTAGAGATATGTAGCACCCAAGGGATCCCCTTGTCCTACTCAAGTCATTTTCTCATTAATGGACCAAGAGAGGGAAGAGGGATTCAAAATTCTATATAAACTTGCCATTGGAAGGCCAAAATGAAAGAAATGTTATGCTTGCCAAATTGTTTCTCAACAAACCAACATTATAGTGTGTAAAGGAGTTAAACATTTTGAGAGAACATTGATACTTTTTTGAGAGAGGAGAAGTTGCAAAAGAGTGAAGAAAGGAACCTCCTTGTTGAGAATTTTGACCACCCATTGCTCAAAGAATTCTCAAGTGTTTAGTATTTATCTATTGTATTCATCTTCTACTTTCATCAATCAATAAAGAGATTCTTTTTCCATTACTTTGTTGACTTGTTTGTTTCATTAAGCATTGTTTATGTTTTTTTTTTCTTAGTTTTTAGCTTATGTTTATGTATGCATTGTATTAACCATTTAGTAGTGATTTGTTTATTCATGTTGGCCTACTAACAACAACCTATTCTCCTGTGATTTCTTTCCAGGGAACAACCAACTGCTAAGGATGTGGCTTTTGGTACCCCATGACAAAAAAAATACTAACACAATAACCAAGCCTTGACTCAACCAAAGTGGTATTATAGAATTCATAGGCTATAAATCTACTTCTACCATGAATTTGGAGTGAATATGGGCAAGGAAGATCTCGAAAACAAACTACTACAAGATTGCTCAGGATTGTTGTTTCTTGAGTCAACTTGAGATATTCCCAAACAAATCAAATGAAAATGGGATGGGGTAATTTTTTTTATTAATTAGGATGTCTTAGCAATCCGATCCAAATGGAATCACTAAAAAACACCCTTGTAACATGTGCCAAAAATTAATAGAAAATTACTACTCTAAAAACCAGAAATTCTAGAACTATTGAGCTAGTTAACCTAAAGTGCGTAACCTCATCAAGTGAAAAGGCTATGGGGTGGATTTTTTGATTAATTATAGTGTTTTTTATTACTCAATCTAATCGGAATAAACTCAAAATATCCTTGTTAACATGTTCTAAAAAATAACAAAAAATTACTATTGTTTTACTACAGGATTGTTGGGAATAACTCTTTATCTACTTTATTAACCAAAGAAAAGATTTTACTAGCTCTATGAATCCATTTTATTCGTATTTATGGTCTTATTATCTTTATAGAGTGCCTAGGGGCGGTTAGGAGTGTTGTGGGGAAAATTGGAATGCATTTGGAGGTTTTTTCCATAGTGCTACATGATTGGGACAAAGTGCTATAAGATTGCCCTGTTTTGTTGCAAGATTGAATCCATGACAATTTGGGGGTGTAAAAGGTGATATGAAGGCAGGTAAAGGTAGTGGAGAGTAAATGAAGGTTGTATGATACCTTTTACAAGTGTATTACCATTTAGAGGCCCATCTTGCACAAAAACCAATGCACACAGTGGCCTTGAATAACCCAAAAATGTGCTCTTGGTGAACAATACTTTGAGGGAGTTGTTGAGGTTTAAGAAAGAAATATAGTGGTAGGATGATGAGTGTGAATGACAATTCCAACTTTGCAGATCAATAGTAGTACCTACACACCACAACATGTTACTCTATTTTCCAAACAACTAAAGAATGTTTACAATGAAAATTGTAAAAAATTGAAATGACAGAAAAAAGATGAGTTGATTTTTTTTTGAAATCTATTTATTGCATTGAAATACAACCCATCTAAAAATACACAAAACACCTACATCCACTATAGGTTATACTTCACGTGCTTAAAGAAAACTACTAAACCAATCACTAGTTTGCAGAAAATAGAGATGCAAGAAAAAGGACTAATATGAGGTCTAACTACTACAAAGGAAAGTGACACTATCTTTTTGTCCTGAAAGCACAACATCTCCAACCACACTTCCCACAAAAGAAGTGATTTATAGAGCAACATAAGCAAATTTATCATAAAATTTTTTTGCCAAAAAAAAGAAATACTGTTAGGAAAGGAAATGCATGAGTAAAATACACAAAAGGGAGAGACTAGAGCCTCCGGGTTGGGATCTCACCCAAGAGGACTCAACCCTATAAAGATGGATCAGAATAAAAATAGTATGGCTTTCATTTATTGCCAAAATAGTTCATACATAACAAAATACGAGGAAAAGAAACCTGCTACTCCTCAAAGTCTATTATCCACTAATTCGAACATGCTATTGGGCTAATAGGCTCCCTTTTTTATACAAAAATACTTGAGGGGAAGTCTCCTTGAAGAGGGGGACTTCTTCCCTCCAAAACTCCTAGAAAAGTGGATCTAGTCCCTAGCAGGAGGAATCTTTATTAAATATTGAAACCAAGCTTCTCTTGTAGTAGGGAACACATCCCTAGATTTTTTCAATCAGTGGAGCTCCAAAATATGTCGATGATTTTATGATATTTTCTTCATTTATTGGTCCATCCTATGGCATCCCGTGGAAGGGATCAAGTCCCTAAATTATCTCATCTTCCAAATCTTAAAATTTTGCCCAATATTCTCACAATATTCTACAACAAACAAATGATATTAAGCACATTATGAAATTATCTCTAAACCTTCCGAAGAACTTATTGAAGATAAGAAAACATTATTAAGTGTAGAAGGGGAGATTTAATATAGCTTTTATGTGTCTAAGAAAGGCTAGATGGGCCTTAATTTGTATCTAATTTGGAGGCCCATCATACCGCCCTACTGAAGTTGGTCTTCATCCTTTGAGCAACCTACTCATCTTCCTTGCTATGTTGTTCTTAATGCAAGCCTCTAATAACTTTTATAACACCCCATACTAATGTGGATGTCACTAACCTTGCTTGATAGAAGCCTACACGTTCTTCAATTATTTCCATTTCATTTTGTATCATAGGGTCTTCTACTTCCTCCTTCGTCTTTGTAGTTGGTCTTCTTGGTGTCTCTATGTCCTTCTAAGGACCTTGAGACTTTTTTTGTGGTGTTGAAATTTTATATTAAACCTTTTGATTATGCCAAATGAAGCTCAACCAACTCTATTTCAACTATTCTTGTCTCTATTTGTAACATTGATAACTCCGACCCTACCTCTATATTTTCCTTTGATTCTTCCTCTATATATACTTTTGTTGTCTCTATCTCTTCCAACTTTGTCTGGGTCTTTGTTGATATAGGAGTTTAAGGTTACCTGTGCGACAAGGAATTTTGTAGTAGAGAAAAGATGCACAATTTTTCATGGAGAAGAAATCAATTATCTCATGAAAATTTTCCACATCTGTTATACGAAAAAGAACAATTAGACCATCCAATTGTTGCACTTCTTGAATTCACATTTCATAATTTAGAAATTTTCTCTTTGATAACTTATATATTTTGAACAATTTTTTCAATTGCAAGTGGAAATAATTTTTGACTTACATTTCCTTTCAAGATTCCCTTGATTTTCAAGTTATTTAAGGTTTTGGCGGCAATTCTAGGAAAAAGTTGTCTTCTTGTAGCACTTTATCATCTTCTTGAAGCAACCTCTAACTTTCTTGTAGTAGCTTATAGAATATTGTAGCAACCAATTTGTGTTCCAAGAAGTGGTGGGTTCACAATTTTATTTTTGTTTTACATATTTTTTAAATATTCTTCTCTCTCTCTCTCTCTCTCTCTCTCTCTCTTTTAAACAACATTGTATGCAAAACTTTGAGTTGAGTGATCTGGCCCCACTTATATTTTTATTTTTTCCTTAATGATATTTCATGCAACTAAACTTGGAGTTCTTTGAGTTAACTAAGTTGGCCCTAACTTACCCCTTCACATTCCTTGTCCTCTATCGATTCTTTTTCACTTTTGTCTTGCTCCTCTTCCACATGTGTGGGTGTCTGGGTGGAAAAATGAAGTTAACTGCTAGATAAGGTCGATGCTTCCTGGAATTAAGTTTGGTTATAAAATACCTTTCCTTCTCACACTTCTAATATTTTCCCAAGTTGTAATAGGTTCAAAGGGTGAAGTTAACCAGTTGCATACTTGTGCCTTACCATACATGTTTTTTGGTTCAGGATGTTCATGTAGATGTGGAGGCTTTCTTTGATGATCCTGAAGCTACATGTGATAGTATGTTGGAGGTCCTAATGCTGATAGCCTTGTTTCTAGAGATCTTCTAGGTAATTTGTTGTGGTTGTTGTTGCTCTATTGCTAAGATGATCCTGATGTGAGTGTTGTATCTGATCATTTGGTGTTCACATGTAAATTTTGAATAGAGGTAAGGTTTCTTTGCATGTCTTCTGCAATTTCTCAAGAAATATATATATATATATATATATATATATATATATATATATATATATATATATATATATATTTTGATGTTATCTTGTTGACTAATGCTCGATGATGTAGGTCCTTCCTTCATCTAAGTTCTCTTTGAATCATATGTTTCTATTTTCTAAGGGATCAAGAATACCACAACAACTAAAATAAGGTATTGTAGCAACATGAGGATTAAAGTTATCATCTACAAATTCTGCATGGTGGCTGGTTTCTAGATCTAGTGCTCTAGCTATGGTCTGGCAAGGGATGTCCAGACTGATATAGGACTGTGTGTCTTCATAGAGCAGTCACATAGATCCTGCTAAGGTGATAATTTCCTTCAGCTGTTGCCTCTAAAGATACTGATAATTCATGAGTAACCAATTGACAGTGGTCAAAGGTCTTTTATGTGGTAGAAGAGATTAAAGAAGGGGTGAAAAGTGGTGTTTTTGATAAGAGAGAGGTGGAAATGAGAGTCAAGAAGAGGTCAGGTGGTGTGGAAAATGAATTATGAGGCTATGGTGGACCCCCTCCATTGTTCTTGAGTGGAAAAAATATGAACTTTCCCTCCGTTTTGTAACGATCACAATCCTATAGCAAATCAAGAACAATTCTATAGCAGTTCTGGGACAATCCTGTAGTAGAATTTTTAAAGCCATATCTTTCAAATGGTAGATTGGATTCACCTGAATTGTTTTGAGAATGTTTCCATCATCCTTATACATCTCCCCATAAAACAAATTGGCCAACAAATGCACGAATCTTGAGAAAAAATGAAAAATGGTTGTAGGTGATGGCAAGCAATTTCTCACAAAATATGCACTAGAATTCGCTGAAATTTTTTAAGCATGTTACCATATTCCTTATACATCTACCAATGAAACAACTCAGCCAATTGATGCACAATTTTTGAGATATTGTAAAAATAATTTTTGCTTTGTGTTTTTTTAGAAATCCTGTAGCAACACAACTTTCTTGTAACAATTCAGGACAATGAGGAAAATGAATGGGAAATACTTGGGAATGTGAGAAATGGAATGGAGATGCATTGTGAGGATGACAAGAGATGTATGGAATTTTTTTTAGCCATGTTGAAGCATCTTGGTGCAGAAGGTGGAAAACTTAACGTTGACTGCCCTTGACTAGATGTTTGCTTCCTTGATCAAATTTTTGTTGCTTGTGCAAGTTGGAAAGACCCTACATATATGAGAGAGAGATACCAAGAGAAAATAATATTTTTTTTTCCATTTTAATTTTTAATTTTCTCTTTTCTAGGCCTACTAGCTGCCTCAATGATGTTTTCGACTAGCAGGCTTGCTTAGGTGCCTCAAAGGAGGTTACTTAGGATTTTTTTTTTTTTTTTTCCAACCCATTGACTGCATCATGGAGGTTTTCAATCAGTGAGCCAATCTTAGGCGTCTCAAAGGAGGGTTTCACCTAAAATTTTATTTTTTCCCTCTTATTTTTCATTTTTTTCTTTTATTCCTCTATCCTACTCTACTTGGATAAAAAAATCCATTTCAAGTATAGGAATACTTACAATGGATCCATGTGCATAACAAGATGACAAACAAAATCATGTGCAGACTTGAAACATATGCTTTGACATGTACCTAAATATGAGAGGCCAATTGCTTTGATGATGTCACAAATTGTTGAAGAGGAGAGTGGTGCTCCAACTTAATGATTTTCTGGAACCAAAGTTCAATAGATCTTGGATTCCTTTGGTTATCTTGCTCATCTAGATCATTATGTATGTCTTCTTCATCTATGCCTTTCAAATTCTACTATTTTCCGATTAGCCCCTTGAACACATAAAGGAAATGATGATAAGCATTGCAGAAATTCTTCGATCTCAAGCTCCAATGGTTTCTCTCCATCAAATGTGGTCCATGATTCTTTAGTCTCCTCCAAATATTATTATTTTGGACGTTGTTCTCCAATAGGAGCAAGATAATCTCTTATTTGTAATACTCTTCCCTATCCAAGATAAATATCATTTGGATCAAGAGGATTTGTTTGGAGATTTTGTATCTCAGCATTGTAAGTGGGTTGAGTTACTTTATTACTTGGGTTTGGAAATGGTTGTGCAGGTAGTTGAGTGGGATTAGGTATTTAAAATGGTTGTGGTTGCGGTGGAGGTGGATGGGATGGATAACATTCAGTTTGATATGGAGAATATTGAGGATAAAGAAGGGATTATGGATCCCCCCATTAGGGAGGTTGGTGTGAACACGGGAATTAAGGAAATTGAGTGAAATATGGATCACCCCATTGATAAGGATGGTGTTGATATGGATGTAAAGGAAGAATGATAGTTTGGGGAGGATAATACCATGAATATTGAGGAAAATATGGATCACCCCATTGGGGAGGTTGGTGTTGATATGGATGAAAAGATGGAATGGCATAAGACCCATGATGTGGTTGAAAATGTTGGTGAGGATAAGACCCTTGTTGATATGGGTTGAAAAAGTAGAGTTTATCCATGCCTCCAACTTATCTACCACATATTCTTCTTCTATCTACACATGATCAAGTGGGGGGATTTGTGGTGTTGAATACATATTTTGTTTTTATAATTCTTTTTTGAATGAGAATGCCAATGCGATGAAATGAAAGATGTCTTATGCAATTGTTTGTTTTTGCATAAAATAAAGAGGGAACCATTTCAAGAAAAATAAAGTGATTTATTTGACACCCTCCCCGTAAACAACGACAAAAAGTGATGAGCCTATAATTGCAACAAAAATGTTGCAACTCCCAAGAAGGGCCGACATTGTATGTGCTACATACACCTTCCTCTTCCTAGTTTGACTACCTTTGATGCAAGTGAAAGAAGACAATGAAACAAAATAAAATGAGAAAATATCTAGGTAAGCCACCAATCCTAAGTTGCAAAAGGTAAATAACCATAAGCAAACCTATTCTACTTTTGCTGGAAAGTAAATGGAAGAAAGTAAATCTATTCTATTTGAAAAAATGTAAAGCATAATGTTAGCTAAGAAAATATAATCTATATTGCTGGAAATGAAATGAAATTAAGGGAAATATATTCTATTTTACAGGAAAGGAAATTCCTAGATTATTCTTGCAAGAAGCAAATCACACTTTCTATGAAGTAAATTGCGGAAAGGAAATCTAGACTAATTGCATAAATAAACATTCAAGAAACAAGCAATGTAAGAGCTAAGTGGTGACCTAACAAAGCCTTGGATCAACTAAAGTGGTATAAGAGAATTCATAGGCTATAAATCTACTTATACCATGAATTTGGAGTAAATTTGGGCAAGGAATATCTCAAAAACAAACTGCTACAAGATTGCTACAGGATTGGCATTTCTTGAGTTAACTTTACAAATTACCGAACAAGTGAAATTCAAATGGAATGGGATAGATTTTGTTATTAATTAGGATGTATTAGGACTCCAATACAAATGGAATCACTCAAAAATATCCTTTTTAACATGTGCCAAAAATTAGTAGAAAATTACTACTCTAAAAACAAGAAATTCTAGAACTAGTGAGCTAGTTAACCTACCGAATGCCTAACTTGATCAAGTGAAAATAATGTGGTGGATTTTGTTGTTGATTAGAAAATTTTTAGGACTAAATAATAGTGTAATCAACTCAAAATAGTGTCGTTAACATGTTCTAAAAAATAGGATAAAATTACTACAATTTTTCTACAAGATCACTTGGAATGACTGTCCATCTACTTTATTAACCAAAGAAAAGTTCCTACTAGGTATATGAATCCATTTTACTAATATTTATGGTCTTATTATCATTATGGAGTGCCTAGGGGTGTTTAGGAGTGTTGTGGGGAAAATCGGAATGCATCTGGAGCATTTTTTCATAGTGCTACAGGATTGCCTTATTTTGTCAAAAGATTGAATCTGTGAGCATTTTGGTGGTGGAAAAGGAGATATGACGGTAGGGAAAGGTAGTGGAGGGTAAATTAAGGTTTTATGAGACCTTTTCCAAGCCTATTACCCTTTAGGGTCCCATATTTCACAAAAACCAATGCACACGATGGCCTTCAATAACCCATAAATATGTTCTTGGTGAACAATTATTTGAGGGAGTTGTCAGGGTTGAATAAAGGAAGATAGTGGTGGGATTATGAGTGTGAATGACGATGAAAAACCTGTAGATAAACAATAGTGCATGCACACTACAAAAAGTTACTCTATTTTTCCAAACAACTAAAGCATGTTAACAATGTAAATTCTAGAAAATTGAAACGACAGAGAAAGAGTGAGTTGAATTTTATTAGAAATATAATTATTGCATTGAAAGAAAACCTACTTGGAAATCCACACAAGGCCTACATCCACTAGAGGTTATACTTCATGTGCTCAAAGAAAACTACTATTTGTAGAAAACAAAGATGTAAGAAAAATGACTAATCATAGGTCTAATTATTGCAAAGGAAAGCGACTGTATATATTTTTTCTTGCAAACATAACATTTCCAACCACACTTACCACAAGATAAGTGAATGAAAAACCCCCACAAGCGTTCTTCTCATAAACAAGTTTTCCTAAAAAAAGGAAATACATGAGTAAACTACACAAAAGAGAGAGAATAGAGCCTCTGGGTTGGGCCTTAACCCAAGGGTACTCAGCCCTCTAAATATGGATCAAACTAAAAATAAAATGGCTTTCATTCACTGTCAAACTAGTTCATACATAACAAAATACTAGGCAAAGAATCTTGTTACTCCTAAATGTATATTCTCCACTAATTCAAAATTTCTATTGGGCTACTAGGCCCATTTAGTTATACAAAAATACTTGAGGGGAAGCATCCTTGAAGAGGGGGTTTGCTTCCCTCCAAAACTCCTATAAAATGGATTGAGTCCCCAACATGAAGAATCTTTATTAAATATTGAAATATGGCTTCTCTTGTAATAGGGAACACATCCCTAAACTTTCTCAATCAGTGGAGATCCAAAATTTGTCAATGATTTTATGATATTTTCTTCATTTATTGGTCCACACTGTAGCATCCTATGGTAGGGAGCAAGTCCCTAAATTATACCATCTTCCAAATCTTCAAAATTTTCCTAATATTCTCACAATATTCTACAAAAAATAATAATTTTAGGCACATAATATGTAATTATCTCTAAACCTTCCTAAGAAATTATTAATGCTAAGAAACCATTATTAAGTGTAGAAGGGGAGATTTAATATAGCCCTTATGTGTCTAAGAAAGGTTAGATTGGACTTAATTTGTATCTAATTTGGAGGCCCATCAGAGTTCACGCTCTATACATTCACTTATGATTCTTCACTGGCTGTTGTTCTCACACAAAAATATGATTAGGGGAATGAGTGACCTATTTTATTTATGAACACTAGGATGAAAGAGTCTGAATTAAACTACCCGAACATGCAAAAGTAGGCTTATGGAATTTATAAGTTGTTAAACACTTTAGGCCACACATTTTGAAGTGTCATGTTAAAGTAATTGTTCCCAATCCCATGGTCAGATCCTTATTTTTACAAAAAGAGATAGGGGAACATAGGGATAATTGGATGATGTCATTGTAGGAGTATGACCTTGAATTCAAACCAATCCACACAATTAAAAGTCACGGTCTATGTAATCTATCTGTTGAAGATACAAACTTGCAAGAAGAAGAAATGTTGGGATGGGAAGAAGAGATGGAGATGTACAATAATGATTTTGTACATTCACCAAATATACCATAGTCATGGAACACAAAAATAAGAAAATACTTGGAGCATGGTTCCTTTCCTTCATACATAACAAAAAAACAGAAGAATGGAATAACATTGAAGTCCACTTCTTATCAATTGGTCCACAAAGTTCTATTTTAGAAACATCACAACAAATTTTTTCTTCGGTGCCTATAATTTTCAGATTCTGAGAAAGTGTTAAAGGAGCTTCATGATGGCCTAGCCAAATGACACTTTACTGGTGAAACCACAACACACAAGATCATTCGAGCAGGGTATTATTGGTTGAAATTATTGAAATATTCTCATGTATACATGTGCAAATGTCTAATCTGTTAGAAGTGTGTTGGGGGAGAAAGAAGATCAACAACCCCATTACAACCGATCATGATAGAATATACTTTTCAACAATGGGGAGTCTAAATTATTAGAAATATTTTTCCTCACTCGTAAAAACAACAAAAATACATCCTCAAAATGATAAACTATCTTACAATGGGTTGAAGCCATCCCACTAAAACAAGTAAGCGATTAAGAAGTGCCACAATTTCTCAAGAAAAATATTATCACCAGGTTTGGCATTCCACTTCACTTGTTTTCAATAATGATACATATTTTTCATCTTTAGGATTATAGGAGTTTTCCTTGGAAAATGGAATAATGATTAAAGATTCAACTAATTATTATCCCTAAGGTAATGGACTGGAGGAATCTAGTAACAAAAATATGATTCAAATCATAAAATAAATTGTGCTGACTTAGTAGAGAAATTGGCGTAACAACCTCCTAAATTTTCTTTGGGATGATCAAGTCACGCCTAAAACTTCCCTTGGAACTTCGCCATACTTCTTGGTTTGCAGGAAGGAGGCAATGTTACCTCCAAACCTTTACCTACATGCATTTAAACTATATCAAGAATCCCAAGGTAAACCTTGCCCCACC
This sequence comes from Pinus albicaulis, assembly GCA_034641835.2. Taxonomy (NCBI): domain Eukaryota; kingdom Viridiplantae; phylum Streptophyta; class Pinopsida; order Pinales; family Pinaceae; genus Pinus; species Pinus albicaulis. Next base: position 2,066,086,548 of record CM076575.1, on the reverse strand, counting down.
ATGCAAAGCATGATTAACACCCTATTGCAGTTAGAAGAGGAAAGAAAAAAAACCCGTGATAAGTTTTCCTCTCTCTATAAATGGATAAAGTGATGGCTTGATAAGAAATCCGTAGGTGACAAGGAATTAAGTATTGGTGACCTTGTTTTGAAATGGGATAAAGCCCATGAAGATAAAGGAAAACTTTCCAAGATCCAATATATGTGGCTCAGTCCATTCTAAATTCAAGAGAAACTTGGCCTCCATACTTATAGATTGTAAACTCTAAATGGAAATATTGAGTCCCTTCCTGTAATGGAAAATATTTGAAGCTTTATGATGCAGGTGCATTAGGCGTGCACATAAACATGAGAAGTTATTGAAGCCAGACCAAGAGCCTAACAATGTGATGGATTGATCACATGCCAAGGCTAGAACATTTAAGTTTATTTGTGAAAAGTTTTTGATATTTAACTAAGAACATCTAGTGAAAAGAAATTTTAAATAGTTAAGGATATGATTTGATAGCTGGTAGAGAGTTAGAACTAATGGAAAAAATAGATGTTGTTTCCTGATGATGTGGAGTGATGAAACTGGTTCACATCAATGAACTCATTTCTTGGACAATTTTATTTCTCAGTTTTGAAAAGAAAAAGAAAAAAAAACATTTTCTTGAGTTTTTTGGGAGTGAGAGGGGAACGCTGTTTTGTTCTCTCTGTGTGAGGCTAAAGAAAATATTTGTGTGAGACTGAAGTTAGGGAGATAGAAACTAATACATGCATGAGATCAATCTGTGGGATTTGATCTTGAGTCTATATGAACTGGATGTGGCATGTCGAGTTATTAAATAATTGAACAACATTCTTAGACAAGTGTTTTTTTTTTTAATCAGCAAATTGAATTTGTAAGTGTATTGCAAATTCATTTGTGAGGTTATTAACAACAATATAAATATTTGAAGATTGAAATTGATTTGGTTTTTAAATTACTGTGTTGAATGAGGAATTCGTACACTATATTCCCTCTGCTCTTTACATTTGAATGAGAACCATATCACAGTTAATATTTTAATCACAACTTGCATCAAACTTTTGTATTGGAAGGATTCATTTGCTTTACAGGTTCGAGAATACAGAGCATTCTGTGTCAAGCCCAGAGAAGGATGAATTTTCGCAAGATAAAACCATCATCTGACTTACAGCTCAATTTCTGATCAAAGGAAGACAAAATTTGAAATTCCGCCATCTGGGTTTAATGCAGAGCAGGGTCTATTTTGTAAATTGTGAGCAATTTTCCAAAAATATCCTTGGTTGAAGAGTTACGAAGTGATCTACAAACTGTGTTTTTGTATACTACCTGACTGAAAAGAACGATTGTTGTTCCTTTGCACCAACGCTTGTGTTTGCAGAAATACAATCCATCACTTTACTTTAATTAGCAACTCTTAGGGCTGTTATTTTCACTGTACATATTTCTTTCATGCTACCTTTTTCTTTCATGCTATTTTATTTCATTTCCTTTATCACATTTTATATTTGTGAAGAAATAACTTTTCAATCGTGCTTCTAAGCCCTCATACATAAATAAAATGCCATGTATATGAATAAATTTCCTTGAATCAATGGTGACACGTCGAATGTTTTAAATAAACTATAGTAGTCTCCCAACCATTGGTTGAAATTATATCTCCCTCTACTGGTTTAGTTTTGAATACCTTAATAGGTCAAAGACATCTAGAGGGAAAATATGACTTAGATCAGGTGGAGAACTCTAGTCAGCTATAATGCCCTACATACTTTATAGGATATTCATCACTTAAATTGGTATTCACCGATGAATGGTGTGCTAAGTGGGTCAACCCAATTGTTAGAGAAGCGAAGGGAGAAAAATACAAGAGTGAGAAAAAATATTTTAGAAAATATTTGAAGTCTCTAAAACACAAATAACAACTTATCTCCACGTAAAATAAGTCGGGATTCCTCATCCACCCTGCCACATTGAACACCCAAACGATGCAAATTGCATAAAAAGAGAAAATAATAATAAATGGTAAAGGCTTGAGAAAGGCTTCCAACATAGAGAGGCGATGCAAGAAACTTCAGTGGGGATATGGATACTTGCAGTGAAACAATGTTTGTGATTTCTTGACTAACTCCATCGAGACTATGGACACTCAATGATAGCGAAGCACCATCAGAGACTTGTATCACAAATTTTAACATTTTAAGCTTACATATATCTTATCCCTATCCCCTATAAAATCTATTGGTGGCTGAATAAGATCCTGTGATATGCTATAAATCAATCCAATGAAGGTGACAAAGAAACCAGATCCATAACTAGGCTGAATAATGGAACTAGTGGGGTCTGTAGATCTGAGTCAATACTTGATGAAGATTATAATTCACTTCAAATAATGTTTATTAAACAGAGATGCTGAGGTCCTACCTATGAATCACCAAATTTTGTAGTTGCTACAACAACCCCAAATCTTCGACATTCTCAAAGTTTGGAGTCCCCCTATCTTAGTTACCTCTGCAATGCGTGACTAGTCACAATCAAATCTCGCATTCTAGATATACGATAACTGCACATTATTAGAATCCAACTTGCATTGCATTCTCAACCTGCAATAATAACACATTTTGACAACCTAGCTTGCATCATCACACTTTCCATTACAATCTATGACTATTTTATCGCATCACACTAACTTACCTTAAGTCACAATTTCTCCCACAAAAGCACATTTATTGAACCAATCTCCACACGCGTGTATATATATATATATATATATATATATTCATCAAAATATCCTCTTTTACACCTTTTTCACTAGTGCAAATCTTACCTTCATTCCATACTTAATTAATTTTCTATATATTTTTGTAAATCCTCCTTCGCCTTATCACATTGGCAGAATCTATAACAACACGTCTTCCCCTTTATCTCTAATTTTCCTGCTTCCGTTAACTATCATCCCTACCTTATCGCACATTTATTCTAAAAGTTGTGAATGTGGCGAGAACTATTGATTCTCATTATCGTATTATAATCCCACAAGTTGTGATTTTGCAATATACTTTCACACTTCCCCTTTATCACATATTGTAAATATTTCTATATATATATTTATAAATAAATATATAAAATAAAAAATGGAAAAAGAGAATAAAAAAGGGGATTCATTAAGTCAATGTATTTGTCAAGTTTTCAGCTTTTATAAGCCTAATTCCGCAGGCTTAGAAGTATCAAATGTAGCTATATATATATATAGGTGGGCCACCCCCACAAAAAGAACGTGGAGGGATAGTTAAACAATGCACAAGTCTCAGGCACATCATCACATTTTCCAATGAGATTGTATCTATAATAAAACCCAACGGTTCAAAGAAATTAGAAGATAGCTCGTGGAGTGCCCGTGAGGCGTAATTTTGTAAAAAAGTTAATGGAAAGATCAATGGTTTTGATTTACCCCGGCACAACTCCTATCAAAACCGTTTACCATCTTGGGTGCCCCCGAGGGCAGTAAATGGATTCGAAAAAAACCACTAATGGTAGAAAGCGAGCACGTACAATGAGCCAACTCACTCCATCCATGTCAAATCCAATTACCACATCATCTTCCACCTCATCTAATCCGTACTATTTCATCCATTATTTTCAATTTTCCCACCTTGTTGTGGAGTAATAGCCCGCTTCTTTTATTCCATAAATATTGTTTTGTCAGCTTTCACTCCTGCTTTCAGCCAAGAGTCACAAGGTCATCCTCTTAAAGAGTCCAGGTAACAATCAATTCCCTTCATTTTTAATTCAAGAACTAAGTTAAAATGACCAAGAAAGTTTCCTTATCTAGGTATACCACTCATATACCTTTGATGGACACGGAAAGGAATATTTTTGATTATGTTTTTTCTCTAAAACTCGTGGAAATTTGTCGAAACTTGTTCGTCAATCAAATTGAGTCAGGAGTCTCCCTTCGAGTAGTAAAATCCGATCTTGGCATTGCTATTATTCCTCATACATACCCTTTCCCATAATTCATTACTTGGATTACTTCATCCTTCTATCCTTGAAATTTTTTTTGTCATGAACTCAATGGGTGAATATATTTTATAGAGCTCTTCTTTGTTAATTCATCTCGATTTAGACTTTGTAGAATCTAATAGTTATATGGAGTTCATTAATGCTTCCATTTTATCTATGTATCAAAACCTTTCTGTAGAAGATAAAAATAAGTTATTTGGTCTTATTTTATCTTCCAATTCTGTACTCTCTCCACAAGCTATTGAGTTTCTTATAACTTCCTTTCCCGATGATCTCAAGCCAATTCTATCTGTTATTATGGGTGTATTGTGAAAGGATCATACCCAAGTCATCAATTTCCAAGCTATAGGGTTTTCCATTTTATGGTGCAGCCCAATACTGTGTTTACATTCATACTTATTTGGAGCATTCCATTAACTTTCAACTTTTGATTTTAACATTTCTGGATGCTTTAAATTCCCATATTTAATGTTCTATCTCTTTTTATATACACATGTGGATCAATTCATGGTTTTTGGGTTGAATATTGTTGATTTAAATAAGTAGTATCAAACTGTTGTAAATTGGATTGACGTCGTTAGATGGAAAGAGAATAATGATGGCTTTTCCTATTATATAGCTTCTTTCATGTCAGTGGTGTACAAAATAATAAGCAACCTATATGCTCTCAGAATTCTTCCAGAAGATAAATCATTGCTACAACTAGGTAAATACCTCAAAGTTTGTGATTGGTATATATTTGAGGATTATTTGGAGATAAGGCTATATGGTGCAGAAATTCCATTATGTAAGCTCCCTACATTTGTACCTATGAGGATTTTTTTATCTAGAATTTATCATACAAAGTTTGAATGTGAACTAAATTCACTTTGTCCCAGCTAGGAAGGGATTTTTGTTCAAGCTGCCTAGATCAATAGGTCCATTCATTATAAATAACATGAAAACTACATAGGAGATTTAAAGGAGTATGCAATAATTAAATTTTGAACAAGGGGAAAGATGGAATTATTATCCACATCAAATAATATCTAAAATAAGGATGGAAATATCATGTGCCCCATACATTCATGAAGCAAGACCAGAATTGGAAAAGTTGGAAAATTATGGCATAGAGGAGTCACAAAAAAATTTAAATGTGGAAACCCCCATTCCTAGAGAGAATAGGTTGAAACTAAATGCTACGAAGGCTATGGAAATTGATGTGGAAATCTCTCAATCCAGCAAAAAGGAAAAGACCCAAAGAGAGGAAACAAAAGTTTCATAGTTGATAGAGAATCCTTTAAGTGATATTGGATTTCAGATGCAATTTGGACGTATAAGGCGTGCATCCTCATCTCCAATTCCTAATGAAGAAGAGTTGTCTTCACTGAATACTTTGAAAGAAAGCTTTCAACCTATTGAAGAGAAAAATGTTAAAATGTTAAAGTAATAAGTAATGTTATGACACAATTGGAAGGCCAAGCAACCTCAAATGATCAAATTAGGCTTCTTTCGGCTATGGAAATACAAAGAAATCAATTGAAGTTATCATTTACTCATCTAATCTCCCAATCAGTTTTCTTTGGTGTTGATTTCAAGATTGTAAATCTATCTGTCAATACTAAAGATATTCCTCTCCGAGACAAAATAAATCTGCACAGGAAAACATGATAATTAATTTACAATGGTCTCAGTAAAACTTCTTTGGCAACAAATAAAGAAGAGGCACTTCTAGAAAAGGTAATATATCAACTCAAGTAGGAGAGAGAAAATTCTAGAGCCCTACATACTCAGAACAAAGAATTCAAGAAGTCAATTATTAAGCTGGGGCTAAATCCTGAAGATTAAACAACAATCCAAGCTTTGCTACAAAATATAGAATCAGAAGTTTAGAATTTGAGAAGGAAATTAAAAATGCCTTCAACATAGCATGTGCACATACCTGAACTAACTCAGTTGGAAAAAGAGAAATAGGTTTTGACCAAAGAATTATTGGAAAGAAATGAAAAGAATTCAGTCCTTATACAACAAGATGCAGAACTACGACAAAGAATAGATAAACATGTGTGAACAATAGTAGTACCATATGATTCAGAGAACACAACAGACAAGTTAACTAGGGTCATGACAAAGTTGAAAATATTTGAAGACGAGTTGAAGAAGTTGCAAAAAGATCTGGATGACATGAAAGAACAACTAAAACACAAGGAAAGGCAATTAAACACATCAAGGTAGAATGTAAATCAATATAATACCAAATATCAATCAACATGTGATGAGATGAAATAATTGAAAGATAAGCTTAAGGAAACATGTCTTTGGTTCAATCTAGACTGATTATATGGAATGACATAATTCAAAATATGTGAGTTGTTTGGGAACATATGACTATCATTACAGAAGAAAAGGCTATGATTAAGGCCTTTGAAGTAATCATACACACAAATAAAGAACATGCACAAGGAGGTGCACACATTGACAAATAAAATAATTAATTATTTAAATGCCAAATCCTCCCAAGAGCTTAGAGTTGTGGACATTTCAGATAGGAAAATTTTGGTGTTATAAATAAGCAAAATGGTCCACAGAAATATGTATAGAAAGCAGGAAAAGAGCAGGTTGGATGAGGTTAAAGAATCGGTTGCATCTTTCAATTCCAACTTTGACAAAAGGATCAGAGAAGGGCTTCCAACATGCTGAGATCAACAAGGAAACCTTCTTTCCCAGGAGTAGCATGAAACATTATTAATGGAAGCTAAGATAAATGTTAAATATTCACATGAAAAGACTATAGTGTTGAAAGGGTCAACACTAGTCAACTATCTCCAAATGGATTTTCAACTATTGTGGCCAATTAAGACCTTGTTTACAGACAAGACTAGCTATACCAAATTAACCAATTTGAGGATGGTGTACAACAAGATGCTCCAATGTCCAGTGCCTGATTTCAAAGTCTTGTCATTTCATAAAATGTTCGATTAATTGAACCAAGGACTGCATCAAAATAAGCATATGTATACAAAAACATATGAGTCCCAGAGTTCCAAATGATTTAATTTTGTGAAATCATTTAATGTTGTAATTTTGTAATAGCTTTTAAGTATTTTAAAAGAACTTAGTAGTTAAGGAATAGTTAAAGTAGTTGAAAATTTTCATAACTATCACCCAATGTATTTTTTCTTTAAAGGAAGACAAAGGGACCAAGAGAAGGGTTTCGAATTTTTTCCTAATGATAATAATTTCACTGTGTAATGTGAAAAATATTTCTTGGAGAATTAATAAAATTTTCAAGTGATTCCACATGTGTGTTGGATATGGCTTGTGTCCTTTCTCTCCGCAAGTCTTTCATTGCATTTTTCTTCCATTGTAACTGTGTAATGAAGTTGTTGGTTATTTTCTTAAACATATTTACTAATGCTGTAAAAAAAAAGGCAGAGAGTACCTATACAATATTTATTCAAAGAAACCTTAATAAGTGCTCCACATTTTCATAAATTCATTTATATTATTCCATAGTTTCTGAAAATGTTTTGGATAAATGATTCTATCTTATCCCTTTATACCAAATATTCATGTTCAACTTTCTTCCCATCATACTACAACCTCAGTAAACTATATCTATAGACATATTGGACATCTTGAAGGGTTTGTCATTTTTTCCAAGAACTGAAACAACATTACACTTTAAAAATATATATATCTTGGCAATCTTATTTATAGTTTTTCAAAAGTAAATATTTTCATTTATTTGGAATAAATGTCCTAGGCACTGGCCTCCTCTCAGCCAGAGGTTGTCCCTAGGGTTACAACACCACCTACCACAACAATGTATAATTTTGTGTTTTTTCCCCTAAAATTGTATGTTGCAATGAATATATTTGAAATGCCAGGAACCATTGATATTGAGTGCTTAAACATAGCATTGTCCAGAGGAGATATGGAACCAATGACAAGAAGAAGGTATGGGAAATAAATAATAGAAATCATTATTGAAGGATTGGTTGAAAGTATAAGAGTTAGAGTGCCTACCTACAAAGACACTGCTTGTTATGTAGACAAGTTAGTGCCTTTAATATACCAAGCATTCTCTAGAAAAGAGATTTATGAATATGAAGAGGATCATGATGTGTACATTAATGCTTATAAGTCACGGTTTATTGCAAAATAAATATGCCTCATCCTCACGAGAATATCAATCCATAATGGTATTTCAGATTTAAGATACCAACTAAGGATATATTGAAGACATGGTGGCAAGAACCTAGAAAATTCAAGAAAAAGAGTGATGGAATCTATAAGACTTAAGTGCTTAGGAGGGTATACCAGTTGTTGATGGCCATGTGTTGTAGAATTTATGGGAGAGATGACACATAATTCTTTGCGGAGAGATGGGTCCCCAACATACATACATGTGCCACACGAGGAATAATTTTAAATTGGGCTGATATCCTAGCATCTTCACTCAAGTTAAATTTCAGGAGAGCTCAACACCCAAAAGAAGGGGAACAACCAAAATTTTATAAGGCTTCCTACTTGCTAGATGGAATATGTGCTAAGTTGGAATTTGAAGCACTAGGATGGAGACGAAAATTTTCCCATGATATTATAATTGTACATTATTATTGAAAGCATGTGTGGGAAACATGGTACAAAGGAATGTACACTCGAATCATAGAGGAATTTATCTCAGTGGTATATCAAAATCTCTTTGAAATTGACCCACCTTGCATGTTTGACAGAGAAAGGATGTCATTACATGAGGTAGCTGATTGATTCACCCCTGGAGATTGTACATTCATGAGTATTTGGTGCATATAGGAGCCCTCATTAGTTGCCACTATTCATCACAAATAAGGTGGTGTTGCAAGAAGTAGCTTATTAACTCACAATAAGGCTCACTCACTTTTTGATAAAGGAAAAGAAAGCCCCTTGGCCCACCTTCAATTTATATGTAGGGGGCATATTGCATAAAAAAACTTTATAGAAGCAGAAGTTGAAGAAACGAAGTTATAATTCCTCAATTTTGGAGAGCTAAAGTGCCATATATATGACAAAAAGGGTATTACTACCCAAATTTTCTAGAAATTAAAATACAATTGGGCATATACTCCAATTACTTGGAAAGATGAAGAGAAAGTAAAAAAAATATTTAATGCCACAAAATAAATTGAAGCAAACCAAGGGATAGGCACCTTGAAGCCTACAGATAAAACTAAGCACTCATATGAAGAGTCATAGGGGAGCATGTATTCAAAGGATAAGAGGGTCACACTAAAGAGAAAATAGGAGCAGGAGGCTAAGAAGGAAATATTGAAGAAATAAAGAGCCAAATGGGAAGCAAAGAAACAAATTGAAGAGGAGGCTAAGAAAATATAGCAAGGCGAGGAGGAAGAAATAAATAAGAAATTCGAAGAAGAGGTGAGAAAAAGGAGAGAGGAAGAGGAGATGAATAAAAAGGAATAAGAAGAAAGATAAAAATAAGAGGCCTTAAAAAATAAGTAGGAAGTAACGAAGAAGGGGAAAGAGGAAAAATCGAGAAAGAAAAGAGAGGAATAAGAGAAGAAGAAGCAGGAAGAGGAAATGAAACGAAAATAAGAGGATGCAAGGAAGAGAGATGAAGAGTTGGCTAAACAACTTGAGGAGGAATTAGTTGCTAAAGAACTAGTTGAAAAAGAAACATAAGAGACCAGGTTGAATGACTAGAAAATAATTCTCTTTTTCCCTCAATGGATGTCCAACCTACCAAACCAATCATCAATGGTAATTTCTTGGTTAATGAAATGGGAATTACATTTGAATAGGAGGAAATAATATTATATATCTTAAGGTTCACGTTTGATGAGTAAAATAACAAATTCTTGCAAGAAAGGTGGAAATACTTGGCAAGAGAACTAGGTAAACCTATATTTGTCACTACTGAAAGAAAGATTTTAATGGGTACTAATGCTAATCCTATAGCGATAGCCTATACTAAAAGTACATATTTCCACTGAAAATAACATAGAGTTCTTGGAAAAATAAGTTTAATAATTAAAGAAAAAATTAGTGGTTTCACAACAACAAAATGAAAGATTGCAGGCAAAGATCTAGACAATATCAATTGCAAGTTTTTACAAAGAATATTTCTAGGCATCAATTTTAGAAAAAGCTAAATCATTAGAGGAAATCATAAATAAAATATATGATGAAATGATCGTCCTCCACAAAGAAACATAAACACTACCGGAATTGCAGAAAGAGATGAAAGGCAGAGAAACATTGCTGAAGGAGTCCTTTAAAGCTACATATCACATATACGCAAGGAGCACCAAATATCTGGATACATCAATGGGACTAGCAATAAAATATAGAATGAATAAAAAAAGAGACAAAGTGACAATTCATATGTCAGTACAATCCCATGAAAATTTGAGTAAAGATATGGAAAAAATGATTAGTTCATATTAGATGCTCCATAGTGGGTTAGAGTCCCTTGTTAAAGTGAAAAAAATTCATGCCATTAGTGCTACTAGAGAAATGAGTCTCGAAAAAGAGATCCAAAGAGAAATACAAGAGATATTGGATGAAATAAAGAAATATGCCACACAAAAGACGAAAATCCCACATAATATGCGATAGTCCAGTATTTTGTGGAACCAACAAAATTGTACACCAAGCTCTCAATGCTTTGGAGTCGGACACAAACAAACATGAAGATGTTGCTTCCAGATGCCATTGAGTGTGAGATGAGGTTTGAAATAGTGTTTTTAAATAAGGACAAATTTTTTGCCTATGAATTCAAGGTATGGCATGCATATATCATAGGATAATTACAAGTGGGATCTCTTGACATGACAATCATGAAGTTGGCCTCATAAAGGAAGTTTTCATTAATTTTTTTGATCTTATATTTTAATTTGTAAGTAAAGTATATTGTAATTATAAATAAATTAGAAAAAAATAGCGAAAAAATGAAAATTCACGAGGGAAATTGAAAGGTCATGGGATGTTAAGAGTCACCTCATTTTCTATAAATATACCCTTATGAATAGTTATAAAGGACTTTTTGTTTTGGACTCCATTTGAGCACCTTGTTTATGAAAGCTTGTACATCCTTTTGAACAATCAAGTTATGGATTAGTATTTTCATTATTGGATTTCATGGATGCTTCATGTAATGGTGCATTGGAAATTTTAGCATAATATTAAGAAGCTCATTGAGCCAAGGCAATAAATTTCTCCATATATTGTTGAATGTTGTGCAACTTATCTCATGATGATTTGATGGTATGTGATTTTTCTTTCTATTTGTTATGTTGACAAACTATTTTGTTGATTTAAACACATATATTAGTTGAAGTTTCATGTTTTTCATGATTTTATTTACATTTTCAATTGAGAACTAATTCACAATCGACAAATGAATTATTTCCTTCATCCATGTATCCTAATCAAAGTATGCTTACATTATTCCTTTAAAGATTCATGTTACTTTCTTTAGTTGTTATGTATTTTGTATCTTACTTGTATAGTATTTCATAGAGTTATTCTAAATTGTGTTTTGTTAGAAGTTATATTGGTTTTCTCACGCATTTCTCATCTCATCCAAAACAAACTTCAAAACAACATGGTGGCAATCGGGCCCACATTTCATATGGGACTCCTATCCCAAACATTGTAAGGTCTTACTAGGACTTTGCACCGGGGATATCCCTTTATCGTTGGCGAAATTTTTTTGGCACGTCAATAAGATGATATGAAATGCTCATATTTACTGTGTACCTTGAAAATTTAACAACTCTCGCAAAAATTTTAGAGTGAATGTGCAGTCTCAATTTCAGATAATGGAAGCGGGCATACCATGTGGCATAAATATTTAGTCCATGAAGGGTTGTAGGAGTGTAAGGATGAGGTAGGGAATAAAAATGAATAGTTTTTGAAATACAAACAACCACAACCATGGTGCCTTATTTTTTTCCTGCTTTTGGAAGTCCCATGATAAAAAAATTCATTGAAATGTCTATCCAAATCTATGTTGGGATTGGTATAATTTGCATTGTTGTTGGTATCTACATCGTCTTAGGAAAGCATCATAGGATGCCACAAAATATTGATACCTATTTTCATGCCTTTCCAAAAGAATGAACACTTAGTTCTTTCATAGGTTTTATGAAATCCAAAATGTCTTGTTATAAGTGATCGATGTAGCTAGCCTAAGAATTATTGTTTTAGGGTATAATATTTTTTTATAATAATGTACCCTTTATATCATAATGCATCTTATTTCCATGTATAAATTTTAGTTGGGTAGGGATCTACTTGAATTCAATGGATGGGTCACCTTAAAGTATTGTTTTCTAGCCATTCTTTGCTAGCTTCCTCAAGCGATCCTAGACTTAGTAATGATAAGGAAAGGAGTGACCCCACCTTGTTAAATTTCCTGGGAAACACATCAACCACAACATTCTCTTAAAACTTCTTACATATGATCTCATAATCACACTCAAACATATTGGTGACCCATTTATGTTACTTTGGTGAAGACAACCATTGTTTGAGGAAGTATTTTAGACTATGATCTGAAAATGTCTCCCTATGAGATATGGCCACCGAGTCTCCTTTGAATAAATGATAACCATATTTTATTTATCATTTGTGTATTTTCCTAAATTTTCTCCATGTAAATTTTTACTATTGAATGCCAAGGGACATCCTTCTTGTTTCAATACTACTCTTAGAACTTTTCTTGAGGCATTACATTCCAAGAAAAAAGTTTTATTAAATTCAAGTAATGCTCATACTGGAGTGGTGCACATGGCATATTTTAAAGAAAAAAAATACCTACGTGGCTTCATCACTATGAACAAAGGCATTCTTTTTAAGCAGTGAATTTAGGGGAGCTACAATCTTTCTATAATTTTCACAAATTTCGTATAGTAGTCTATAATTCCTAAGAATCCCCTCAAGCTATTCAATGTTTTAGGATGGGTCCAATCTTGCCTAGCCTCAAATTTCTTGGGATAAACTTGTACTCATTCCTAACTTATTGTGTTAGTGTGTTTGGTGCACGAATGTAAGAAATCACACCAACTTAAGAGCGGTGGTTTTTCCCTCTTAAGCTCTTGGTCACAGGCAGAAAATGGATGGAGTCAAGAAAGTTAGTGGAACATGCTGAAACATAAACATAATAAATAGAGAAATATCATGCACATTAAAACATAAAACTAAACTAAAACTAAAACAAATAACACAAAAGCTCTAAATAGAGTCAAACAACTTCAATAATCCAAATGACGATGTTTACGTCCCCTCTTATTGAGTGCTAGTAGGAAATGAGGATGAAACTTTAACCCACTTGCCAAGGGGCCCTTAGAAATAGGGGTTCTAAGTCCTGATGCAAGGATGTATTTACTTTCGAGCTGCCTTGGCGTAAAGTCTCCCTCTCTCTACTATGGTGGACTGGAGTTGTTGGATGACCAACAATTGAGTCCCGTCTATCTTTGCTCCGGATCACACATTGCTGGTATTTCTTGGGGAAATTATGGCTAGCATAACAATGTGCTCTTGTATTGTTCATCTCTTGGTGGCCTTTTACAGGAGAATTAAAATCCTCCTTTCCTCTCTTGGTACATTGTGGATAGTGACCTAAGAGAGGAGGGTGATTCCATTGTGTGCCACATTTATTCCATTGTGTGCTTCCTTGAGGTCCTAAGGAGGCTTGGGCGGCTGTCCTTGGGTGGATTCAAGTGTGGAATCAATGTCCTGGAGTGTGCCTTGTGGTCCCGAAAAGTGACTTCTGCCACTCCCAGGATTGCGCGTTTTTTTGAGTAAAAAGCGCGCAAAGGCGCGCTTATCGAAGATTTTTGCACGCAAAGGCAAATTTGACTGGTTCTTCTTGTGCAAAATTTGATTTTTCCTTTCAGACCTTAGATATTTTTAAATACTTTTAGATTCTCTAATGCCTTTTAGCCCTGTAAATCATTCTTCTTGACACGAAATAATGTCACCTTTGCTTGTACGATTTTCCAATGATAACACTTATAATTTGACCCAAATATTCAACCTCAAAAGCGCCAAAAGCACATTTGTATCACTTCACAAATAATTGGTTGTATTTAAAAATTTACAAGGACTTATCGACATGATCTATGTGTGATTCCCTTGCTTTATTGTATATTAAGATATCATTGAAGAAGAACAACGAAACTTGCATATGAAGGGTTTGGAAATATTGTTCATAAATATTTGGAAGGGGAATGGAGCATTGCAAAGGCTGAATAACATCACTAAAAACTAATAATGACCTTTAAATTTTTTGAAAGTTGTCTTAGGGATGCATGTCTCCTTCATATTGACTTGTTGGTATCTTAAACATAGATCAATCTTAGTGAAAACCATTGTTCCATGAAGTTCATCCATAATATCATCAATACATGGGATGGGAACTTTGTCTTGAAAATTTTGATTCTTGATGTATCCCATGAGTTTGAAGGTTTGTAGAGTCAAAATACCCAATAACGCATGCATGGATATTAAGGGTTATTCATGAGGAAATGAAGGTTTTATATCTACCTATGTATGAGTGTTGATGTCTTCAACATATAAATTTGGTGTCTCCTTAGTAGCTATGTATTTATATGGATATTGAGTGGTCATGTCAATTTGGAATAGTTTATTTCCTTTACATCGATGACTTGGAGCATAATTTTAATCACAATTATAGTCGAGTCCATGAATTTGGTAGTCTTTCATTTTTGCTAGAGATAACCTTTGTACTTTCAATGGATGATTAGGAGTTGTGATTGGGGATTTACCCTGGGAAGGATGAGCGCAATGAATAAATGTTGGTTCTTTTACTTATACATTGATCACTATATTTTCTTCTAGGGCGCTCTTGGTTGCTTCTAACCACGTAGGATGATGTTGCATTCTAACTTGTTCTTGATTCTCCTCCTTGAGGCCACTAATGAAAAATTACTTATAGAAAGAATACGTTGAGTTATTTCTATAGTTGGATAATTGCTTAAAGGTTTCCTTAAGGTCATGGCCAAGCCTATTTGGAATGATTTGGAAATCCACCCCAAATAATGAGTATCTCTCTCAAAACATTCATGGAAAACTTTAACAAAATAACTCTAGGTGATGTATCCGATATTGGAATTTTTATTCCATTCCCCCCATTACCGTCATATCTAAATACAAGTATCCCACCTTAAGTTTCATCATGTCATTAGTAATTCCTCGGAATGAGAAGTAATGTTACATTTGGGAAATCCATATTGATGGGTCAGAACTATTGGGTGTGTGTTATATTCTTTGCATGACTACCACCATGTAGTGTATGTTTTGTTGGGTGAATCGAGGGAGGTTACTTGTTGGGGGGGGGGGATTCCCCTTGCATATGGGTTTATGGTTAACGACCCTGATTTTTTTTTTTGGGTGTGTTTTTGTGCCCATTTGTGGAGGTTTTTGGTACAGGGCTTCCAACTTTAGCGATTTTGTGGCACATGGGGGGTTTAGCCCATAGTTTTTTAGTTTCCATTAAGTAACTATGGTTGCATTCTAAGCTAGGGTAAATGGATTGACAATTTATGGATTTCGCAAGATATATATATATATATATATATATATATATATATATATATATATTGTAATATTATAAAGAATAATATACTAGTTTTCCCTGCTTGGGTTTTAAGGGTAAAATATATATTTTAATTTGTGTGTGTGTTTTCCATTGCATATTTTATTTTTTATTAAGAATATATTTGCAACAATTAACTATATAGGTGTTTATTCTACGATCAACACCCTCCAAATTTTTTCCTACACATGAATTTTGGAGCCTACCGAGGATCTAACAATCTATCATTCCATAGTCGCTTCATGATCAATGCATCATATGCTAGGTGTTTAAGTCTTCTTCTTGGTTTCTAAGTGTTGAAGTCACTTACATACATATGTTCAGTTCGTAACAAGTTCATGAACACATTCTTTTACCCAAGCTTAAACATGCATAGAACAATCCACCGAGGCAGTTCTCGTGCAATGTTCAATGTATGCTGACAGTTGTTAGTCAGTGTGCACTTTAATTGATGGTATCTCACTTTTGGTTGCAGTTGTACTTCTATTTCAGTGAGTTTTTCCAACTGTCACTTTTGCGCATCTTCACTTTAACAAGTGTCACTTTCATGTTTACAAATTCCGTTTTTTCTTTTTCTTTTTCCACATTAATAAGTGTCATTTTCAACTTATCTTCACTCTAGAATGTGTTGCTTTTAATTTCGTTTGTATTTTTCAAGTGTCGCTTGTACATTTCTCTTGTTGTCGCAAGTGTCGTCTTTTGGGCATGGGAAGTGTCACATATCACATAAGCATAGTTATGGTTCATTTCAAGGGGTAAATTTGGAGCCAATGAGACCTATTTATCACATATACATGTATTAAAATCATTCCCAAATTTTTATGCATTGTTTCACAAGTGTCGTCAGTGTTGTCACAAAGTGTACCTTAGTGTCACACTTAGAGGAAGTTGTTATATTGCAGTCACATTGAGAGGATCATGTTGTTCATATGTTCTGAGTGATCAATGTTGTGTCTTAATTTTTTCTGATTGTGTGATCATGTTCAAGATTTTTCCTTGTTCACTTTAACCTCACTAATCCCATACTTAGTCAAATCCTAGAAAGTTCCTGTCTTAGCAACTTGACTTCACTCAACCCTTTGGAACTACGCATTATGTAGTTTCAACCCTCAAGATCAACCCTAGCCTCTTGGAACTATGAAATGCGCAATTCCTACCCTCCAAAATTGCACATGGTGCAATATTAGTGCTCAAACCTGGACCCTTAAGCATCACAAATGTGTATATCAACCTCCTATTCATCCTTATTCTGCGCATTGCACAATATCAAAATTCAAGTGTTATCAACCTATTTTTCTCCCTATGGTTAGAATTTTTGAGACACTATGATGGTTGACCTTTTTTGGGCTTCGTACCTTCTTTTTTCCAATCATGACACTTGGTTGCATGGATGATGGCTTATGCATGTGCTAGAGCCTTCTAAACACCGAAATCATGCCTTATGTGTGCGAATCCAGCTGAGTTTTCCCTATTTTGTTCCTACAACCGGGAAATCTTTCAAGAGTTTTGTGGTTCCTACGAGATTAGTTCCACTCATCACCTATTCAAGCTATCCAAGACTTATCATTTGGAAGATTCCATAACTTATCACCGTCTTGAGAATCTACATTCATCCTCTTAGGAGCTTTCTTTACCCTATTTATAATGGATCATCTGAGAGGGCCAGACTATCTACAATTATAGTGCCATTGAGCTTGAGTATTGACATAATATTTATTGAAAGAGAAAGAGTTTTAGATTGAATTCTTGAGGATTATGTTGCTATAGTTTTTGTTCTTCATGGATATTTTCCTATAGTAGTGGGGAGGCTCTGTCGAGATTTGGAGAGGAGACCTGGGTGAAGGTATACTTGTACTTTGATTTTGGATTAATAGGAATCTATGTTCCGTCTCTGTATTTACATTTTTTCATCATTTATATATGTTAATTCTATGATGTTTTGAGATGAAGATCTTCTTAATAAGATCACTTTTCGTCCTTGACCGTTTGAGGTTGTGTTTAGGTGTTGATATCAAGTGCATATGAAGAAAATTAATTGAGTGGAGTGTGAATATTATACTACGAATTTAAAACCCTTCAC
Organism: Pinus albicaulis; assembly: GCA_034641835.2. NCBI lineage: Eukaryota > Viridiplantae > Streptophyta > Pinopsida > Pinales > Pinaceae > Pinus > Pinus albicaulis. Next base: position 2,066,068,840 of record CM076575.1, on the reverse strand, counting down.
CGACCCACAAGGAGTCCAGGTGCACACTCTTTATTTTATAACACCTAGAATCGTTTTCCTGCTACATGTATGAGAATTGGGTTGCGATTTTATTATCTATCCATTGCCCATTTTTCTCTTGTTGTCTGGTGATGTTATTCAGACAAAATATCACGAAGTAATAAATCATTTCATGTAAATTTCATTGCAACTTCAAGCTTCTAGTTTTCCTCCTTGACCTATGCAACTGTGCAAAACACAAGCCTCTCTCTCTCCATAACAGTGCATTCAACAACTTCAAGCCTCAAGATGGCCTCTTTAAGCTCCTCAACTGCACCTTCATCTTGCCCAAGCCTCCCTGAACTGCACACTACACATTCTCAAGCCTCATTCCTCCCTCCTAACCTTTGGAAATACATAATTAACAATCCATGATATTGTCTCTCAGTCCAACACCTAGTTCCAACTCAATCAATGATCATCATGAAGCATGTTATACTAGGAGGTTTTTAGATTGATTTTGTCTTCTCATGAGTGGATTTCACTTGCAGGTACTATATCTTAACCTAACAGGATGATGGTTGGAGAGGAAGAGAAGGAAAATATGTTGAAGGACACTTGTGAAACTGAAACAAGAAAGAAGTCATCGAGCAAGAATATGAAGAGACACTAGCTTTTGACAGAAGATCAAAGATCAGGATCACATGAAGACTCCATATCAATTAGCCCCTTGAAGGATGAATACAAAGCACAAGAAATATCCATCATGAATATGCAAAGAAACCAACAAAATGAAAAACTTAGAAATGCCACATCATAATAAATTTCCATGTCATAATTGTCAAGATTCATCTCAAGAGTCACATGTGTCATAATGTATTTCCACGTCATTGTAGAATGTAATTCTGTAATTTCCCAAAATGAGAAAATGTAAATATGTGTAATACCAAGGGTCCCACATGGAATATGAAGAGTCACTATTGAGTTCTAAAGTCATATAGAAGCTCAAAGGCCATGTAAGAGTTCAAAAATTCATTTTAGAAGGTCAAGAGTCACAGGGGAGGTGAAGAGTCACCTCATTTTTTATAAATACACCCTCATAACTCAAGCAAAAGGAATTTTTGGACTTGAAATTTTACCTTGTATTCTCTATTTTGGCATAGGGGATGTTGGGGTCCTGTGATTTGGAAGATTGGCATACCAAATGACAAGGCAACATCAGAACCACTTTGGAATCCTAGGATCTAGCCCTCCTAGATTCAGAGCGGGATCTCTCTATATGTGTTTTCAAAGGATATATCTTTAAGGCTTATGATATGATATTAGGCTAGTTATGAAGTACAAGGGACTTTTTTGTTTGTTTTTGGTTGGGGATCATTAACTGAGAAGGTCATGTGAAGTGAAGGAGGAAATAAGTGGAAGGATGTTTCAACATGGGAAGATAGGTAAAAAACAGTGCTAAACCATTCAGCTATGGAGTCATAAAACGGTTTGCTTGCACAACAACTATTCAAGGGTTTCCAGAGGGAAAGTCATCTATATTAGAAGATCTTTTAAGTTGAGTTGGTGGTATGAAACATTAAGAAGTGTGGTGAAAGAAGAAAACAGGTAAGAAAAAAAGGGCAACCTAAGATTAGGTAAGGACTTTTAACCTATACTGATTTGGCATACACTCAAGGGAAACATTTAAGATAGACATAAAAAGTAACCTAAGAGCAGGTAAGGAATTTTAACCTATCCTGATTTTGGCATACTCTTAAGGGAAATATTCAAAACAATTGTTTAAGACTAAACAAGGGATAGGGCTAACCATAAACTTCCTTGATTAGGACTCTACTTAGCATGCAGTGAAAATATCATTCAAGAACAACATCTCAAGTTATACTCAGCAAGACATGGGCTCACCAACATTTCTTGACTGGTTATACTATATTGAAATCATTCCCAAACACACATTTAGAAGAAAACATAAAGATAAATCTTATCAGTCAGAATTAGGGTACTTTAGAAGTAAATCCTAATCTATAGTTCCTGTTATTTATCAAAGAATATGAAGAAAGTGAAAAACATAAGAAACAACAGTGACAGTAAGGAAAAACATCACCAATGATATAGACCAGGATCCAGTGAATCTGCTTGTCTATTTGATGTCCAAAATCAGTTACATACTTTGAGTCCAATAGCTTTTATAGTCTAATACTTCTCTTCCTAGCCTACTATATTACAACTACTCAGCAACTTTTACTCAATAAAAGTTCAACTATTAACAATTTCCCAACCTTACAATGAGTTTTCTGTGAATACATATAGGTGCAAAAGGGAAGAGTGTTGCAGAAATGGTAATAAATATCAATTAAGACAGAGGGGGAGAGGTATTCGAATGCCCATTCTGCTTAATAATCATAGCATTAACTGTTTGTACCACTTGGGCTGCTTTTAGTTGAATCTGAAACCAACTAGCATGCTAGTAATAACTCTGAGGCTTTTCCTTTGAAGCTATCTTGGTCTGAAGTACCCTGTTTGACCTCTGGGACAAGCAAACTATCATTTTTGGGTTTTGTAGCCCCATGTCTGCTTAATAATTGTTTTGACAGTTTTAAAGAGGGTTTGTCAGTAGGATGGATGCCAAGGTGTCTTTGAGAGGTAAAGCAGACTACAGGTGTCCTTTTTGTCCTTTGGTGGAGTAATAGCTTCTGTAGATGTGGCATTCGAGACTTTTCTTCTGTTGATCTGCCTTGTTTTAGCACTTTAAACACTGATATTTGGCTTTTAATCATGTTTTAAAATCTTTATTAGACCTTCTTGGATCATCTTCTGTCTTTAAACTGTGTTTTGTCTTTATCCTTAATTTGTTGGTTAAGCCTTTGATCTTTGGATTTATGCTTTAACCTCTAACTTTCACTGATATTCTTTGTTTTCCTTTGTGTACAGGTGGCTCCTTTACCGCGCTGGAGGGTTTGATTATTTAGTCAAATGATCGTAATATATTGACTAAAACCTGAAGATTCACCTTTTTTCCTCCTTTTCGTTCAATTGGGCCTTAGAAAATCGTCACCGGGGTCCTGCAACTGTATTTTTCTACGGGAGGCATGTGTATTAATCCACCATTAAAACCTGCACACGACGACACACTAGTTATGAAATCCTGCGTTTCTTGGGTTTAACTGTGAACAGAGGACTTTGGCGGAGGTTATGGAGCAGTGAGGAGGCAAGGTGAATGCAGCAGGGCGGGGTTTAATCATGGCGGAGACGAACTAGGGTTCAAATTTAAATCGGGCGCGAAAATGGGAGGAAGGGCGGTTTTGCAGGAAACCAGGCGGTGGTATTCGCACGCCGTTTAGGTGGTTTGTGGTTTTTCCCTGAGGGAACGCGATACCATACATCGATTGCCATGTGCCCCGTACAAAAAGACTTTTTTTTTTTTTTCGCGTGAAAAGGAGGTGTTAAACCTCGGGAGAAAATCGCGCGCGAAATCGCATGTGAGCCATTGGATTTGGGTTAGATCGACGGCTGAGATCAATTGCGGGGGGATGGAGGGTACGAACGGGTTTGCGGGCCAGGTGCCTCTGCAGTAAATCTCAGCCGTTGGATGAATATCTTGTGTGGTCAAAAGAGTCAACTGCTGGGGCATTGGGGAGTAAGGGCCACCTTGGTCGGGTGCCCCCGCACTGAGCCTGAGCCGTTAGATTGCCTCGATCAATGGTGAAGATTGAATTGGGGAGAAAAAGGTGGATGAAAGAATTAAGAGAAAGGGGCTGTAGGGAAAATGGTGGGGATGTGGTCCCATGGAATAAAGGAGGACCGGGGCTAAGAAGAAAAGGACTGAGGGCTAGCGCCTGGTTACGATTGCAGCGTTATATGGAAGAAAGGATAAATACTTAAGTCCGCAGGGGCTTAAGGCCTAATATGCAATAGAGCAGAAATAGGCTTAAAAAACAGGTTTTAGACCTTTCAAAAGCATTCCGATAGGTTAGAAAAGGGGTTCTAAACCATCATAAAGAGGTCTAATGGTATAAGAAGGGTTTTTAGAGGGAAATGAAGGATAAAACGAGGATCAATGACCCTTTTAAGGGGTGAATAAAATTAGATGAAGGGTGAATATGGAGAATGATTATGAAGGGGAAATGATGAAGAATGATGGTGGGATAACAGGCTTTCAAATAAGTTTTCTTGGGGCTATCAAGGCTTCATGGAATGCTATTTTGAAGGAAACAACAGTGAATATTACTCTTAATTAAGAGGACACCAAAAGGCTTCAAGAATGAGTAGTTTTCTATGAAAACTATCTCTTGAAGGCTCACACGACAAATTTAGCCATCATCTGCTGCAACAAAGTTTACTGATGTCTAACAGTGGCTCCACTTGGGGATGGCAGCTCCTTGGAGGTGTCAAGAACCTCAAAAATTTTATCTCTGGAATGTAGATCACTGTCCTGTGCTTTGAAAATCCTCTTTCTTCTTTGATCATGCTGCTTGAAAAATGATCAATCATTACATTATAACCAATCAATTTTCCCCAATCAACTACCTACACAACCTAATTTCCTAACATTTTTTCTTCATAAGGTGCACTTGGACTTGCAAACCTTTGACATCAACATTTTATTTTGAAAACAGGAAAAACTAATCTAAATCTACCCTTATTTCTCCATGAGTTCAGATTAAACAGTTGAACTCATAGCCTCTCTACCTAATCTACTATCTGCCAGGATTAAATTGTTTGACATATTTCATTATCTATATTCTAAAAAAAAAATTGAAAACACAGCCAAATTTTGGGGCCCTTGTGTTGGTGAGTGATCAGGTCTCGCGGGCAAGACCTAGGTTCAGGAGTTGTGGCCAAAAAGGAATCCGCTGTAGTCTAGGATCACGCCGGCATTATCACCCTACTCTGGAGAGTAGAGAGTCTCACCTGAGGCGTACCGCGACCACATGCAGAAGGGGAATAGACCAGTGGCAAGGAACATATCCGCAACTTATTCTCATCAGTGATTAGATTGCATAAATAGAATCACATACGCAATAGCATTCAGAGAGCATACAAATATTAAGCAACTAAAATTTTAAAGCATCTCAACCAACACACATGCATGTGAATCACACCAATAGACAACAACCTGCAATTATATTAAGCTCTTGGCCAAATCCACAGTTACATAGCTTTGCAATGGGCTTACAAATCCGATACATATGCCTTGCGGAACAGAATTGTACATCCCTAGAACCCTAGGAACTATAGAGACCTCATCCATAAACTGGGTTCCTGCTGCAGCATGCGGTTTCTCTCCTTCAGTCGCTCTCTCTTCTCTTTTCTTTCCTTCTCCTTCCGGGTGACGGCTATTTATTCACCCGCTGTCGTGACTGTTAGTTCTTCTTATGTCCTTCTTCAGCTGCTTCTGGCTTTTCTCTGATTATCCGTGTGTTCCACTTGCGTTCTTTTGCTGTATCTTCTCCTTATTTGTACTTATGCATCTAGTTTCCTCTGCTATGTGCCTGTTCCTTCGCAACCTTGGTAGCTCCGCTGTTTGGTGTGGTTGCGACTTGGTTGCGGCTGCCATGTGCCCTCGTTCCGCAACCCCAAAATTTGGCAGTTATTTCAAATTCAAAACGTTCAAAACAAGGGCCCCAACAGGCCCCGACCACAGTCCCTTGACTCGTCCCTGAGTCAATCACAAATCACGGTTTCTATCTCCATTTCCCTGCTTTACCCCGTGCCCTGTTCGCCCTGTGTGCCTTCATCCTGTGCTCGTTCCTACTGTGCGGCTTCAGCTTGTTCCTGTCCTTGCTGTGCGTCTTCAGGCGGCTTTTAAAACAAGGGCCCCAACTCCGGGACCCTGCGGAACACTGTAGCTCGAAGCTCGGTAAAATCCGACATAGCTTGCTGCCACCCCTAGATGAGCGAGTCTGTTTCCTCAGTGAGCTTGGTGACAGTAGCCTCCTCGATGGGCGTTGGGACAACTCCGAACATTGTGCTGATCTGAGTCTCGGCAGCCGCTGCGAGTTGTTGTATTGTCTGGGCGCTAGATTGGAGGGGCGGCCGGAGCTCACGAATGACGCGTTTGGCCTCCGCCGAGCAAGCCTCTATGTGTTGGAGCTGTGCCTCAAGTTCATCAGCCTGAGCATATAATTGATCCAGCCTTGCGGGGTCCGTAGCCTCTTGAATTTCCCTTGACACCTGCTGGAGTTGGGCTGAAATCGGCTGGGTCTTGACGGTGAGTGCCAGGGAGCATTCTCGAAGGCCCTTCAGGAGGTCACGAGCCTCTCGTGCCGTGGAATGAAGTGCTTCCTGCATCTGAGCCGCCTGGCCCTGCTTGGCGGCCACCTGGGCTGAATATTCGACCTCGGGCTCGGGCGGCATGGGACGGGTTGCTAACGCTGCACGAATCTCGTGATTCTCTCGGTATAAGTCCTGAATGGCGATGCAGAGGTGGATAGCTTGCTCGGAGAGGCCGGCCGCATCGATTTTGGGAGGCATCAGGGGGTAATGAGGCTCTAGGGAGGGCCATAACTTGGAGAACATTCGGGTGACATTGGTGATCGTTGCTTCCATCTGCTCCCGTGCTGTTCGGAGCTGGTCGCGCTGTTCAGTAAGTGCGGAAATTTGGTGTTGCTGCTCGGCACACTGCTGCTGGAGTCCCAAATGTAATCTTTCAGCCTGCTGGGCCACCCTTTGAATCAGTAAGTACAACTTTGGTAACAGTGCTGAAGGCCCCTGAACTCTGGTAACAGGTGGCTGGCGGGGTTGCCGGTTGCAGTGTAGTAGTGCTCCATGTATGCCTGCCGCTGGAGGGACGGAAATTCGGCAGCATTTGAGAGGTGGGCATCAATCAAGGCTACATTATCATATTTTCCCACAAGAGACTCAGTCTTGTGAATCCGAGTGTCAAGCTCTGGTTCAATGACGGCTGGGATGGCCTTCGGCATTTTGGCCCGACGCTGATAGACCTGTAGAATCTGCCTTGGGCGCCTTTCCTGGTGCGGTGCGTTCTGAGAATTCAACGACTCTGGTGCTGCTGCAATTGCTAACTCTAACGGGTCTGACATTCTCGTGCTTTTGGCTTCCATGCAAGTTATGTCAGCACCTGGCACGAGTGGAGTTGATGAGACTCCTTAACGAGTTAATTCCTGCTGGAATTCTTTCTGCGATAATCGTGCAATCAATCGCATGCCAATGAGTGTTGTGACAGTTGTTGACAGTGGCATGGGGAAATGGGTGGACGCGACGGCTGAGGTTACTGCGGGTGATGGCCAAATGATGACGGCGCGGTTACTGCCAATTATGGTAATTAATGATGCAGATCTAGGTGATCCTACGAACTGACACAAGTACGTGGGTGGACTGAGATGGACTGACGTGGGGATTGGTACGGATCCTACAGGGATGACACGCTGGACAGGTGCCGCCCCGACCACAGTCGGTTGCGGTGCAGCCCCGCAACTGAGCGGTTATTGACACACTACCTATGAACAGAAAAGACCTCCTACACTCATCCCGGTTGCGGGAGAGTTATTCAACTATGCTACGCTACCGGTGCTCTCGGGTGCGAGAGTTATTGATGAGAAATGAAAGGTACTTACTCCTGGTAGGGTTTCAGGCGTGCGCCATTCACCCACCCAGGGAGAACCGTACTGTCCAGCTGTGCCAACCGAACGGCTCCGGAGTCGTGAATCTTGATAACAAAGTAGGGTCCCAACCAGTGCATCTTGAGCTTTCCTGGGAATTTCTGGAACCTGCTGTCATATAAAAGAACTTTGCTGCCAACCTGGAAGGTTTTGTTCTTAATGTGGCGGTCATGCCACGCTTTCTGCCAGTCCTTCTGAATCTTCTGGTGGAATTCGGCCAGGAAGCGGGCCTCATCCAGTTCCTGTAATTCATGTAGGCACTCTTGGAGGGAGGCCTCTTCCGAAAACTTCAGAGACCTGGCAATCAACAGGCTTGGTACAATAAACTCGGCGGGGATCACAACCTCCCGGCCGTACACGAGCTGGAACGACGTTTGATTGGTCAAGCGTTTCACCGTAGTCCGATAGGCCCATAATGCCGCTGATAGGCGCTCGTCCCAATCATCACGCTGGGCATTGCAAATATTAGTCAAGCCTTTCTCAAGAATCTTATTGAAGGCTTCCACCGTACCATTAGCCTGCGGGTGATACGGGCTACTCTTATGATGCTGAACCATGAAGGTTTCCAGCAGTGTCTTGACCGTGTCATTAATGAAGTGCGTACCCTGATCACTGGTTAAACTTCGCGGGCAGCCAAACCGGAAAATGATGTGCTCAAAAATGAATCGGGCGGCGGTATCTGCCGTGCAGTCGTGTATTGCTGCTGCCTCAGCCCACCTGGTGAGGTAATCTGTGGCGGTAATGATGTACCAGGCCTTGGAGTGTCTGGCGACCGGGGCTATGGGACCCACAAAATCGACAGCCCATTTCTCGAACGGCCGCAACACATGCACTGGGTGTAACGGAAGCTCGTCCCGGTGAGAGGGCCTTCCCGTCCGCTGGCAGACATCACATCGCTTCATGTAGGCCTTACAATCAGTATGTACTGTCGGCCACCATAGGCCAGCTTGGAGCACCTTTCTTGCGGTGGGTTTCACACCCACATGCCCTCCCACAACACTGCTGTGACATTCCCACATTACCGCTTCCCGTTCGTGGTCAAGGACGCATCTGCGCAAAACCTCATCGAGGCCCAGTTTGTATAGCTACCCCGCGATCAATTGGTAGTCGGCGGCACAGACGACCAAATTCCATCTCTGGAGCGGGGTGTAATCCTGAGGGCATTCCCCCGTGGTCAGATAGGTGGCAATGTCGGCCAAGTAATCTGGTACAACTTCGACTTGGAAGAGGTCAGCGTCTGGCAGCTGATCATCGAGGGACCCATCATTCTCCCCCGTCTCCAACCTGGATAGGTGATCAGGCCCGACATTCAACCGCCCAGGCTTGACGATTACTGCGAACGTGAATTCTTGAAATAGCAGAAGCCAACGGCAAATCCGTCCTTCCAGAACAGGCTTATTGACCAGGTACTTTAGGGCAGAGTGGTCCGTGAAGAACTTGAACTTGCCCCCTAGAAGATAGTGGCAGAACTTCTAAAGAGAGTACACCATCGCTAGCGCCTCCCTCTCAGTCGTGGTGTAATTCTTCTCCGCATTGGACAGTTTGCGGCTGGCGAAGTAGACCGGGTGGTCAACTGTTGTATCGCTGGGTTGTGTCGAGACAGCCCCAAGTGAAATACTGGAAGCGTCGATATGCACATGGAACTGCTTATCCTAGTCTGGATGAACTAGAATAGGCGCCGACGCCAGCTTTTCCTTCAGGGTTTCCAGGGCTACCCAACACTCCTCCATCCACTGAAAGACTGCGGACTTCCGCAGAAGTTGTTCTAACGGAGCAGTGATCTTAGCATAGTTGCGGATAAACCTCCTGTAGTATCCCGTGTGCCCGAGCAATGCCCGTAACTGTTTCACCGTCTCGGGGGCTTCCATGTGTACGATCACCGCAACCTTGGGGGGGTCGACGCAGACCCCTTGGTTGCATACCACATGTCCCAACAACGTGTCGAACGGAACTGTTAGTCATCAGTATTTTTCACTTGTTAGTGATGACTAGATCCATAACTGAGTTTTCTAGAAGCTGATTTCCATATGTCAATTTGTCATCTAGAAAACCCTCCTAAAACTTTTTTCGCCCTCCTACTTTCCAGTCCACCCATGTCAAAGTCAAAACTCATTAGCACTATCCTATCTAGCTTCAGCCCTACTGGTCTACCCAACAGCTCTAAAAAGACAATCCAAGTCTGTTTCAAAAGCCTCCCCTAAGTTAGGAAGTGGCGCTTCAAGGCATTTTACCTTTGGCAAACATCAAAAAGCCAGAAAAACCTCCATTTGATACAGACCAATCATGACAGACCTCCCACTCTGCAAATGAAATTGATAATAGCCCTAAGTCGCGCCACTTACACACCCCTAGGTCTCAGTACTGCGTAAACCACAGTCTCAAGCTAATTATTAGGTTTTTCACAGTGTTTTATGGATTCTACAAAGACAGGAAATATAACTTCATCTCAGGAGAAAATTCTTGAATACACATTTAGAAGAACAACTGCTTCTCAATGTCAACATGAGCCTGAGATACATATGCAAGACAGAGAGTTACTCATCAAGACCTTGCAGCTTCCTTTCAGCATGAAAATCACAGTAAGAGAAAGACACCACTGTCACATAGACTGGTAATTTGTCATGGCCAAGAACCTCCTTCATCTACAAGCAGAGGGTTAAGGCGCCTCCTTCATCTACAAGCAGAGGGTGCTGGCCAATATTGATTTTAAGGATTGCAAAAGCCCAGGTTTGATTTTTACTAGAAAATAAAACAGTGACTCTAGGTTTTCTGAGTATAAGTGATGATCATAACAGGGCTAGGATCTGAAGTGTGTAAGAAAAGGGAAAACAGAGTTTTGGTCTTGTAAAGGAAGTCATTTGAAGTTTTCAAATCATATGAATTGTTAAAACCTTGGAGAGACATATCATTAGTGAAAACAATTCTAATCATAAGCAGCCTGCTGTTTCAACAAGATCAAATTGAAGAAAAATTGACAAGTCATGTCATTACACAGGCAGAAGAAAAGGTGGTTGTTTTTCAAAGGGTGCTAACTTCCATACTCACAGAGATTATCTTTCAAAAAACTTGTCATAAGTTGACCAAGGCAAATGGTGACATTTCAGTTCCCCTCAGCAAAGAGCAGTGAAATGAGACAGTAAAGAGATCCTTCACAGGAAAAATAAAGAGCAACTATCCTTGTTTCACTTTCTAACTCTGATGCATCATCCCCTGTTTTGTCTTCTACCCACAGTCAAAGAAGAAATCTCAAAGACACCTAACAGCTGCATCTACAGTCAAGAAAACCTGTCACCTAATTATATTTACATTGCAGGCAAGGTTATGGCATAATACCCAGAGAAAAAATGTATTTGATCTAGTTTGCCTCTTACAAACAGGTATACAAGCTCATCAAGTACAAAAAGAGATTTGGCACAGTGTTTCAGGTTCTGGAAATCATCAAAGGCAAAGTCTAAATTCCACTGCTCCAAAAAGAGACATTTCCTCCTCTAAGTAAGAACAGTCAAAGTTTCAAAGGACATCTTATCCACAAGTTATGATCTGAGTTTTGAAAACTTTGAAAAGCATGGAAAGAAAATCAGCTGGCAAGGGCAATTTGAGTTTTATCACCAAGAGACATCACCATTGGAACTATTGTTCATCATAGGCAAAGGAGTTGTTTTGATAGACTGTCAGTGTTTTAGAAAGTTCAAGGCAAAAATAAGTTTTCATTATTCAATGAACAGAGATATTATATGATATGTTTTGAGCAGAGGAATGTAGTGAAAATGTGCCCTTGTTAAGTAAATAGACCATAAACAAGTCCAAATAAATGCAGAAAGATGTTAATACCTACAGTTAAGGAGAGAGTCAATGAAGAAATTAGATACAGAAGTCTGTCAAACCAAGTTTAAAAAGCAAAGGTTCCTACAAGTTTACAAGCTCAGCAAATACAAGAATACGTTGGTTTAGTTCTTCAGGCTTTGAAAGTCATCAAAGACAGAATCCACATACCACTGCTGCAGGAGGAGGCATTCTTCAAATAAGGAACAGTCAGAAGTCTAAAGGACATATTTCTCCAAAAGATTATGTCATTTCAAGAAAGGAAAATGAGCTTCGAAAGAGGGACATCATCACCTTCAGGTTTTGATTAAACAAAGAAATTTAGTTCATTTGCGAATAGTGAGGTTTCCAATATGAATGTAAAAAGAAAACATACCTTTTTCAAAACTTTGAAAAGAACCCTCTCAAGTCAAAAATCAAAGGAGACCGTTGGTTTTCATTACTTCAAACAAGGATCAAAGCCATTGTCATCCATTTTGAAATTCATCGAGCCCGAGAAAAGCCTCTTTGCTACCCTCAAAGATCAAAAAAGGAGGTTTCGAGCGGTTTGAAGGAGTTTCTGGCTGTTTGTAACTGCGTGACGCGCCTGTAAGACTGCGCGACGCGCTCAGGCGGACTTTTTCACGGGCGCTCAACTGCCGCGCGACGCGCCTGTACACGGCGCCCGGCCGACCCGACAGAGCCACCCGACAGTTTGTTTCGGCGTGGCACTCTGAAAGCCCAGCACGTCGCGCATCTGTATGACCCTCTTAAGTTATTCAAAACACCTCCGGAGCTGGCCTAAACGCATCAATAAGTTTTTCCATCATATTCTCAAGGTATTTCCATATACCTTCTCAGTTTTTGAAACAAAGTGCTAAGTGATATGAAGGTTTAAAAATCCCTGTTTTCAAGCTGTGGTGTGAGAGAAAAATAATTTTTTCTTGATTAACTGGTGAAATATCAAACACCTGTGAGCCATATTTTTATTAAAAAGATCATCAAAACACCCTCACTACCGTGGTGAAGCAAAGTTGAAATGTCCATATACAGTTAGGGTATATGGTTCAAATAACTGCAAAGAATGAAAGGGTTAGAACAAAATTGTTGAGTTTGACCTAGTTTATATATCATCATATATTTTGTGAAGCTACCTATCAGGGTTAAGGTCAAATAAAAAAAGGGCTTGTCCTCGTTTATCTTGCTACATCACCATATCTGTTAACTGGTTTTGCTGTGAAAATATCCATGGGTTGAAGCTGTGCTTGAGTGGTAAAATACACTGCTGGAAGTGCCTATAGAGAAAACAGTGTGGTGAACTGCTACAAATTTCTCATACCACAGCATACAAAATTTCAAACTTTGCCACCATATCGGAAAAACAGTGTTTTGGCTGTGTGGTGATCCGAGGTGTAAAACTGTGGTGAAATTCTGACTGTGTTATTAAAGGCACCTACAGGAAAGAAATTGTGTTGAACTAGGATCTGTGTGTTTTCACTTTTATTAATCAGAGGACAAGAGATCCTATACCTTCAAAGCATCAAAGGGCAAAAGTGACTCCTATTTCTCATAGAAAAGGACATTTCTCATTGTGTATTTGTTTGACTGTCTCTTGTTCTTCAAGTTTATTTTGATAAGTGGATATTCATATAAGAGAAAAGGTTTCTTCTACAAAGGCAAGGGTTACATTGATAAGGGGCCACTGATTATTTTGAAAGAAATAAGCTGCTACAACCTCTGTTGAAACTTTAGAGCTTGTTTAACTCTGTCACCTTTGTTCTCTAACTGTGAATTTGACTGTATACTTACACTGAGGGTTGATTGCATAAGCCATAAGTCTGTTGATTCATTAGCACAATAGGAAAGGCAGGTTTTGTAATGATTGGAAGGTCTACCTTGGGACAAAGATACAGATGTATTGTTGACCTCTAAACTTCACAAGAACAAGGTGATTTCTTGACACTTTGAACAGACAATTTACCTAACAGTTGTCTCCTTTTCACTGTATGGTCTCTTATTGAGAAATCTACTGACAGAGATACTTTAAAGGTGGACAAGCCTTTTTCTGAAAGAGCAGGGGTTCTTTGTATTGTAAGGAAACTTGTTGCAATCATCCAAATACATTGTTTCTCTATAAAAAACAGTGAATTGACACAGTTTGGCTCCAAGAAGGCAGTTTATACATAGTGAGGCAGTTTGTTTCTTCAAAAGCACATTTAGGTCAAAATGCCTCCAAGGCAAGACAACAGAAGTGGCCCACATAAAAGATATGAGCCAATCTCTACAGAGGAGGTAAATGCGCATCCATCCATCCTTTTCAACTTCCATGAAGTAGGTTGTCTAGACTTCTGCCAGAAGATATAGGAGGTCAAAAGTTTCTCGCCATTGACACACCTATGCGCCTTGAGGTTCCAGAACAAACATTTCCAGGTAGCGGATCTTGATTTCAAGTTTTCTCCAAGATCAGTGTCCAAGGCCACCAAGATTCCATATCATGGCGAGAAATGGTTCAAACAGACCCATCTTGACTTGGAAGATTACAAGCCTTTCATCAAGCCTGAGCATAGAGATACTTTCACTGCTATTTTTCCTTTTTCTTATCTTCTTGACAACTATGCTCCTCTTATGAAAGTCATAATGAAGTACTTTACTTGTGAAGGGAGGTTTTATCGAGTTTATGCCTACCATGTCCGAATATTGATGCATTTCACTAGAGACAGGCAACTAAATCTCCTTTACTTTTTATACAAGAGCATCGAGAAGATGGCATCCACAGTCCAGAAGAAGGCCCCACCTCTACAAATACCTTCCCTTTTTCATCATTCTCTGATCAAAATTATCATCCTACACCAGCTAGAGAAGAAAGAGGTTCCATGGGATGTATTCATCAGTCACCCAGATTTCTCTACTGTTCCTCCTGTCCATATATCTCCCACTCAGCCTGTTCATCGCCCTATACCTTTGTCCAGCAGGCCTACTCCTAGAAGCCTCAAAGTTACTACTGAACAGCCAGGACAGTAGGAAGAAGGAGAGGGGAGTAGACAGCAAGAAGAGAAAGGTCATGAGCAAGAGGAAAAGGATGTAGAGCAGCAAACAACAGATGAGGAACAACAACAGGACAGTGGTGAAGGTCAGCAGCAAACAGAAGGTGATGAACAACAAGTACAAAATGAAGAACAACAGCTTGATATTGTAGGACAGGAACAGTAGCTTGGGCAGGAAGTTGAGCAACAACTTGAGCCACAAAATGAGCAGGAAATCCAAGCACAGCAGCAGCTTGATTTTGATGAAAAAGGGCAGCAGGTTGAAACACAAATTGAACAAGGCATTGAAGTAGAACAACAACCTGATGTTGGCGAACAGGGGCAGCAAATTGAACAACAAGAAGAAGACACACAGCAGCCACAAGGAGAGCAGCAGTTTCAAGAAGATGTCAAGGGTAAAGCAGTTGTGTCTCCTCCTCCCAAAAGAACAAAACCTAGCACAACAAGGAAGAAAGGGCCTAAGGCTGCCACTCCAAAAGTGACAAAAGTTGTCCCTAACAAAAGAAAATTGCCCAAGAGGTCACCCACTAGCATGCCAAGGAGGAAAAGTGCAAGATTGGCCTTCAAAGGGAAAAGCAAGGTTGGAGAAAGTGAAAAACATGGAGGTGCATTAGCTGTCATCCCAATCCAAAGTGATGACAGTGATAATGAAGCCCGCATTCTCGAAAACCTCCTAATCCATAGAGAAGGGAAAATTGAGGCATTAGAGAATGATCTTCAAAGGGCAAGGAACTTAAACCATTTCTTGGAGATCCAAAATAAACAGATGAATGTTCACACAGCAGTTCATGAGGCACGAGCTATCAAATACAAGAATGAGGCAGCTAAGGCGCAAATGAGGATAGAGGAACTCATCGGTGAGTTTGATGAGGAAGAAGAGGGAGACCATCCTAGGCGGAAGAGGCCTAGAACCATAGGGCTTAAAAGAGCCTTGGAAAAACAGAAAGAAGAGGAACAGGCACAGCTTCAAGCTTTTCCCCTCACTGCACTACTTGAGCAGGAGATTGAAGAAAATAAGGAGGCATGGTTAGAAAGAGCCAAAAAAAACTTGGAGATGAAGCTTGAAAGAGCAAACAGAGATCTGGAGATTCAAAGTAAGAGGACACATCACTTTCAAAAGTTGAATCAATTTACTCGGCGCAAACTAAAGGCAGCCCAAGATAAACTGAAGAAGGCAAAGGGGAAGCGCCCGAGACGGAAAGAGGAGAAAGGCATATCAGCACTTGATATTTTGGCCTCAGCTTCAGAGCATGTTGCTAGGGACCCTTGAGGGTCATGCGTGCCAATTTTGGGCCCATTTCGACAACTTTTTGTTTTTTGGCATTTTTTGAGTTTTCGGTCGAAAACTCATAATTTCGCCATTTCAGTTTGAGGATTTGTCAAGGGAGGAGGATGATACCAGTTGATGCCATAATTTCATGATCAGGTCCTCAATGATTTTCAGAGCATTTGGAGATCATTCGCCCCCTAAAAATGGCGAAAAATGCTCACTTTTTGCACATTCTGCCCGACATATCAGCAGTCTGCAATTTTCTGGCTTTTTACACATAGGTACAGATTTGGAGGACTTCCAGGCATCAGATTGAGGTGATTTCAGCTGTGCCGGAAAGTAGACACTCAGATCTTTCCAATGAGCTATCATGAGCTTCGTTTCGACACCAGGAAAGCTGCCAATTGTTTCCAGCAAGACAGGGGACCTTTTTCTGATATAAATTTGAAGTATTTTTTTAATTTTTGAACCTCAAAAATCTGCTTTTCCCAAATGTGCGTTTAGCTATTTTTACACTTGGAAAATGATCCAAAGTCAATTAAATTCCCTTTTTTAGCAATTTTTAGATATTTTATGAGATATTTTTGTGCCTTGGGCTTTGCAAAGCCTCAAGGACAAGTTTAGATATTTTGATTAGGCCAATGAGGATGGAAGTTGAACCATGAGGTTTTCCTCACTTGGGCCTATTTATTCCACAATCTCTCATTGTAAACAAGGTTGAACTTGAGAGAAGAAGTAATATATTGGTCATATGAGCTTTGAAGAACATACTGGTGTTATGATTTTGGACTGCCTCTTGGATGCTTTTTGATGAATGATGAAGGATTGTTGATGGATTCCATGACATGGTAGAATGGTATAGTGTTTCTTGCTTTGTTGTTGTCTTCTAGTTTTCATTCATGATACATGCTTATTGCTTGCTATAGATCAGTAGAGATTAAGTTTGAGATATGCCCATGGAGGCACCTCAAAATTCTTGAATCGTCATAGCTTTTATGTTTTCTTCTTCCTTAGTTGCACTAAAGAATTCTTAACTGCTCTTTAGTAACTTAAGGATATTGTTGCTAGTTTCATTTAAAATTTCTATGCATGTGAGTAGGATGTATGGTGTGCCCTGCTTACCTATAACTGTCCATATTTCTGTCCATGAAACTATCTCTTTGACTGATTAGATTATCATCTTGTTGAACCAAGGAGGCCTAGTCCCGATCTAGCCCTTTGCCTAAAACTATGAAAGCTTGTTTGTCAAAGTGCCCAATAACTTAAAGACTGTGTTTAGGCGTTCCGGCATAATATTTTGAGTTGTTAGTCCGTCTTATGTGTTTTCCCCAAAGTCTGATAGCCATTTCCCAAAGTTAGAGGGTCTTATACTTCTATGCATGGCTTGAATGTTTGTTTCGATGTGTTGATTAGTTTATAGTTACATTTTGCATGATTAAGGGTTTTCTTTACCATGTTTATGTTATCTATCAAACCAGTGATGCTTGAAACTCCTTGTTATTCACAAACTTGATGTCCATTTACTCCATTTTTCCCAAAGATCCTTTCTACCTTGAATCAAATCGGCCCTACAGCAGCCTTGCATCATCATCTCATAGCTTCCTTGACCTTTTTGACCCCATAGCCCAGTTGATCTAACCTCTTGTTACCCATTTTATATCTTTGATCAGTTTTATCCCTCACAAACTTAAAAAACCAAAAATCAAAAAACTCACTTCATAACTAGCCTAATATCAGAACACCATAAGCAAACACACCGACATCTTTTACACTTATAGAGAGAGCCCTCTCTGAGTCCAGGAAGGCTAGGTCCTTGGGCTCCAAAGCTTGGTTTGATGTTACATCGTCATTTGGCTCACTAATCGGCCAAATCACGAGACCCTAACAGGAACAACAAAAATACATTTCTTCAAGTTCAAGGAAATCTGCAACTGGCAGCACCGATCAAACATGACCCGCAACAGGGTAGCGTGTTTCTTTAATAAACTGTAGACAGTCCAGTCATCCATGTAGACTTCCAGGAACTTGTGAATGTACTCCCGGAAGGCGGCGATGACAATCCGGGAAAACACGGCCGGAGCGTTCTTCAAGCCAAACGGCATGACGTGGTATGCTAACGACCCCCATTCGGTGGTGAATGTTGTCTTTGACTTATCTTCTTCCACAATACGCACCTGATAGTAGCCCGAAAATCCATCAGTGAAAGAGTAGGCTTCATTCCCCGCAACATGGTCCAACACTTCGTCGCTGAAAGGGGTGGGAAACGGATCATGAATGCAGGCATTGTTCAGACTGCGATAATCGACACAAACACGTATCTCTGCCTTGTCCTTCTTATTCTGAATTACTATTGGGCTCACCCGCTCTACTTCTTCCACAGGAAAGATTAGACCCGCAACCAGCATCTTATCGATTTCCATCTTAACCTTCTCTTTAACCCACGGGTTCAACCGGTAGGGTCGGTGCTTCACAGGCCTGGCACTCGGTTTCAGCACGATGCACATTTCGCCAAGGTCACCTTTGATGCCCTTCAGATCTGCTACCGACGAAGGGAAAAAGTCCTCATATTTTTGGAGGAGGCTGAAAATCTCCTTGGTCGTCTCTTCGTCCCAGTAATCGCCCACTGTAGCCAACTTAGGCTTCTCCTCCGTACCGATGTTTAGCTTCTTTGTCTTCAGTGACCGTAAATGGACCCCCTCGGTGGTCGGCTCTTCATTAACATTCCGCTCGCCTTCCTTCTCTTCGAAATACAGGTGCCTCAGGTCCTCCAGACCATCGTCCTCTGGATCGCCATCAATCCGTTGGCAAACCAACTCTCGCACAGCCTCAGGACGGGAGGGCAGCGTGCAGTCGTCGGTCTGTGGATCGTGGAAAAACAGTACTGCCCTGATAGCGTGCAATGCCCGAGATTCCAACTCTGTTTCTCCCGCGAAAGAGAAGCCCCGCGCAAATTTGCTCGCGACTTCCGTCCAAGAACTAGTCCCTCGTTTTCGTTCTTCCTCCAGGTACCATGCGCGAGGGATGGTGTCTAAAGAGTGGACAAACCGATGAACCCACAGCTCTTCCAGGTATCCTATTCTTTGCCACTGCTCCTCACAGGTCTGCAAGTGGTCCTGCAGATTGGAAGTCCCAGAGTACCGTTGCCTACTTTGAGGGCCTTCATCTTCTTTAAACCGCGCCCGCAACGCGTTTGCCACACTACTCCATCGTGACAAGGTATTGCGGTGATTTTTCCACCACCGGGCTGCTGTAGACTGTAGTGCGACGTCCAAAAGGGGTAGTCTGCTCCCTTTCGGCATAAGGCTGTTGCGGCTGGTATACCCCCTGCGGATTCAGTGCCGCGCCACCCCCCGTGGGTGGCCCCCCTTGAATTTCTGCGACCGAGGGTCCCACCCCCGCGCCACGCAACCGAGGACACTCAGTTGCGACATGGCCTACGACCAGGCAGTGAGTGCACCAAACGTTCGGCCTGGCTGGTCTGACCGGCTGTATCTCCTTGAGATTTTCGGTCAAGCTAGCTATCTGATGCTGCAATCCCACCAAGGAGAGATCCTGCGGGGCCAGCCCTCCCCGATATTCATCAGGGTATTCCGCCATGGCCTCGATCTTCATGGCTTGCTCCAAAGTGTGCTGCAGATTGTCAATCTTCTGTTGGGTGGGCGGGGTTCGCATCAAGGGAAGCAAAGCCTTGATGAACCAGTCCCTCTGATGGTTCAGATCGATCAGGTAACTGAGTTTCCTGATCGCGTCCTTGAATCACCGCATTAGCTCCCATGTGGTTTCTCCTTCCTTCTGTTTAATTTCCCAGAGCTCGGACAGACCCTGTTGGTCCGTCTGGGGAAGCTTAAATTCTCGGAAAAAATATCACTTCACGTCCGCAATGACGGGATTCGGGTGGGCCTCGGACCACTTGATGAACCATCACAGAGCCCTCTCTCTGAGTGTGGTTTGGAACTCTATTAGTTTCCCTGCGTCCGACGTCTGCCGAGCCCTCCAAATGGCTTTGCACAGATACCAGTGTTGCTCTACATCATCATTACCTCGGCCCGAGAACTCGGGATACTGGGTAAAATACCCAGCCATGTTCACTTGCGGCGGGTTGACCAGGATAAATCCTCCGGGTCCTGGTTGCGTGACTTTTCCACTCGGGAATGCAATACTACTAGTGATGCTGCTACTAACGGGTGTCACCGTCGACACTGAACTACTGTGCAATTGACTCAATGATTGGAATTTAACGAAAATATTACTCAAAGGTTGATAAAGTACCAGGGGAAGGTAGGGATCCTGGCCATGCAGATTGGGGGGAGTGTGGCATCCTGGTGAACTGAATGTCGTCCGCTGTTGAAACAACTGCTGCATCACAACGTACCATTCACCATCGGAGCTTTCCTCGGGCTGCATACCTTCATCATCTTCGTCAGTCACCGTCTCCCTTGCTCGCTTAGCTGGGCTCCCATGCACCCATCGCACTCCCACAGCGGTCCCTTCCCGTCCCTGGTTATCCGCGTCCATAATTCCTACCCTCTGAGGTGCCTCCTTCTGATTCTTCTTCTCGATCTCTCGTCTTTTCAAATCTCGCATCACCCTTCTTCGCCACCTATCGGCAATCTGTGCTCGCCGATGTGCACGTCGCTCCCTGAACGTCCTTGCGGCCTCAGCATCCATTCCCCACTCCCCACGTCACATTCTACGTGGCATTGGTCCCTTCAACCCTTCCCCTAGCACCGATGGTTTACGCTTCCATACTCGTCTTGTGGAATTCTATCAACCCTTCATCCACCATCAGAACTTTAATCCACAGCGGAATCTCCTTAAGCAACTTCCCTCTTAGCCCGGAGCGGAAGATAGCCTCAACATTCGAGAAGGATTGATAACACTCAGCAGCAAACTCCACAATGTATCCTTCCAACGTGGTCTCCACCCAAAAATCCACCGCGCGGGTCAACTCGGTGTTCAACCGATGCAGAGCCACCAGATCTCCGTGCGCCCACCTGCGGTTTATCTTCTACAAGCCATCTCGAGGTACCTTCATCTGTAACCTCCGCAACCAATTGTAAAGATCGGTAGGGAGCTTTCCCAGAAAATTTCGTACGTATCACCGGCTAAATCTGAGAAGAGGACAAGTTCCTTGATCGCTGCCTCCCCTTTCTTAGTCAACTCCGCTTGCTGAGCAATGAAATGGTCTAAGTGATTATCCCACCATCGCCGTATCTCCCCTTCGAAGATCCACGATACCATGATCTAGATCCCCTCATATCATGCGGGTCCCGGCAACGGAACCATTGTTGGCGAGTGATCAGGTCTCGCGGGCAAGACCCAGGTTCAGGAGTTGTGGCCAACAAAGGAATCCGCTGTAGTCTAGGATCACGCCAGCATTATCTCCCTACTCTGGAGAGTAGAGAGTCTCACCCAAGGTGTACCACGACCACATGCAGAAGGGGAATAGACCAGTGGCAAGGAATAGATCTACAACTTATTCTCATCAGTGATTAGATTGCATAAATAGAATCACAGACGCAACAACATTCAGAGAGCATACAGATATTAAGCAACTAAAATTTTAACGCATCTCAACCAACACACATGCATGTGAATCACACCAATAGACAGCAACCTGCAATTATATTAAGCTCTTGGCCAAATCCACAGTTACATAGCTTTGCAATGGGCTTACAAATCCGATACATATGCCTTGCGGAACAGAAATGTACATCCCCAGAACCCTAGGAACTATAGAGACCTCATCCATAATCTGGGTTCCTGCTGCAACATGCGGTTTCTCTCCTTCGGTCACTCTCTCTTCTCTTTTCTTTCCTTCTCCTTCCGGGTGACGGCTATTTATTCACCCACTGTCACGACTGTTAGTTCTTCTTATGTCCTTCTTTAGCTGCTTCTGGCTTTTCTCTGATTATCTGTGTGTTCCACTTGCGTTCTTTTGCTGTATCTTCTCCTTATTTGTACTTATGCATCTAGTTTCCTCTGCTATGTGCCTGTTCCTTCGCAACCTTGGTAGTTCCGCTGTTTGGTGTGGTTGCGGCTGCCATGTGCCCTCGTTCCACAACCCCAAAATTTGGCCATTATTTCAAATTCAAAACGTTCAAAACAAGGGCCCCAACACCTTGTTTTGAAGATCAGCAGATTTTGAACGATGGCAAGCACGTGGTGGAACACAACTGCGGTAGGTAGGAAGGTGTCAAGGTTGCAGAAAGGCAGAGGAAAGGTGTTGCAGCGGTCGTGGTATCAAGCATAGACAACAGAAGGGCGCGGGAGGAAATAGGCAGTGAACTCCTAGTGAATGAAAAGAGACGAAACACAGCCGAGCAAGAAACAGGGAAGAACTGTCAGTCGCACGAGCGGGAGAATAAATAAGCAACTAGCCAACAGAGAAGAGGGTTGGTACAGACGAGATAGGTAGCAGGGATCCATAGGAGAGCTCCATTGGGTTGCACTGTTCTCCTCTCTTCTGGATCATTGTAGTTTCTCTCTGTCCCTTGGCACGTATTGTATTTTTTTCTATTCTACGCTCTTCTGTAGCAGAGCTCTGTAATGATTTCCTCTAACGGCTACTGAATAATATATCAAAGACAATTTTTGTGCTATGTGATGTTAAATATGAATGAGCGCTATTCATAGCGGTGTTTAAAATTTTGTTTATCGTTGGTTTAACTGTTTCCCTGGAGAATATATATGTTGCAGAATGTTCTGTCCTGGCTGTTTAATTCCATAATTTAGCTTTGGTTCACCTGTTTAGATGTTGGGGAAATGATACTGATCTACTCTCAATCATAGTAGGGTCATGGCACACCTCGGGTGAGACTCTCTGCCCTTCGAAGCAGAGTGGAAATGCCGACGTGAAATTAGACTACGGCGGAAAACCTTGTTGGCACTCAGCTTTGAACCCGGGTCTTCTTTGCGAGACCTGTTTTCTCACCAACAAATGGTTCCATTGCCGGGACCTGAAAATACATTGGGGAGCTAGATCATGGTATCTCCATATTTGAAATAGAAATACGAAGCTGGTGGGATAACCACCTAGATCAGTTCATAGCCTAGCAAGCTGAGCTGAGACGACATAAAGAAAGGACGATTAAAGACTTGGTCCTATTTTCTGACTCTGCTAGTGATACTTACGAAATATTCTGGGGAAAGTTCTTAGAAGAACCCTACAACTGGTTGCAGAGGCTTCAGATCAAGAACATCAAGGGGAAGTCATGCAAGATCAATCGTAAGTGGGCCCACGAATATCTAGTGACGCTTCATCGGTTAGACACTGATCTAACCCGAGCTATAGATTTTTGGGTGGAATCTACTCTGGAAGGATACACAGTAGGGTTTGCAGCTGAGTGCTACCAGTATTTCTTGAAGGCAGAAAGTATTTTCAGATCTGGGTTAAGAGGAAAACTGCTGAAGGATATTCCCTTGTGGATTAAGGCATTGATGGTAGATGAAAGACTGATGGGATTCCAGAAAGTAGGGATGGAAGCGTAAAACCCCAGTGTTGGGGGAAGGGACTGAGGTAGAGATGTTATTAAAACCATGTGAATGGGAGTAGGAGTATGGACATTGAGGCTGCCAACAGGCTCAGAGAGTGGCGAGCACATTGGAGGGCACAGATCGCAGAAAGGTGGCGAGAGAGGGTGATGAGAGAGTTGAAGAGACAAGGAAGTAGTCAGAAGGGAAAAGAAGAGGCGCCTCAAAAGATCAAGGGAATGGAAGGTCAGGTGGGTCCCCAGGATATAGGAGGGGTCACGAAAGAAGTACGACAGACGTATAGGAGTCTAGCCTAGGTGGAGCAAGGAAGGAAGTCTGACGAAGAAGGTTCAGACGCGCGCCCAGAGGAGGTGTCCGATGTGGAGATGCACATTGTAATGGAGCAACTCTTTCAAGAAAGGCCGACGTCCATATCCCCAGGTATTCCTAGTCCCCAAAGTTCTAGTAGCTCTAATCCTGACCTTCCCCTGGTGCTCTACAAGCCCATAGGTGAAATTTTTATTAAGTTACATGAATTAAGTAGATTGCAACACAGTCAGTATCAGATTGGATCACAAGTTAGCAGCGGGACTGTTAGTGGCCCTGTCTCACAACCAAGATCCAACGACTTTGTTTTAATACCACCCAATCAAGTAAGCATGGCAAGATCACTTACACGGTACCTAGAATTCTCTGGCAAAGGGAATGATGATGTTGAACAACACTGGTATCTCAGTGAGGCCATCTGGAGGGCACGGAAGACACCAGATTTTGAAAAGTTGATAGAATTTCAGACCACTCTTAAGGAGAGGGCCCTATGATGGTTTATGAAATGGTTGGAGGCCCACCTAAATCTAGCCATGGCTGATGTAAAGAGGGATTTCATCAAGGAATTCAAATTGCCTCAGACGGACCAGCAAGGCCTGTCAGAGATGTGGGAGTTCAAGTAGAGAGAAGGGGAAACTGCTTGGGATTTGAAGCAGAGGTTCAAGGACGCCATTGGGAAAATGAGCTACCCAATCGACCATAAAAATTAGAGGGATTGGTTCATCAAGGCCTTATTACCCTTGACCTGAACTCCATTGACTCAACAAAGTATCGACACACTGCAGGTTGCTCTGGAGCAGGCAATGAAGATAGAAGCCATGGCGGGTTATCTGCAAGAGTTAAAAGGGGGTGCAGCGATACAGGACCCCTCCATATTTGGTTTGCAGCATCAGATAGCCATTCTGACAGAGAAACTTAAGGAAATGCAACCCATGTGACCACCAAGACCCAACGTGTGGTGCACACACTGTCTCGTGGAGGGACATGTAGCCACGGAATGCCCCCGATTGCGAGGCCAAGCTATGGGGACATCGGTGGCAGGAGCACAGGGGGCCCCACCTCTAGGAGCGGTTGCAAAAATCAACACCCAAGGGATATACCCGCCACAACAGCCATATACGGGGTTCTTCGCACAACCAGGTCCAGCCACCAATGAATATTGTGAGGTATGTAAAAGTATGGGTCATCAACCCTACATGTGTCCGATCCTACATAAGTATTCCAATGTTCCAAATAATGTATACTGTGAGTTCTATGCCTTGAAAACCCACAACACAGAACAATGCCGAGCACTGGACGCCCTGGGGGAGCGGCTGGACCAGCCATCATACAGAGTAAATGAAGCTCCTTGAGGAAGAGGAGGCATGCGAGGGGGCTGTAGAAAATTTGAATAACTGATATATTATTCATCGAGATTCTCCTGATCACACACTATTTTATCTTCATGCACAATACAAAATCTCTTCTACCATTGATCATTAATTGCAGAAATAAAAACAATCGCATGCGCACATTAAAACCATAAACATTCACACATATGAACACAATATTTCATGGGAAAGCTTAAAGCTGAAAACCCCAACTATCTATATATTATATTTCATAGATATCATGTAACAATCATTGTACAAATCTCCTCACAAGCTCTCAGCACAACCTCCAATTTCTACACACTAATTAAGCTAGATCTAGCAAAACACATGCTCCAATATCTGCCACTTGATAGGCAGCCTCTATTGCGTAATCAATGTTGTAGGATGGCTCATTAAATAACTTGAACCACCTGGCTTGTATTGCGCAATCCTCATGGGCTTCTCCAATCACTGGTTGTTGCAAATATGCAACAATATAGTCACAATTGATAGTTAACCTGCTCTTTCACCTATTCCCCGCAGACCGTCTCCATCAAACTCGTCCATGCACCGGTTAACCGATGTATTATTTAGTTGATTAATGAGTTTATAATTAGTGAATTAATTAATAATTAATTCACACCACTCTTCACTAGTGTATTAATCAGTTAGACTAAATACAACTAGTTCAACTATGTTTAGATTAGTTAAACTCAACACAACTCCATTAACTCCTCAATCAACTCCACCAAACTCTCTCACATGAGTTCTAACTGAAGTCTCCATGCAATAACTCCACTTAACCCCTAGGAATAGCGTAATTCCTTCTGTCAGCTCTTGTGCCACATCTGTGCACTTAACTGAAGTGCTCCGAGAGGATAAGATAATGTTTATAGTCAAAATATTATTAAGAGCTAATAATATTCAACATATCTATTTTTAGACTGGAAATCTAAAAATAGATTCCGCCCAGTATGTCTAAAAATTGAAGTCCATCTATTTTTCCCGACTTGACCAACCATCCACAAATAGAATCCTGCAACTCATAGAACATGATCCATATGTCTAAAAATAGACATATTCTAAAAATAGACTTTGCGCCAAAAATAGCCTACGGGCCCACTTAGTGAAGGCCACTTCTTTCCACTAAGCTCATCATCTTGTTGCAATCTCAACAGGGGCCGAACAGGAGGTAGAGGTCTAGTACGATGCTATAAATGCGACCAGGAGGGACATGTGGCTAGAGAGTGTCCACTCCCTAGGAGACCCTGGTGCTCGCAATGTCGTGTCAACTCACACCCAATAGAAGATTGCCCGGAGCTCATCAAAATATGAGAGGAAAGGGCTAGACAGAGGGGGGCGAATCTAGTGAATGCGGAACCCCGGCTAATGGGAACCCAACCGATGCAAAACGTGGCCATAGTGACAAGAGGCAGAAAAATAACAAGGGAGGATGCACACACTATGGACCCCATAAGAGTAGTTTGGCCATCATCCCCAAAGCTCCTGTTCAAACCTGAAAGACAGAAACAATTTTTCCAGGAAGCAGTAGAAACGTTTACCCATTTGGGGGGAAATAAAGGAATCGAGTTACAGAAAATTCAGGAAGATAAGGGGACACAAAGTACTAACGAAGCCTTAATCCAGGAATGGTTTCATATGTTCCTGAAGATTGTTAACAATGCACCAATGCTAGAATGAATGAACCAAAACTTGGAAGGGGTGCTAAAATAGAACACAGGAGAAAAAGAAGCAGCAGAAACGGACCAGAAATATGTTCAGAGAATAAAAAGAAACAAATGAAGGACGGGGAAGGAATTCAGAGTAAATACGCAAGTGGCTGGATTCCAGATTAAGGACACCATGCTTGATTTGGGATCCGACGTCAACATCTTACCAAGGAAAAATTGGGAGGTGCTTGGGAGGCCAAGATTGACATACTCCTGATCCATCTTCGGATGGAAAATCAGTATTGCATTGCCCCCATCGGCCGCCTAGAGAATGTCGAGGTTGACATTGCGGGGGTGAAAACGTTTACGGATTTTGAAGTCATTGACATCATGGGGGACAAGGATCCGTACCCAATACCGTTGGGGATAGATTTGGCTTTTGAAAATTATGCGGTAATTGATCTAAAGAAAGGAATCATGATCTTCGAGGACGGGGAAATCAGAGTCACTCAACCGCTCGACCCCTACCAAGGACCGAGGTATACCGAGACTGTAGATAATCGAGAAGATG
Organism: Pinus albicaulis; assembly: GCA_034641835.2. NCBI lineage: Eukaryota > Viridiplantae > Streptophyta > Pinopsida > Pinales > Pinaceae > Pinus > Pinus albicaulis. The sequence goes on along the minus strand of CM076575.1, from coordinate 2,066,041,731 downwards.
CTCATCTCTTGGACCATCCCTACCAGATGACCGCCGGAAGAAGGGAAGAATACATCAACCTGATGGCAGAAGGCTCGGTAAGCTGGACAAGTATTCAAAGCTCCAAACTGGGATCAGAACTGGCATGAGACGATTGGCAGCAAGGAGGCTACGAAACAAACACAAGGAGGTGTGCCAGTGTTGCAAGAGTCAATTGGATTGGAGCTAAAATTCAAGGATACCCAATATTGTTAGATATGAATGCTGTAAGTGTTTTTATAGAAAAAGTAGAAACCAAGGTGCCAGAAGACCAGAGGATACCCTTGATGGACTTGGCATTGTAGTCCACAGCTGCAAGATGGTGGAGTAACCAGCGCGACTCACTGACGCGATGGGATGAAGTGGCGGCAACGATGAAAGACAGATTTCAAGAGGACAAGGATCCGAGGTGGAGGGACCGGTACCAAGGGGACGCAAGTCCCATAAACCATCTGAAAGAATGTGAAGCACAATGGCGAGCTGACGAATACCCCGAGGAATTGTGGGTCCAAAAGTTCATCCACTCCTTGGATGTGATCCCAAATGCTTGGTACTTAATGAAAGAAAAGAGAAGGGGGACCCAGGATTGGCAGGGAGTTGCGGAGAAATTCATAAAGTGTTTCACCTTTGAGGGACAAATAGAGCAGATTACATAAGCCTTGCAAGCTATCAAGCAGGTACTGTTCTTTCCTGATAATATACAGACAGAGGAGCAGTCACCGTGGTACCAGGATATCCAGCAAAAGGTGGCGTGTCAGAAGATTATTAATGAAATGGACGATGACAACCTGGAGGACCTCAGACACCTGTATTTCGAAGAAACAGAGGGGGAGAGGGACATCAAGGAGGAACCCACTACAGAAGGTATCCAACTCCTTCCGCTCGGAACTAAAAAAGTAAACATTGGGATAGAGGACAAACCCAAGCTGACGACCATTGGAGACTACTGGGATGAGCAGACAACAAAGGAAATATTCAGTCTACTTGAGGAGTATGAGGACTTATTTCCATCATCAGTAGCAGATCTCAAAGGCATAAAAGGGGACATGGGGGAAATGAGAATAATATTGAAGCCTGATTCTAGGCCTGTCAAACATAGACCATATCGGTTAAACCCAAGGGTGAATGAAAAAGTGAAAGTAGAGATCGACAATATGCTGAAAGCCGAGCTCATATTCCCCGTAGAAGAGGCAGAATGGGTAAGCCCCATTGTTATACAAAGAAAAAAGGAGAAATCAGAGATACGAGTCTGCGTGGATTACAGAAGCCTAAAAAATGCCTGTATCCATGATCCGTTCCCTACCCAATTCAGTGACGAAGTGCTCGACAATGTTGTAGTGAATGAAGCCTACTCATTCACGGATGGCTTTTCAGGTTACCACCAGGTGAGAATAGCAGAAGAGGACAAGACAAAGACCACCTTCACTACCGAATGGGGCTCCTTCGCGTACAACGTGATGCCATTCAAACTGAAGAATGCACTCGTAGTTTTCTCTCGCATTGTGATAGCAGCGTTCCATGAGTACATACACAAGTTCCTTGAAGTCTATATGGACGACTGGACTGTGTATATGTTGCTGAAAGACCATGTGAGCCTACTGAGAGTAATGTTTGATAGGTGTAGACAACTACAGATCTCATTGAATATGAAGAAATTCATATTTTCTGTACCATTCGGGACCTTGCTGGGGCATGTGGTATGTAATCAAGGTGTCTGTGTTGATTCGGCTAAAGTCGCAGTGATTGTCAATATGGAGGCTTCAGAGACCGTCAAACAGCTGTGGTCACTTCTGGGACACACAGGGTACTACCGGCATTTCATCCGCAACTGCGCAAAAGTAACAGCGCCCTTGGAGATACTGCTAAAGAAATCAAAGCAATTTCAGTGGACAGACAATTGCAAGGAGGCACTAGACGTGTTGAAAGAAAAATTGGCAAGTGCACCGATACTAGTCCACCCGAATTGGGACAAACAGTTCCATGTACACATTGATGCATCTGGCATTTCACTTGGTGCAATTCTAGCTCAACCGGGGGACACCTCAGTCGATCATCCAATGTATTTTTCTAGCCACAAGTTGTTAACAGCACAACACAACTACACGAAAACAGAGCGAGAAGCACTGGCAATGGTGTACTCACTCTAGAAGTTCCGCCACTACCTATTGGGAGGTAAGTTCAAATCCTTCACGGATCATTCCGCATTAAAATATCTGGTAAAAAAACCAGTCTTAGAAGGGAGGATTTTTCGGTGGCTCCTACTTTTCAAAGAATTCACATTCGAAGTAATTGTAAAGCCTGGAAGGCTCAATGTAGGGCCTGATCACTAATCCCGTCTAGAGAATGGAAAGTTCTCTAGATGATCAGCTACAAGAAACTGATCTTTTCAGAGTAGAAGCCATCCTGGACTACCTAAATGAAATAGCGACTTACCTCACCACGGGACAGTGTCCGCAGGAGTACACTACTACACAAAAGAAACATCTCGTAGTTCGAGCAGCGGAATATCAGCTGGTCGCAGGGCAACTATACAAGATGGAGTTGGACCAAGTTCTTCGAAGATGTGTTCTAGATCATGAGCGGGAAGCTATACTATGGGAAAGCCACAGCGGGGTTGCGGGAGGGCACGTGGGAGCAAGACCAACAACACGTAAGGTACTGCAAGCTGGTCTCTGGTGGCCAACAGTGCACAAGGATAGTAAAGAGTATGTTCAGAAATGTGATGTATGTCAGCGAACCGGATGACTCTCCAATAGGGATGAGCTACCGCTCCATCCCGTCAGGACACTCCAGCCATTCGAGAAATGGGTAGTAGATTTTGTGGGACCTATTGCGTCACCTGCAAGAAATTCAAAGGCAAGGTACATAATAACTGTGATCGACTACTTGACCCAATGGGAAAAAGCTGCGCTAGTAAGGAACTGTACTGCAGATATTGCTGCTCGATTTATTTTTGAAAACATAATCAGCCGATTTGGATGCCCAAGAAGCCTAACCAGCGACCAAGGTACACATTTAATCAATGAGACAATTAAGTCTCTCCTGCAGCATTTCCTGATTCAACACCACAAGAGTAGCACATATCATCCACAGGAAAATGGCACAGTGGAGGCATTTAACAAAATACTGGAAAAAGGCTTGAAAAAAATATGCAACGTGGAATGGGATGACTAGGACGAACGGATACCATCAACCCTATGGGCATACCGCACAACGGTAAAACACCTGCATAACCAGACACCGTTCCAGATGGTCTATGGATGAGAAGCCGTCGTCCCAGCAGAATTCGTGGTACCAAGCCTCTTGATCGCCACTCGCTGCAGATAACTGACGAGGAATCTTTAAAGGAGTGGCTACATGAGCTACAGGAACTTGAGGAAGGAAGGTTTCTTGCAGAGTTTCACCAGATAGTAGACAAGGCGAGGCAGAAAGCCTGGCATGATCGACACATCAAAAACAAGACATTCCAAGTCGAGGCAAGGTCTTACTCTACGACAGCAAGTTCCAGAAGTTCCTATGGAAATTACAGATGCATTGGCTGGGACCATTTTATTTCATGGAGATCAAACCGTTAGGAGCAGTCCGCTTGGCACAGTTAGACGGACAGGTACTATAAGGATGGGTTAATGGCGCACGCCTGAAACCCTACCACAAGTAAGTTGTTCATTTATATTTCAATAACTCTTGCACCTGAGAGGAGTCTTTAGGGTAGATTAGGGTCAATAAGTCTTTCACACCCGAGATGACATAGATAGGTTTAATTTACTACAATAAACATTAGCTCAGTCGCGGAGACCGTAACGCAAACATTAGTGGTCGGGGGGGTAGCGTCCAACGTGTCGTCCACGTCAGGTCGAAAAGCGTGCCGAACATCAATCCACCATCATTTCATTCAGCATAGTACTAGTGGCAGTCCGTAGGATCGCCGAGATTTAGAAATAATGGCCATAATTGGAACTATCCATCCCGTAATAAATTTTCCATAATTAGACATCACCCCCAGCCATCGTGTCCGCCCACATCCCAAGACCATAGTCAGCAAGTGTCATAACTGACCTCAGCAGCTAACGGATCACACGATCAGAGCCGTGGGAGAAGCCAGGGAACCATTAATTAGTTATGGGGTCTCATAAACCTCACCCGTGCCGGTTACTGACATAACTTGCATGAAGAAAAGTGCGAGAATACCAGAGAAACCCGAGTTAGAGTTAGAAATTTCCGAAGGAGCAAAGGAAGTTGGAGCAGAACCAGAGCAGAGAAGGCGTCCAGAAGAAGAAAGCCAAGAGAAGAAGCCAAGAACTATTTTGCAGGTGTATCGACGACGAGAAAAGATGACAAAAGTAAGTCCAACAGTAGTAGAATAGGAGCTAGACAGTAGGATTCAAAAAATGGAGTACCTAGTCAGGAAGTACGATAGTGCAGCTCTAATTGACGCAGACCTCACGGACTCCTTTGAGTTCCCTGCGCTCAAATGACAAGTATACATTGAGAACTATACGACAAAAGCAGGATGAGAGGCAAAAAAAGTCTTTCCTGAGTTTCGAGGTATCCAGCAGTCCTTAATATTGAATTTGAGGAACCTAACAGTGTTTGGGACGACAGGCGCTGCCATGCAACGTACCAAATTCCTGCTAAGTAGAATTCAAAACGGCTCTTTGTGGCTGGGAAAAGAGATTCCAATCCACGTCGAGGACATTCAGAGGCTGACAGGGCTCTCACAAGAAGGAAGGGACGTCTTTTCAACGTTCCAGACCATCTCTAAATGGGCCAAGAAGTCGGGAGATACAGATTACTATGCAAAGTATGTCACCCGAAGGGGAGGAAAGGGGGCCAAAATTGAGCTCATCAAAAAGCCAGAAATCAGGTTCACATGCTACCTCATTTCTAGCAAGACAATGAGGCATTACACCAAAGGGGAGTGTACCTTAAACATGATTTTAGTCGTGGAGCATTGCGTCCAGGGGACCAGGCTAAACTAGTGCTCCTTCCTGCTAAAGGACTGTTTGAGGCATGTGAAGAAAATTACAAGAGGGCAATGAGATTTATCTACGGATACTTGATAGTAGCGCTGGCCATGTGGAAGTGGAATTTCCCCCTCATCAGGGTGCCAGTGGAGATAGCGGAGGATCAGCCGCTGGCAATGAAGTTTACCCCATGGAAGGTGTCGGGAGACCTCAGCACCAAGGAGGTAAACGCAGAGGCCTTCAGAAGTTGGTATGGCCTAATGGTGGATGTGGTGATGAGCCAACAGAGGATCCCCATAAAATTTCTGGATGGATACAACGAGCAAGTCTGGTTTGGGGTCACACACAAGCACACGTTCCTCAGACCCACTTGTGTGCCGGAGGCAACATTCCAGATGAGGCCGTTGAAATTCAAAATCGACGAAGCAGCTTTCCATACTGAAGTTTGTTTGTGGCTGAGGGTCGCGATGGAAGTCAAAAACAGGGTGTATACTTACCTCTTCGACGGGATGCTACCACACCAGTTGCCAGGAGAAACGAAAATGGAGGCAACAAGTAGGGTATCAAACCTGCAGCTCCTCCCAATTATTCAGCAGCTGAACAAAGGTACGAAGCTTTAACTAGGTCGTTCAGGTGATATCAAGTAGTTCCACTCCATTCCCATTTTTTTCATAATTCCAAGTCTCTCAGTCAAGCCTGCTTCCAAACACGACCTCCATCCCCGCCCCCATTCCAAATGTATTGTTTAGTTCACCAAGTCTAGAAACCACACCACTGGTAGGAAAGAGTAGGTCCGCGAAACCCATAGCGGCACGTAAGGCCAAGAGAGCCAAAATTCTAGAATAAAGTCCGGTGGTCGACCTCACAGGGGAGGATCCACCCCGGCAACTGAACACAGGGGTATTAATCCAGAAAGAGCCAATAGCTGAGACAGGGTAGGCAAGCGAGTTGCCACCCCACAATCCCATTAACCCCTTCGATTTCCTAAACATTCAAATATCACCACCTCATACTGACCCACTACCACCTACCACTTCATTCGCACCATCCACCTCATCCGCCATCGTATCCGATCTAGTTATTCAGAAACTACTCAATAGGGACCACAGGACAGAGTTTGACTCGAGTACAGAAGTGGTACCTCCAGCCAACCCCGCCGTGGACCCCCAGACTAATTTTACTAATCTAATCGCTCAGATGGAACAAATAGTTGAAGACACAGCTGGGCCACTCCCTGAGCCTACTTCGGTCCAACAGCCCAACCAAGCAGAGAAAGGGGAGCAACTGGACCTGAACATGGCAGACTCTGCACCCAAAAAAATGCCGTCGCAGTCACCTCAAGGCCAATCAACAAGATCATTTGCCAGTGGGAAACCACTTCAAGAGCGGTGGCCAAATCAGGGTACTTAAGGGGAAGAGAGCATGGAGATGTGGGGGACAGCTCAGCTGTACCACTTTATCCAGAGGGAAACAAAGTAGGCAGAAAGGCTCCACTCCGAGCTACAACAGAAATGTGAGCAACAGCAGCAGCAGATAATCACGCTTACTAAACAATGCGAGCAGCTTACAATGGAAAACGGGCAGCTACAGAACCAGCTGGACACAGTGGCCAGGGTTTTCAGGGAAGTGTGGCCTACACTGACGGCCCACTATAGTCAGATACCAGTGGGTGTGCAAGAAACGACAGTAGTAGAGTGGGAAATCCACCTTCAGGTGGCATAATCCAACCTCCACTAGGAGAATACAGAGCTCAAGGCGGAATTGGCAGCACGACCGACGTTGCGCAACCCAACGACAGTTTACACATCACAAATCTTAGAGAAACAGGGCTAGGTAACCAAGATGCATGAAGTCCTTAGTATTGCAGCCAGAGATGCCTATGACCTCCTAAAAGGTCTGCAGGAATGCTCAACGACCCTCACAGTGAAGACACAGCTGATTTTTGCCTAGCTGCAACAAATCTCCAAGGAAATACAAGAAGCCACGGACCCCTCTAAGTTGGGCCAACTGTATGCCCAAGCGGATGTGATAGCCCGTACAGATCAGCACCTGAACGATGCAGAAGGTTGGCCTCTGAGGCCAGGAACCAGGTCAACACAGTATTCGGCACTGTGCTGGCAATCGTCGGGGAGGAAGTTGTCACCAAGATCATGACGGAGACAGACGGGTTGCTGCAAGGGTGGCAGCAGGCCGTGGAAAATTTCCAAGAGCTTAAAGTTTCAGCTCTGAACAAGGTCCCAGAGTTGGGGCCCTTGTTTGGACAACAAGGAGAAGGTGTGCAGCTAGAACAGGGCACAAGGTCAGGCGGTCCCATGGAGGTGGAGACGGTTCAGGACAATTGACTCGGGACGAGTCAAAAGGATGTGGTCGGGGCCTGTTGGGGCCCTTGCTTTGAAGATCAGTAGATTTTGAACGATGGAAAGCACGTGGTGGAACACAATCGCGGTAGTCAGGAAGGTGTCAAGGTTGCAGAAAGGCAGAGGACAGGTGTCGCGGCGGTCGCGGGATCAAGCACAGACAACGGAAGGGCGTGGGAGGAAACATGCAGTGAACTCTCGGTGAACGAAAAGAGACGAAACACAGCCGAGCAAGAAATGGGGAAGAACTGTCAGTTGCGCGAGTGGGAGAAAAAATAACAAACTAGCCAACAGAGAAGAGGGTTGGTACAAACGAGATTGGCAGCAGGGAGCCACATGAGAGCTCCATCGGGTTGCACCGTTCTCCTCTCTTCTGGATCATTGTAGTTTCTCTTTGTCCCTTGGGATGTATTGTATTTTTTTTTTCTGTTCTATGCTCTTCTGTAGCAGAGCTCTGTAATGATTTTCCTCTGATGGCTGTTGACTAATATATCAAAGACGGTTGTTGTGCTATGTGATGTTAAATATGAATGAGCGCTGTTCATAGCGGTGTTTAAAATTTTGTTTATCGTTGGTTTAACTGTTTCCCTGGAGAATATATATGTTGCGGAATGTTCTGTCCTGGCTGTTTAATTCCACAGTTTAGCTTTGGTTCACCTGTTTAGATGTTGGGGAAATGATACTGATCTACTCTTAATCACAGTAGGGTCACGGCACGCCTCGGGTGAGACTCTCTTCCCTTCGGAGCAGTGTGGAAATGCTGGCGTGAAACTAGACTACGGCGGAAAACCTTGTTGGCCCTAAGCCTTGAACCCGGGTCTTCTTTGTGAGACGTGTTTTCTCGCCAACACCAAACTAGGATTAAACTGTCTGATTTGCTATAAGACTATGGCATAAAACAAGCTACACTTAGACCTTTATTTGCAAAAAGTAAAACAAAACGTGGAAGGCTTAAGATCTGAAAACAATGAGAGTCCTTCCTTCTTTCTTTCAGCTTTGATTTTGATCTCTTTGAGCTGTCTTCTTCTTCTTTTCCTGGTTCAAGTTTTCAGCATGTTAGAACCAGTCTTATTTTTATCTTTGGCTCAGGTTTTGATCTGATTAGAACCATTCTTTTCTTTTGATTCTTTTGGTTCAGATTTTGAGCATGTTCTAACCATTCTTTTCTATCCTAATCTAATCTATTGATAAGCCAAGACTAAACAGTTTCGCAAATCTTCTTCACTAACCTATCAGCAGTAAATTGAAATATATCTATTCATGATTAGGCTATATGACTAAATAATAATGCTCTTTCAAGTAGTGGCATTTAGGCTTGCACACTTTCAGATTTTTCATTTCTTTTTTGGTATGGGGCTGTACCTTTCTTCTTTTAATCTGCCCTCTTTTTCTCTTTTCTATTTTTTTTTTTTTTGTATTTTTCTCTTTTTTCAAATTCAAAGCAGAAAAAAAAAAACTAACTAAATGCTCATAGGCTGAACTTTATTGACATTCATACCTACCCTAATCTAACTTGGAAATCTCTGCTATTTTATATGATACAATAGTGCCAGTGCAGCCAATTAAGCAGTAACAAAAAAGGGTAGAAAATATAATTGCTTGTCAGAGATAACCATAGGGTACTTTGAATGTGGGTCTTCAAAACCAAGGCCACCACCAGTGGTGACCACTCCTGATGTATCTGGCTCTTGCAAAGGATTAATGCTTGGGAACTTGAGCCAATGCCTCCATATACTTTGTTACAGGATCAATAAAAACATGATGTAAAATTTCTTCTTTTGAGCCTTCCATGACTGGTAAGCTATCTGCATCCTTGACAGCTTTGATCACTGCATCTATAGTGTGGTTCTTGAAAGCACAATCATCCTTTTCCTGCACATCAAAAGGTAATACAATTTCATATTGCTTAGGGGGAGAGAGAATTTCCAAAAATGCCCTAGGGTCCCTGAATTGGTATGATTGTTCTTGTGAATTCAACATTTCAATCTCAGTTTCATACCTTTCAATCACAGGGTCTAGGAATATTTTCTTAAGCTCAGGGTTAGCATTGAGTTTTGAATTAAGAAGGATAACCTTTGGAATGTCCTCACATCCAAGTTCTGCCAATTCACTTGATATTTCACAATGCAACTCTGCTATGAAACTTGATTGCATTTTTGCAAATTGTTCAGAGGCTTATATTAGTGGAGTGATTTGGTCTTTGCTATGTAGGGATGTGGAGAGGCCACTATGTTGATTTTAGACCGATAGAAAAGAAAATTTAGCTAGATATGACAATATTTAGAGGCAAACTAGTCTTTAACAAAGAAAACTTAATCCTCAAAGTTTCCTAATCATGGGTGAGCACGATGTTTTAACGGTAGTGTGGGCTACCCTAGTGGAGTCTTTGTGAAACCAGGAGTAATCAGTAGGCCTACTGATCACCGGTGGAGTCTTTTGGTCTTTTAGGAATTGTGGAGTCGCCAGGTGGATGATTTCAAATGTTTTAAGATGAGTTTCTATCCACCATCAGTAATTAACTACCAATCTAAGGCTGTTGTGGGTCTTCTCAGCTCTTAAGGATGTTTAAGATGCAATTTACTCAGAACTCCCCATTGGGGTCGCCATTATGTTGGGGTCCTATGATTTGGCCGATTGGCATACCAAATTACAAGGCAACATCAGAACCAATTTGGAATCCTAGTATCTAGCCCTCTTGGATTCAGAGAGGGATCTCTCTATATGTGTTTAGAATGATATGCTTTAAGGCTTATGATATGATATTAGGCTAGTTATGAAGTACAAGGGATTTTTTTGTTTGTTTTTGGTTGGGGATCATTAAATGAGAAGGTCATGTGAAGTGAAGGAGGAAATAAGTGGAAGGATGTTTCAGCATGGGAAGATAGGTCAAAAACAGTGCTAAACCATTGGGCTATGGAGTCATAAAAGGGTTTACTTGTACAACAACTATTCAAGGGTTTCCATAGGGCAATTCATCTATATCAAAAGATCTTTTAAGTTGTGTTGGTGGTATGAAACATTAAGAAGTGTGGTGAAAGAAGAAAACATGTAAGAAAACAAAGGGCAGTCTAAGCTCAGGTAAGGAATTTTAACCTATCCTGCTTTGGCATACACTCAAGGGAAAAATTTAAGATAGACATAAAAACTAACCTAAGATCAGGTAAGAAATTTTAACCTATCCTGCTTTTGGCATACTCTTAAGGGAAATCTTCAAAACAACTGTTTAAGACTAAACAAGGGACATGGCTAACCATAAACTGCCTTGATTAGGACTCTACTTAGCATGCAGTGAAAATATCATTCAAGAACAACATCTCAAGTTCTACTTAGCAAGACATGGGCTCACCAACATTTATTGACTGGTTATACTCTATTGAAATCATTACCAAACGCACATTTAGAAGAAAACATAAAGATAAAGCTTATCAGTCAGAATTAGGGTACTTTAGAAGTAAATCCTAATCTATAGTTCCTGTTCTTTATCAGAGAATATGAAAAAAGTGAAAAACATAAGAAACAACAGTGACAATAAGGAAATAAATCACCAATGATATAGACCAGGATCTAGTGAATCTACTTGTCTATTTGATGTCCAAAACCAGTTACATACTTTGAGTCCAATAGCTTTTACAGTATGATACTTCTCTTCCCAGCCTACTATATTACAACTACTCAGCAAATTTTACTCAATAACAGTTCAAATATTAACAATTTCCCAACCTTACAATGAGTTTTCTGTGAATACATATAGGTGCAAAAGGGAAGAGTGCTGCAAAAATGGTAATAAATATCAATTAAGACAGAGGGGGAGAGGTATTCGAATGCCCATTCTGCTTAATAATCATAGCATTAACTGTTTGTACCACTTGGGCTGCTTTTAGTTGAATCTGAAACCAACTAGAATGTTGGTAATAACTCTGAGGCTTGTCCTTTGAAGCTATCTTGGTCTGAAGTACCCTGTTTGACCTCTGGGACAAGAAAACTGTCATTTTTGGGTTTTTTAGCCCCATGTCTACTTAATAAATGTTCTGACAGTTTTAAAGAGGGTTTGTCAGCAGGATGGCTGCCAAGGTGTCTTTGAGAGGTAAAGCAGACTACAGGTGTCCTTTTGGTCCTTTGGTGGAGTAATAGCTTCTGTAGATGTGGCATTCGAGACTTTTCTTCTGTTGATCTGTCTTGTTTTAGCACTTTAAACATTGATATTTAGCTTTTAATTGTGTTTTTAAGGCTTTATTTGACCTTCTCGGATCATCTTCTGTATTTAAACTGTGTTTTGTCTTTATCCTTAATTTGTTGGTTAAGCCTTTGATCTTCGGATTTATGCTTTAACCTCTAACTTTCACTGATCTTCTTTGTTTTCCTTTGTGTACATGTGGCTCCTTTACCACGTTGGAGGGTTTGATTATTTATTCAAATTATTGTAATATATTGACTAAAACCTGAAGATTCACCTTTTTTCCTCCTTTTCGTTCAATTGGGCCTTAGAAAATCGTCACCGGGGTCTTGCAACTGTATTTTGCTGTGGGAGGCCTGTGTATTAATCCACCATTAAAACCTGCACATGACGAAACACTAGTTATGAAATCCTGCGTTTATTCTGTTTAACTGCGAACACAGGGCTTGGCAAAGGTTATGGAGCAGTGAGGAGGCAAGGTGAATGCAGCGGGGCAGGGTTTAATCATGGCAGAGACGAACCAGGGTTTAAATTTAAATTAGGCATGAAAATGGGAGGAAGGGCCGTTTTACAGGAAACCAGGCGGTGGTATTCGCACGAAATTTAGGTGGTTTGTGGTTTTTCCCCGGGGGAACGCGATACCATACATCGATTTCCACGTGCCCTGCAAAAAACCACTTTTTTCGCATGAAAAAGAGGTGTTAAACCTCGAGAGAAAATCGTGCGCGAAATCACATGTGAACTGTTGGATCTGGGTTAAATTGACGACTGAGATCAACTGCGGGGGGATGGAGGGTATGGACGGGTTTGTGGGCCGGGTGCCTCCGCAGTAAATCTTAGCTGTTGGATGAAGATGTTCTGTGGTCAAAAGAGTCAATTGCGAGGGCACTGGGAAGTACGGGCCACCTTGGTCGGGTGCCCCCGCAGTGAGCCTGAGCCGTTAGATTGCCGCGACCAATGGTGAAGATTGACTTGGGGAGAAAAAGGCGGATGAAAGAATTAAGCGAAAGGGGCTGTAGGGAAAAGGGTGGGGATGTGGTCCCATGGAAGAAAGGAGGACCGGGGCTAAGAAGAAAAGGACTGAGGGCTAGTGCCTGGTTACGGGCGCAGTGTTATATGGAAGAAAGGCTAAGACTTAAGTCTGCAGGGGCTTAAGGCCTAATATGCAATAGAGCGGAAATAGGCTTAAAAAACATGTTTTAGACCTTTCAAAAGCATTCCGATAGGTTAGAAAAGGGGTTCTACACCATCATAAAGAGGTCTAATGGTTTGAGAAGGGTTTTTAGAGGGAAATGAAGGATAAGAGGAGGATCAATGACCCTTTTAAGGGGTGAATAAAAATGAGATGAAGGGGTGAATATGGAGAATGCTTATGAAGGGGAAATGATGAAGAATGATGGTGGGATAGCAGGCTTTCAAATTAGTTTTCTTGGGGCTAGCAAGGCTTCTTGGAATTCTCTTTTGAAGGAAATAGCAGTGAATATTACTCTTAATTCAGAGGACACCAAAAGCTTCAAGAATGAGTAGTTTTCTATGAAAACAATATCTTGAAGGCTCACACAACAAATTTAACCATGATCTGCTGCAGCAAAGTTTACTGATGGCTAACAGGGGAGAATATCTTTCTTTGGAGGAGAAAGTGGTGACTTAAGGTTCCACTATCAGGGCTAGTGTGGAAGCATTATACTTGTATATCTTGGCACTTCTACTTAATATATGAAGTTCAATGATCCAACACATTTTCATGCATGTATCGTGAATATATTAAGACTATTCTCTATATTTTTGCGATATATGTTTTACTCACATGTATTAAGGAAATTGAACTATTTCGATGGATTTGGTACTTATCTTGTTGAAGGTGTGTCACTATTTGGTTTTATGATTGTGGTTGTCTTGTGAACTACGTTCAAATTGACTGATGATCCTCTTATGCTATTATGTGACTCTTTTATGATAATGCTATTAATTTTCTTCTAGAGGCTCACTCTCTTTCTCCCTGTCGTGAAAGTACCTCGTATACATTTCAATTGTATGCCTCACAGTGTCAACTTACTTGCTTGTTTCAAAGAATTTTGTATAATATCTTAGGTTAATAACTGCAGCTAAGAAAAATCCCTAAAGACAAGGGAAACCAACTGTATTTTTGGTTAGGGATCCTACTCCAAACGATGTGAGGTATAATTTGTAATTCACATCCGAAAGACCCCCTTGGTTGACGGATTTCCAACACCGTCAATAGTTGGAGCTACGAGGGCTAGAAAAAAATATGTGCCCATTGAGTTTATTTTGAATCTCTTATCTTAAATGGCACATTCCTAAATCATAATTCTGAAATGTTTTTCTAACCTATCCCCTGGTAAACTTTTCATCTCTGTGGAGTAGTTTCATGACTGGTCTCAATTCATATTTGATGGTGAGGGTGGTACATTCACATCTAAACATATTTTTTTTTTCTTGATTTTTGTAAATAGAATGAAATCAATGATGAATATGTTATTTGTATATTATTCACCCCCAGTCTTGAAGGCCGAGTTAATAAATGGTGTTAGCCATTACCATTCGCTTACATTCATTCATTTGATCAATTTCTAAAGGAGATTCATCAATCCTTTGACATGCATGATTATAAATATGTATATAATAGGATTGGTATACTCATAATGAAATCTGGTGAATTTGTAGAGGATTTTCTTAATCAATTTATTCACATTTGCTATGACTTTCCCGAGGGAGTGATTGATTCAAGTTTTATCAGTGAAAAGTTTCAGAGCTTGATTCTTCTCTCCTTGAAATATTGTGAATTTGAGGCTATAGATGATGATGCTCTCCCAACTTATGTTGATCAAGGGACACCCCAAATTTGTGAGGAGGATCTTTCTATGAAATTTTTTTGCTATCCTCCTCCTTTTTGAGTACCAATTTGGGTTCCTCCAGGTGATGATGTTAAAGTTTGGAAATATAAAATGAAAATTGTTGATCCATCCATTCAACCTCCATTAAATTCCCATGATATATATCCCATTGAAGAGAACTTGATTTGGTTCAACAATGGCATGGAGCCAAAATTGAAAGTTGATCCCTTGGGTTTTCAAGATCATATTAGTGCACATAAGTCCAATCTTAAATTTAATTCAAATGAAAAATTGACAGACTCAATGGATACCTTTCAAACTCGACTATCCATGTCTCATGGTTCCTTGTTTTTTGATCCACTTGATCAACCTACTTCAACTCTTAAGGATGTTCAATCTCTTGTTTCAAGAAGTGATAAAATATTACAAGGTAGTTGAATTTCATAGGCAGAGGAGCAAAGTGGTGAAAACATGTTTCATCTTTCTTCCCTCTTTCAGGATGACACTATTGCATTTCTGGCTGATCATGGATATCAAAATCTTGATAACTTATTAACCGTTTCCATAACCTTCATTCAAGTTAAGACTTTAGACAACCGTCACCATCAAAACCATGTTTCAAGTAACACATGTGGTGATGGATATCCAAGTACAACGAACGAGATCTTGGGAACTCTTTCAATCTGGAATGATTCTGAAATTTTTGTGATTCATGCATCTTCTGATGTCAAATTTGAAGAAACAAATTATCAGGATTTTTAATCTTTGGTATACCCTGTTGAGGAAAAAAAAGATCAATCTGAAAGTTACATTAGTATGATGATGAAAATAATCTAATGGATAATAATGAACATGTTGATCCATTGTTCTTACAATCTCAATCTGATTTACTTACAGCTAGTGTTTCTCCTCTTGAGTCTTTTCATCCTCCCTCACCTCTAACACACCACTCATTGTACTCAATTATGTGCGATAAGTTTGTTATACTGACAATATATATAAATTGTTTGGATATTTATCTGGTTGGTCATGGTTAAAATAAGGTATAGGATGGTGTGATTCTACCATCAGAGGATGAAAATCTTGAAATTATCATTCATTATCTGTTCAATTGTAAATCTTTTATAAGTGTAATGTTTCAAATTTGGAAATTAGCAATGAATAAGATGTATAACGGTCCTTTTATGATGAATAAGCTTAAAATATACAAAATAAACACATATAAATCATTTTTAGTTATAGCCGCAACTTTCATTTCGTTTCATGATCCGGAAATTGGGGAAAAAGGGGATTTTATGCCCTAAAAAGGTTGTTTTAAGAAATGAGCGTAAAAATAAGCAGGGGAAATGGCTGGGTATGAAAGCTTAGGTCAAGAGGGACCTATGATACGAATTTAAGCTCAAAATAATGCATCTAGCTATATTAAAAATCTCCTCCTTTCCCGACTAGGCTAGGAAACACTGATTTCCCATGACTTTACTAAACATAAATTTATGAATACAGCGAGAGCGTAATTCCCATGAGGGTTTCTACAGAAAATGAAGAAATGGGTTTTATATAAAACTTATATTAATCACACAACAAATAAATGGATGTTTAATCACTTATATAGTAGAAACAAGGCACCCGACAAGGTTTCCGGCAAAATGCATGTACAAAGCAGCACTGCAGAAAATAACGTAGTTCACTACAACGCTGTATTAAGCATGACTGAATATGACATATAAATGCTAAATAATACAGATAATGGCCTTATGCCTTCTTACTGGAGCTCCCGGAGGGAAATAGGCACCTCCTCCTCAAAGATGAGCATACAATCAAAGGATGCAGCTCTACTGTTGCTGATCCTGCATAAAATACGCAATTTAATGAAGGAGACTGCGTTGTGGCTGAATGTGGATGAATGGAATTAAGCCAAATACAAAAATGAAGCTCTAATCCTTCCCTCTTGATCCCTTAAGCAAACTGATCTAAAGAGAGGATGGAATTCCCGCACAGGAATTCCTTGCACTAAACAGTGCAGCAACTTCGGTTAAACAGTTGAAGCATGCAAGTGGTCTCAAGAACAAAATAGCTAAATACTTGAATGAATTCCCTTTGATGCTATGCCTTCCTTTTATCTTTGGTGAGAATCCTCACCCCGGACCCCACACAATGTTGTGGTGACTTCTTCATGAAGCTTCCTCTTTCAAAACTGCATTGCCCTAGCTTGCTTCCCTCCTCTTGTGGCTGCGCTTTTGACTTGGCCAAATAATCCACCTCCAATTCCTCTTTCACACTAGGGATATTCAATCTACTTTACATATGTGTGTCTTAGGCTGATCCTTGTTCACATTGAACTGGTTTACTTGAGTATTTCTTCCTCCTCAAGAATGGCGTTGACTTAGTCAAACTTGACTATGTCTCCATCTAAAATGTCCTTGTTCACACCTGGAAGTGTAAAACCAGCTCCTAAGGTGATATATTCCCTTACTAAGGTGGAATTTATTCATATTTTATTGTTCATGGGCCTCCTTATCTATTTATTCCTCTCCTGGGTGAAAGTAGCAAAATCTAATATTCCAATTTGCTTATGTGCAAATTTTGGAATATTACAGTCCTCCCCTCCCAAATGTTGCTTGTCCTTAAGCGAATGCAAGGATAGGACTCAAGAGCACCCTCTTCTCCCCTAAAGAAACCTCATAATATGAAATCATCTAAGGATCAAGGTGCTGTATCATCAATATATCTCCAAGTTTCCCCTCCCAAGTGTGCAAGCCATCTATTGGGGAACATCCCAAATAGCTAACACTGTGTGACAATGAAACATCCATGGAAGCAACAATGGGCTGTTTGTAGGTACTCTTGAAGCATGAGGGATGATATAGATTTGGATTCATCATCCCCATTTAAATCTCTCCTCCCCAAGCTATCAACTAGAAAAAATGAGTCACCCTCCAGGATGGAAACTCATGAAGAATCTCTTCCACCTTGAGCTCATGTAAAGAAGGTGGGTTGCATGGATGACTGTGTGGAGTCAAAATGTACATCTCCTGTTGTTTTTATCTCTAGCTATGATATATATGGGGCTGCTACTGATATATGGCTGAAATATAATAGTCTTCAAGGAAGACCCAAGCCACCCCGTAAAATCCAACACCCATGAGGTGTCTCCTCAAAGAACTCAAACCTCCCAAATGAGTCCTCTCATTTGAAGGCAAGATGTATAGTGTGGCAACCAATGTTTTCCCACTGTTATTTCTGAAATATGCAACATGTGTAATGTGAAGAATCATATTTTCATTGGGCCTCTTCAACTCTTGTGCCACTCCTCCAATGATGCTTCCTACAATCAATGTTTTAGCAGCATAATATGGAAGCATAAACACATGAAAATAAGGAGGTAGAACATAGTCCCAAACATGGAACCTGTTAGCCCCTTATAAATTTCTTGACAAGCAAGCAAGGGGATAATTTGTTTTATAATCCTGCAAGGAATGCATTTCCCTTGAAAACACATCATCCTTGCAGCCTTTTCATGTCCCCTGCCTTGTGACTGTTTTCCCTCTGCTGTTACGAGTAACTAAGCCTTGCTGACAAATAATCATGCTCCTAAAGGCTTTATTCTGCCCTTTATACCCTTGCAAAATGCTTCATTTACACCCCTTTGTTCCTTTCCTCAAATTCCCCTTTCTTCCCCCTAATTTCTCCTGTCCATCCTAGAAGTCCCCTCTAAAACATCCTTACTCCCTTTTTTAATGTCTGAATCCCCTTCATTCCCCTATTGTTACCCTTCTTTGGCTTCAAAACACATTAAAATGGGCCAAAAAACCCACTTTCCGACTTACATAAGGGCTTAGCCCCTTTCCTGCCAGCCCCTTTCAACCACTTCCCCATATACCCGTAGCCCAGGACCGAGCGCTTAAGCCTTAGGCGCTAATCGCATTGGAGAAACAGAGCGGCACATTAAAATTCCTTTGTAATCACCGAGAAACTCCGATGCGATTGTTTTGTTGTTAAAGTCCTCCGCTGTGTTCCGCGCCATTGATCTTCACAGAATGGATGGCGATTGCCGCCCCCACAGCTTTCACCGTGCAACCCGTTCACTGCTCGTAGTCACATCTTCGCCGTTCGTTAATTCACCAGATCAACAGTCCATAGTTCATCCATATCGGGCGCGTTTTCAACTGTTGATCTGTACAGATCCGACGGCGCGGAATTCACCCGTCCTGGTGGTCCCCGCCCGCTTTCACTGTTTAAAAACCATCTGGTTTCCATCGCACTGCCTTTCGGGGGTAGGCGGTATTTACCGATCGGCCAGCGATTCCATACATCGCGTGACACGCGTCCCCTGTACCTTTTTCAAAACCGCCGTCCTCGCGCGTTAACCGCTGTCCATCGCGCATTGTTGTTCGGATGCGGATGCCCAGTGATATTTCCGTGGACCGTCCGATCTGGGGCGGGCCATCCAATGGCTATCACTCGCCGAAGATGCACGATAGTTAACTCAGATGCACACGTGATAACTCAGAGTACGACGCGCCATCCAGTTAATCTCCGCCGTCGATCTGATCTGCAGATCAACGGTCCACATTCAATCACCCTCTATAGTTTTTCACCGTCGATCTCCTGCTGAGATCGGACAGTCCGCATTTGATTTCCCCCGCCATTGCATGTCCGCCGTTGCCCAGTCCCACTGCGTCGTCATTCCACGTGTACCATCGTGTATCTGCCGTACATCCGCCACATCAACCTTTCCACATAAATTTTTCGTTTTTTACCCTTTCCTCTTTATATCCATTCAAAGGTCTTTTTCATAGGTTTTATTTAAAAAACCCGCTCTGCTACGCTCACGTTCTTCAGACCATATTTAATTGTTTCGCTATGTTTTCTGCCATCAACTTGCACAATTCCACCATCCGTTTGTCCTACATGGCTGTTCTCATCGTCTCCATTGTGTTCGCCACTCCCATGTATGTTTTCTTAACCAGTTTTCGTATTTTGTAGGGTTATCAGAGGCGGAAAACCATCATGATTCATAGGAATCATTGTAAACGACGCGTTGAGCAGAGAAGGTTGAATTTGGAAGCTGGTACTACAGGGAGGTGTCCGGAAAGGTAGCGGAGACATAAATATTATCCAAGGACAATTCAATCTCCGCAAAGAAAAACCTATCCGGTGCCATTAAAGCCCAAATTTTGCAGATCAAGACATTTATGGAGCAGTGGAGAAAAACCAGCTTATGATCAAGGATTTCAGCGTTCAGTATTGAAGTTTTGGGCCTTAATGCAGCAGTTTAGAGGCAAAACACTAGGATAGTGACATCATGAATCACACGGAGTGTACTGCACACAGAAATTCATGTATATCAGGATTTGTACACCAGCAGATGTTTTTCCCATAAAGGACAGAATACCCATACAACTTTTATTCCATACCATGTTCGTGGAGTTTTCTGCCTTAACCACAATCCAAAACTACCAGGGCATTTGTTTCACAAGCATGGCAGCCCATTCAGTCTTTTTTGTTTATGCACCATAATACTACACAGTACTACAGTCAGAGTACATCAGAGTCATATCAGAGTAATCTGGAGTCAGAAGAAGAGCATTCGTCCACCCGAAGAACACCAGAGATTAATGCACAGGATTTATACAGAATGGGCTTGGGCCCTCTTTCTTTTCAGAAGTTAAATATTGCATTTAGTTCTTCACCTACCTCCTCTGCTCCTCCGGAGCTATAAATTTAGGAAGAAACTCATTGTAAAGGTTGCTGATCAGTTATCAAAAGAACTGCAAGTAGTTTCTTTTGAGACACAGTCTCTGAGTAAAGATTGTAAGATAGGTTGAAGGAGATGTTTTCAGACTGAGAATTCAGCTATTGGAAATGTTGTACTTGATTGGTATTGCTATTTAATATGACAAGCACATTTCTTTGGATCCTGATCTGAAGCAGCGGTGATGTTTTCCTATCTTTGTGTTTACATTCATTTCATTTCGTTTCTACTGGCTTTCATCAGAATATTGGCATAGGATTTACCCTTGTTAGGTACCCTATGTTTCTGCTCTCCTTGCCGATGATGTTTCTCTTTTGAATGTATTATATAAGAAATGATTTCAGTTGGTTTAACCAATGTAGTGGATGTTATTGCCTGCTCTCTGATGTATGAATTAAATGAATTCAGTTCTTAGATGTTTCTTGTTGAAGATTCAGTTGGAAGATTTGGGAACACTGGGGCTTAGAGTTAGCCCTGTCCATTAGGATCCTTGTGCGACCATCTAGTCTTTAACTTTGTGCTCTGAATTTGTGTTAATCCCTCCTCTCCTGCATTTCCATATCATACAATAATCTTGAAGATCCTATGTTTCAGATGACTAGCCCAATTGAAAGCCTGCCTATTGAGTAGCAAGCAAATCCTTTCCTGACTCCATTGCCCAATGGTTTTGAATATTCTCTGGAATAATTCACCTTTGACTTTTCCCTCTTTGCTCATCCTTGTCTTACATTGAACCCTCCTTTCTTGATAACCATCAACCAAATCAAACAATCAAAATAAACAAACCTTGTGCCTATAGCTAGCCTAACATCTTAAAATTTGAGCTTCATAGACATAAATCCTTTGCTCATATAGAGAGATCCCTCTCTGGAACCAGGAGGGCTAGATCCTGAGGTCTGAAAGTGGTTTGATGTTGTCTCATCTTTTGGTCTTTCCAATCTGGCCAAAACATGGGAACCTCAATAGAACCAACACAGGGCATTATTTTCCTGCCTCAATACATAGTGCAACAAGTGTCTTTTCAGCCACTTGTTTTCTGCCACATTCATTTTACAAAATGGAAACATGAAAGCATAATTTGGTGCGAATGATGCACACCGAAAACCATGTGGCATTCCCCCAAAATACACAAATAGAATGGCCATCATAAACGCTGCAAGTGGCCTCAAGTACATAACAATATAATATGCAAGAAGGAAAGACCCTTCTTGGTATGATATGTTGCTCATATAGGTAAGGAAGTGTAAAATACAAAACAAAATTTTACCTCCTCCATCATGTACTTCGGTCATTGAGCTGAAATGGTTCAAGTGCAAATTTTCCCTTGCTACAAGTGAGTAGGGAAGTGGTTGTGCCAACCTTTTATTCATCTTCTGGGCTATTCATCTCTCCATATGCTGATATACATTCAATTGAATGCCCTCCCAAGTGAACTCCTCCATTGAAGGGTGGTATGCATAAAAATGCATGGAAGGAAAGTCCGCAAATGCTGCATGTAGATCTTTCTCCTTGTGCTTGGGAATCCAAGCCAAGAAGGTCAAAACATAGTAAGGGATACTCTCATCCATTACTTTCTCATGCCCATCTTCTACATGCTTCCATGGTGCATTACTTGTGAAGTGGTCTTGGGGACACTTCAGCAAGCAATCCAAGCTCCTAAGTGACAACGCTGCTAGCCTTTGGAGTAGGGCTACTGTCATCTCAAAGCTCAATTCTTTGACATAGATTGTGTCAAATAATCTTCCCAAAATGCTGCTGTGTATGTAGAGATCCTCCCAATATGGAGGGGTTGCTCTTTGCACTGCGCTAGTGCCATCCCTTACTCCCGCAGCATCATGCCAAGTATGAGAGAAAATCTGCCCTTGCTCTCCCCCAATCCTCCAAAGCAACAAATGACTTTTCTGCCTCACCATACCTCCATCATACAACCTATGTGGTGAAAACATAATGATCTCATCACCATGATGCATCCACACTCCTTGCTACCCCATGATGAAAGTATCCTGCCAATATTCCTCCCTCTTCTCACCCCATGGAAAAGGACATGTCATAGGTTGACCAAACTCTCTCAAGAGTATCCAACACAACATTGCATCTTGCTGCCCAGTGTAATAGAATTTCAAGAGGTTTACAAGCCTCTTGCCTCCCATCCACATCCACTCAAATCCTTGTGGATGCTTCTCATCATTCTTCATCTTGGTATTTCTCTAATGAGATCTACCATCCTCCACAAACAGTTTCTTTTCTTTGCCTCTCATGAAGTGCTGAAAGGCATCTCCTTGGAGATCTCTTAGAGAAGATCTCATGTCTACAATCATCTTGAATCCATAAGGATCCAAATGTAAAGAAGGAAAAACCCTCTTACTGCTATCTCTTGAAAACGCTGTATAACTCCTCCATGGTGTACAAGCTGTCTCATATCCTGACTCAAGGATGATCATGACTCCCCCCAAAAAATCACACTTCAACCTCAAGGGTTGAGTGCAACTCAACAAGGGTCCAAGAGGATGATGGTTCATTTGTTTATTGAACCATTCAAGTCTTCACAACGCAATGCAATATTGCTACTCTACCCCAGCAACAACGTTTGATCCTGGGCCATATGAAAACATATTTCCACAACTTTTAGAAAGATTTGCTGCAGTAAGTAAAAGTGGAAATCTTCCCATACCTTGGTGAGATGTGGGAACCTCTTGTAGAGCTGCAAAGGCTCCTCCCTCTAATGTAAAGGCTGCCCCAACTTCTGATGTAGAAAGCTGCCCTTCCAAGGCTGTGACAGTGCTGGTACTTGTCTCTTCCCAGGGTGGTGTGGACCCTCTCTCCTCTGATCTCTCTTCACCAAAAGTTCTGATCATCTCTTGAGTGACATCAGAAAAGGAAGTCACTCTTGTGTGGCTTAAGTGATTGCACCACCCAGTATTGGCTTCACCCTCCAGGTGCAGCGCTACAATTTCTACTGCCTTCCTCTCTTTCACTGGATGAAGTAGGAAGAATGCCTCAAGATTTATTTCCCAAGCTCTTGCTGTAGTTGACCCATCAAATTTAGACAATAGGAATCTATTTCCTCTAATCTCCCCTTCGCTGCAAGGTCTTCTTTCTTCTCTCAGTTGAATAAACTGAGGAAAATCTAGGGTTTCTTTGAAAGCCCTAGGTTGGCACTTGTATTCTGCCAAATACCCACTCAATATTTCATTCTCTAAGTGTTATACTTGATCTTCACTTCCTCTATGAGAATATGAAGTGCATGCATCTTCTTCTTCTTCTTGAAACCTTCCAGAGGTCTCACTGCAACTCTTTTCTCCTTGAAACCCTCTCGGAGTTTCAATGCATTTATCTTATTCTTTATTCTTGGATATAAAAATATATGAGAGTAAGCTCATCCTCTCCATATTTTTTTTCTCCTCTTCTTCTTATTTTCTGGTTGGATCTGAAATCCACAGGCTGAGCTAAGAAGAAAGCTTTGATACCACTTTAATGTTCCAAATCTGGAACTCAGCAATGAATAAATTGTATAACGGTATTTTTATGATGAATAAGCTTAAAATATACAAAATAAACACATATAAATAATTTTTAGTTACAATGGAAACTTGTACTTTGTTTCATGATCCAGAAAGTGGGGAAAAAGGGGATTTTATGCCCTAAAAAGGTTGTTTTCATAAATGAGCGTAAAAATAAGTAGGGGAAATGGCTGGATATGATAGATTAGGTCAAGAGGGACCTATTCTCAAAATTTCAGCTCAAAATAATTCTTATAGCTATATTAAACAACTCCTCCTTTCCCGACTAGGCTAGGAAACACTGATTTCCCATGACTTTACTAGACATAAATTTCTGAATACAGTGAGAGCGTAATTACCATGAGGGTTTCTATATAAAATTAAGAATTAGGTCTTACATACAACTTATATTAATCACACGGCAAATAAATGGAGGTTTAATGACTTATACAGGAGAAACAAGGCACCCGACAAGGTTTCTGGCAAAATGCATGTACAAAGAAGCACTGCAGAAAATAACGTAGTTCACTGCAAAACTGTATTAAGAATGAATGAATATGACATATAAATGATTAATAATATAGAGAATGGCCTTAGGCCTTCTTATTGGAGCTCCCGGAGGGAAATAAGCACCTCCTCCTCAAAGATAAGCATACAATCAAAGGATGTAGCTCTACTGCTGCTGATCCTGCATAAAAGATGCATATTACTGAAGGATATTGTGTTGTGGATGAATGTGGATGAAAGGCCTTAATCCAAATACAAAAATGAAGCTCTAATCCTTCCCTCTTGATCCCTTAAGCAAGCTGATCTAAAGAGAGGATGGAATTCCTGCACAAGAATTCCTTGCACTAAGCAGTGCAACAACTCCGGCTAAATAGCTGAAGCATGCAAGTGGTCTCAAGACCAAAATATCTGAATACATGAATGAATTCCCTTTGATGCTATGCCTTCCTTTTATCTTTGGTGATCCTCCTCACCCCGGACCCCACACAATGTTGAGGTGACTTCTTCATGAAGCTTCCTCTTTCAAAACTGCGCTGCCCTAGCTTGCTTCCCTCCTCTTGTGGCTCCGCTGTTGACTTGGCCAACTAATCCACCTCCAATGCCTCTTTCACACTAGGGATATTCAATCTAGTTTACATGTGTGTCTTAGGCTGATCCTTGTTCACATTGAACTGGTTTACTTGAGTATTTCTTCCTCCTCAAGAATGGTTGTTGACTTAGTCAAACTTGACTATGCCCCCATCTAAAATGTCCTTGTTCACACTTGGAAGTGTAAAAATAGCTCTTAAGGCAATCTCTTCCCTTACTAAGGTGGAATTTATTCATATTTTATTGTTCATGGGCCTCCTTACCCATTTATTTCTCTCCTGGGTGAAAGTAGCAAAATCTAATATTCCAATTTTCTTATGTGCAAATTTTGGAATATTACAATAAGTCAAGAGGAATATGTTATAGTTTTGAATGATTAAGGGAGTTTTCTGACTTATGTAACTCAATGCTTTATCCATCAAGAATTTGATATGTTTAATATTAAGTCTAATAAAATCTGTGGAATTGGTAGTGTTTTCATTGATACATATGATGATAGCGGTGCATACCTACCTTTTGATTTTTCTAATCCACCCAAATTTGATGATCCACTATCAAAAAGTTCAGAGACCTGTCAGGAAATCAAGGCACTTCAGCCCCTGCTAATTGTTATGTTAAGTATCACAATCCCATTTAGATCTCCGAAATTATTTGGATCTATATTATAACACATAATTATTTCCTTAACATTTATCCACTGAAAGTGAGCTCATTCTTTAAGGACTTTCAAAATTTTCAATTCAATTATATAACCCTAAAGACAAAGTTTTTGAACATATGGAAGATTCTTGTTTGGTTAATCCTTCATCATGTGAATCCCTTGCACCGCACTTAAGATTTGGGAGCATATATTTTATGGATATACACAACTTGAAAGCCCATCATTCTGATTGTCAAGAAGAAAGTCATTTTCATTTGAAAGATTCCTCCCTATTAAACACCTCCGATATCGATCACCTTTCTATAATTTTTGTTCATGTGATGGATCTAATAATATTTTTAAAAAAATATCTCTTCTTGAGTGATGGTAAATTCTTGAGTCATTCGGAGAATCGAGACCCTTGTGTTTATATGAATACCTGGTCTGACTTGACCCTTGCTTCTAAACTTTCACCAACCTGGTATCCTAATTGGTTTCCTAAATTTACAATGTCAGTGATTGTTTTAAATGTATTAAGATTCCATATTGCTGGCATGTTGTCTAATCAGATACAAAGGGAACCAATCGAGAATCGAGGATCTTATAGTTACTAATCTGATCATGATATTGGTCTTAACAAGTATCTCTCAATCAATCGTTGTCCCATTAGAATATCTGATGATAGTTGTCTTACATTGATTGATTTTTTTGAACCAAATGATCTTCATGGTTCATCATTTCATTGTTCAGATTCTTGTCGGAAAACTAGGGCACTTCAACATGAGTTGATGGTTATGTCAGGTTCTCACCATCTTGATTTTATTTTGGATGAGATTCGATTGAAGTCCCCTCAGAAAATTCTATTTGCGGTTCGAATTAGTTAATCGAAAATTCATATTTCCATGAGTAGAAGTGTTTTCAGATTGGTTTCTTTGAATATCAAGATCCAATTGTTGAATGGTTAGAGCAATCTTACTTGGAAAGCTATGTTGAAAATAACAAGTTTCGATCTGTCTTAATATTTGAAAAACTGAAAACATGAATGAATGTACTTTCGTGAGGAGCCTTCAAGGTTTGTATGATTGTCATTTCAAGTAACAAGGTAAAGCTCAAAAATCATTAAATATAGTAAGTATGGTACATCTTTTTTTTATAAGAAATATATTCGATTCATTTTTCAAGTTTTTCAAGTTGTAGCATTTTATTTTTCACAATGCTTTATATTGCATTTAGTTGCTTATATCTTAGTTATTGTAGGTCGAGAGCAGTTGTGATTTCTACATTGGAAATTCCATTATACTCAGCCCTGACCTTCTATCTAGTTAGGATAGGTGTAGGTTTAGTTTGATGTTAGTTTCACTTGCACAGTAATCACTGCATTCTTCCAATCTTATCTCTTCATTTGCATTTGTTTCCCTCCCATGTTATTTTTTTGTTAAGGTTTACTTTCGCTCCATTTTTTATTTTTTCTTCTTGTTATGCATTATCTTGTCTTTCTTGTTTAATACAAATTTGCATGAAATTTGTTCTTGCTTGGCTCAAAATAAAATGTGGAAAAACTTGAAAAGGGGAATTGGGACAATGAATAATGCTTGGTTCATCTGTTATTCTCTTCTCTATCTTGGGTTTGCATATCTTTAAAGTCAATGATATCTAAATGGAAAATACAATCCATTCAAATTAAAATCCTTTGGTCGAATTAAAAATGTCGTATCTATTCTAGGATATTCATTCCTTGACTCGGTGTTGTAACTAAATGGTGTTCTTCTTTGTATTCCAATCGACTAGAGGAAGGGAAAGGGGAAAACAAATAGCGATAAAACCAATAAAATAGGTATATATATATATATATATATATATATATATATATATATATATATATATATATATATATATATATATATATATATATATATCCTTATTTGAAGGTGAAAACTATTCTTCTCTCAATAAGTCATGATCCCTCTTTCATTCGATGAAATAATAAGTGCCTAAGCATAGTTCTATAAATAAAAAATAAAGAGCGAATGAAGAGAACGACAACCTGCACAAAGAGGTGAAGAAAGTAACTTCATCAGGGTACTATTTAGGCTCACTGGTAGCAAAACAATGCTTGTGTTCCTTTCGTGACTCCACCGGGGTACTATCCAGGCCTTCCGACAGTGGAGAAACACCAAATATGAAAAAAAAGACTTCTATTATCTTAAAATAACAATTTTATATTACCCTTCTCCTAAATCGAAACAATTGTGACTTGGAAATATTTGTGAATGTGATTAGTCGAGAAAAGGAATAGAGGAGAATATATCCATTAAAAGGTTAAATGGGGAAGCCAAGGTAATCCATGCGATAAAACAATACTTCCTGAAAAATTGAAACCCTGCACTTAAGGATAAAAATTGAACAGAGAAGCTAGAGTTCTTCCAGTGTGTCATCAAGTGTTGATGCTGCGATCAACACCCTATTTTTTTATCCGACATGTGAATTTTGGATCCTGCTAAGGATCTGATGCAACAAAACTGAAATTCGGACCCCTAAGGAGAGATGGTCAATCGTCTTCGTGGCTCTGTCCTCCTTCTCCTCTCAATTACTTGGTTCACCTCCACGTGGTCTCCTTAATCTTCCTTTCCAGTTTATTTATCAAATCGTAGAATTGATAAACAAATACTATCCACAACGTTTGGACTTTAATTATATTCCTGAACTTTATATTATGCCGCCAACCTTATAACCAACGTTTATACCTTTCGAAACCTTGTATTAATACTCCACACTTTTAAACAAATAACTTATTTCGTGTCGCAAATCCTTTGATCGCTCCATCAAAATATACCCCAATGAACCCATCGCAAATAATTGTGATGCGATCAATCGCACAAAATCCGATTGCATGTCCTGCCATTTGCGATGCAATCAATCGCACAAACTCCGATCGCATGTCCTACCATTTGCGATGAGATCAATCGCACAAACTCCGATCGCACAAACCTCCGATCGCACAAATCTCCGATCGCACAAACCTCCGATTGCGATTTATGTGGGTTCAAACAGTGATTCACCAAAGGTTCAGTCGGGTTATTCTATTCTTAGGTTCTTTAAGTCCGGTCAGGATTTCAATGGTAAACAATTTATCTCATTATGAAGCGGGAATTCTACAATGAAACGGAGTTCACAACGACGGCCTTTCTACACAGACCTCGCCTGCGGTTGGGAGTTAAATTCACAGGGTTTTCTCGAATAAATCGTGAGAAAACAATAGACAGAGATATGTGGAGTTCATATAGGAGTTCAATTATACATGCACAGAGTTCATCACTTCGCAATTAAACAATCTCTTCACAGTTAAATATTCAAACGAATCTATGGAAAATACGCACGGAAATTATTTAATTGGAAGCAATTGTGAGCCCACAGCCTTGATTGCAGAAATCTCTCTTCTTCTCTTCCTTCCTCCTTAACACATCCGAGGGATTACATTTATATACATCAACATATGTCCTTTCGGTTCCTCTGTGAGGACCGTTATGGAAATTTAAGAGCCTAATTACAATTACTCGAAACTAAAACAAGACAGATGGACTGAACCTAACCATTCGACTTCTACAAACTCTAACTGATCTAAATAATACAGTTAGTTGAGGTATTGACACCTAGCTGTTATAATTCAAATTTTTTCGAACCCTCCTAGCCACAACATGTGGAAAAAACCTCCTACATTGCTGGCTAGTGTCTAATGCCCCTGCATCAGACTCTCGAGGGCAATTTTCTTCATGGGCTCCTGTCCATGAGCTCTCCCACTGATCTGCCTATCTTCTGCAAAATTCCTTCAGTCATCCAAGTGGCATCTTCCTCTGGTTTGTCCTTCCATTTATTAAGTACTGAAAGTACTCTTGTCCTCGGTCCTTTTGAACACTCTTTTGTCCAATATCTTATCTGGTTGCAATGGCTGTGCTGGAGGTAGCTGCTCTTTCCACTCAATCTGTTCCTTGTCTGCTGATCCTTCTTCTGCTCCATCATCTTCATACTTGTACAAATCTGCAACATTAAAAATGGGAAATATTCCAACATCAGGTGGAAATTCAATCTCATAAGCATTTGCAGAAAACTTTCTAAGTATATTGCATGGCCCAACATTTTTTAACTTCAATTTGTTATACTGCTTTTTTGGGAATCTCTCCTTTCTCAAGTGTGCCAAAACCAGATATCCTACTTCAAAATGAACTTCCTTTCTGCTCAAGTTTGCTCTGCTGTTATATTTGATGCTACTGCCTTGTAGTTGCTGTTTCACTTGTTCATGTATGGCCTGGATCTCTGAAGCAAATTCCTCACCATCTGCACTTTAGCTCTGCTCTTCCCAGATTCCTTAACTCTGGTATTCCTCTGGGGTGCATTCCGTAAAAAATATGGAATGGAATCTGCCCTGTGCTCCTATTTGGTGAGTCATTATATGCATATTATGCCTGGGGAAAAATATGATCCCACTGCTTGGGATGCTCTCCTGCAAGAATTCTCAACAAGTTTCCCAGACTCCTATTCACCACCTCAGTTTGTCCATCAGTCTGAGGATGATAAGCTGAGATGAAACTTAGTTTGGTACCAAGTTTCTTCAACAATGTCCTCCAAAAGTGACCCACAAATCTGGTGTCTCTGTCTGAAACAATACTCTTGGGCAACCCATGTAATCTAACAACTTATTTGAAAAACAAGTTAGCAACATGGGTGGCATCACTAGTTTTATAGCATGGAATAAAATGTGGCATTTTGGAGAATCTGTCCACCACAAAAAAGACTGCAGCATTCCCTCTCTGCGTCTTGGGTAATCCTAGAACAAAATCCATACTCACCATGTCCCAAGGCTTGTCTGGAATAGGCAAGGGAGTGTACAATCCTGCATTCTGGCTCCTTCCTTTGGCATATTGACAAATCTTGCAATTCTTCACAAAATTGTCCACTTCTGTTCTCATCTTAGGCCAGTAATAAAATTAACTCAACTGCTCATAAGTCTTATCAGTACCATAGTGTCCAGAAATTCCACCACTATGCTTCTCTTTGATCAAATTTTCTCTCATGGAACATCTTGGTACACACAATTGGCTTCTTCTGAATAACAAGCCCTCCTGCAGGAAATAATCCAGCCACTGGCTTCTATCTGTTAAAAAATGGTTACTACATGCCTCAAATGCTTCTTTAAAATCTGGATCTGTTTTATACAATTCTTTGAGAAAATCAAATCCTACAACTTCAAAATTAGTTTCTTGAACAAGCATGTGCCTCCTACTCAAAGCATCAGCTACTTTATTGGCTTGACCACTCATATGTTTCAAAACAAAATTAAAACTTTGGAGATACTCAACCCATTTAGCATGCTTATGTTTCAACTTGGGCTGCTGTACAATATACTGCAAAGCATGATTGTCATAATATAATACAAATTCCCTGGACATCAAATAATGTCTCCACTTCTTTAGTGCCTGAACAATTGCATAGAATTCCTTCTCATAAGAGGAATACTTTCTTCTGGTGTCATTCAGATTTTCACTGAAATATGCCACAGGCCTATCATCCCGACTCAACACAGCTCCAATAGCCTCTCCACCGGCATCACATTTTACTTGAAATGGTTTTGTAAAATCATGCAGAATCAAAACAGGCTTTTCCGTTATCTTTTGCTTCAAAACTTTAAAATTTCTTTCTGCTTCAACAGTCCACTTAAATGGCTGTTTGTTCTTCTTTATTGTCTTAATTATGGGTGCGTTGATCTTACTGAAGTTTCTTATAAACTTTATGTAAAAACTAGCAAGTCCATGGAAACTTCTTACCTCAAAGACATTCCTGGGTGAAGGCCACTCCACAATTGCCTTAACCTTTTCTGGGTCCATATTCAATCCTTCTGCAGAAACAACAAACCCCAAATACACCAACTCTTCCTTCATGAATGAGAATTTCTTCAAATTTATCAGTAGTTTCTCTTGGTGCAGCTTCTTCAAGACATGATTAAGATGCCTTAAATGTTCTTCTTTAGTTATGCTGAAAACTAATATATCATCTAGATACACTATCACAAATTTACCAATGAATTCTTTCAATACTTCATTCATAAGTCTCATAAAAGTGCTAGGTGCATTTGACAATCCAAAAGGCATTACCATCCATTCATATAGTCCTTCATTTGTTTTAAAGGAAATTTTCCACTCATCACCCTCTCTTATTCTAATTTGATGGTATCCACTCTTCAAATCTATCTTTGAGAAATATTTAGCACCACTCAAACAATCCATTAAATCCTCAATTTTGGGCAAAGGGAATCTGTACCTGATTGTGATCTTATTAATTGCTCTGGAATCAGTACACATCCTCCAGCCTCCATCTTTCTTTGGGCTCAATACTGCTGGTACTTCACATGGACTCAGACTTTCTCTAATCAGCCCCTTGTCCACCAACTCCTGCACTTGTCTCCTGATTTCCTCATTTTACTTGGGAGTCATTCTGTAGGCTGCCTTATTTGGCAGATTTGAACCAGGGATAAAATCTATCTAATGACTGATCTTTCTCATAGGTGGAAACTCATCAAGTAAATCATCCACAACAATGTCACAGTAATTGTCTAACATCTCTTGGATTTCTACTGGTAAATAAAAAATATTTGTAGAAGTAAGAACTACTTTAGGTTTGCAAACTAAAGCAAAACTTACCTCTTCTTCTTCTATATGCTGCAAATATTCCTTCCCGCTCATAAACAAGGTCTTTGGATCAATCACTCTGCTGGATGGCTCTCCTTCTTCCATGGGTATCAATGTATGATGTACCCCATCCTTGAAGAACTTGTAAGTGTTCTTCTTGCCATCATGCACTGCTGCTCTATCAAACTGCCAAGGTATACCCAACAGTATATGACACACATCCATGGGCATCACATCACACAGGACCTTATCTTTGTATTTGCCCATTTGCAGCTCTATTTCACACTGTTCTTTTACAACCAGCTGGTTCCCTTTGTGTAGCTAGGACACCCTGTAGGGATTTGGATGTTCCCTTGTCTTCAAATTCAACTTTTCTATTACCTCAGTGGAAACCAGATTGTCTGTGCTACCACTATCAATGACTAGCTGACAACATTTACCTTGGACTTTGCATATGCTCCTAAAAAAAGTCTTCCGTTGTGCAGGTTTAGTGACCTCTTTGGCTTGCTTCAACATGACCTTATTTACCACCAAGGACTCTCCCCTCTCTAGAAGAATTTCTTCTTCAATTTCAGCCTCTTCTCCAGCCTGGGCAACAACAACATTCCTTGGACCAACACCCACATTCTAAGGACATTCATAGTGCTTATGTCCCACTTGCTGACATCTATATAACCTCAATTCTCTACCTCTGCCTCTGTCTCTACCTCCTCTTCATTTTCCTCTATAAGAAACCCTTCTGCCCCTTGCATCATCCTCTGTAGATGCATTTTGAGGTGAGCTACTGTTAGCTCCATCCCTGGGTGTAGCAGGCTTTCCTCTACCACCTTGACTTCCCTTTCCACGGAAAGTACCTCTCTTCTTGGCAGACTGTTTCCTCAGGAGTTTCTCCTCTGCTTTCAAGGCCATCTAGTATGCCTCTTCCACTGTCTTGGGAGACAGAAGACCAATCTCATCTTGGATCTCCAGCTTGAGACCATTCACATATCTGGCAGTCTTCTCTGGTGTGTCTTGAAATTGCCCAGCTCTTATGCTTACTCTGTAGAATTCCTTTGTGTATTCTTTTACTGTCAGCAACCTCTGTCTCAGGTTCTGCATTTGATTATACAATGTTAGCTGGTAATCACTAGGAAAGAATTTACCTTTCAATTTAGCCATCATTCTGGTCCAGCTCTTGATAGGTTGCTTTCCAACTCTCCTTCTTTCTGCCTGCACTCCATCCCACCAAAGTCCAGCATGTCCTTTCAGCTTTGTCGCCGCAAACTTGGCCTTTTTATCTTCTCTTATTTCTTCATAATAGAAGCACTTGTTCGTTTCATTTATCCAATCCACCGGCTCCTCTGGACTCAGTCCCCCTGCATAACTCGACACTTCAATTCTGGGCTTAACTGCAGACCCCAGAATAGTTCTAAGGAGTCTCATGTCAGGAGGAATTTCAACATTCTCTTCAGCTTCTTCTGTTTCAGGTTCACTGATGTCTTCAGGATTTGCGGGCTGTCTTCGCTCCATGGCATCCATTTTTTCCTCGACCCTCTGCAAAATCCCCAACACCTCAGCGTTGGCAACATGTCTCCTTCTGCCAGCACCTCTACCAACTCGGATCTCCATGCCAGCTCTTATGCAAAAAAAACCTTAAAACAATGGCTCTGATACAACGATGATGCAACAAAACTGAAATTCAGAGCCCTAAGGAGAGATGGTCAACCGTCGTCGTGGCTCTGTCCGCCCTCTCCTCTCAATTACTTGGTTCACCTCCACGTGGTCTCCTTAATCTTCCTTTCCAGTTTATTTATCAATTCGTAGAATTGATAAACAAATACTATCCACAACGTTTGGACTTTAATTATATTCTCAAACTTTATATTATACCACCAACCTTATAACCAATGTTTATACCTTTCGAAACCTTGTATTAATACTTCACGCTTTTAAACAAATAACTTATTTCACGTCGCAAATCCTTTGATCGCTCCATCACAGTATACCCCAATGAACCCATCGCAAATAATTGCGATGCGATCAATCGCACAAACTCCGATCGCATGTCCTGCCATTTGTGATGCGATCAATCGCACAAACTCCAATCGCACAAACCTCCGATTGCATGTCCTGCCATTTGCGATGCGATCAATCGCACAAACTCCGATCGCACAAACCTTCGATTGTGATTTATGTGGGTTCGAACAGTGATTCACCAAAGGTTCAGTCGGGTTATTCTATTCTTAGGTTCTTTAACTCCGGTCAGGATTGTAGAAATTTGAATAATAGATGAATTATTCACCGAGATTATTCTGATTACACACTATTTGAGCTTCATGCATAATACATAACCTCTTCTACAATTGATCATCAATTTGCGGAATTAGAAGCAGTCGCATGCGCGCATTAAAACAATAATCAAGCACACATATAACACAATATGTAATGGGGAAAGCATACAATTGAAAACCCCCAACTATCTGTATATTATAATGATAGATAACATGTAACAATACATATCACAAAGCTCCTCACAGCTCTCAGCACTATCTCACATGCTACACACAAACTAGCTCAGATTTGAACAAGTCACAAGTTCAAATCTCTTCCACCCGTCTTCCGCTCATCAGCAAGTAATCCAATATGGAAAAGAAATAGATCCAAGTTCGAATCCCACTGGATTGTACTGCGCAATCCTCATTGGCAATATCAATCAATGCGTGTGCAAATCTCATGCACAGATATAGTCACAACTGATAGTAGACTCACCCTTTCACCCACCTCCAACAATGGTATCCACTGAACTGTCCATGCACTGCAGTCAACTGATGTATTCTTTAGTTTATTTATGAGTTAATAATTAGTGAATTAATTAATAATTAATTCACACTACTCTCACTAATTGTATCAATTAGTTAAACTGAATACAAATAGCTCAACTATGTTTAGATTAGTTAAACTGAATACAACTCCACTAACTTCCTCAATCAACTCCACCAAACTCTGGTGGAGTTCTAACTGAAGTCAACCATGCAATAGCTCAACTAAACCCTAGGAATAGCGTAATTCCTTCTGTCAACTGCATGTGCCACATCCGTAGCTTGAACTGAAGTGCTCCAAGAGGATAAGATAATGTTTATAGTCTAAATATTATTAAGGGTTAATAATATTTGACTGTTCTATTTTTAGCCCGGCAGTCTAAAAATAGAAACCGCCCAATGTCTAAAAATAGAGGTCCATCTGTTTTTACCAACTTGACCAATCATCCATAAATAGCATCCTGCAACCCATAGACCATGATCCATATGTCTAAAAATAGATATAGTCTAAAAATAGATTTTTCCGACAAAAAATCACGTGTGTGATCCCCACCTAGTTTAGGTGATCACTTTCCAACTAGGATCAGGAAAGATGTTTCAGGAGGCCTCCTTCACTGTTTCTTGTTGCCATTTTCAACACTCCCTCTCAACAAGAAAGGACTGTCTTTGCATGCGACATGCAACTCCATGCATTCGCCCTGCAACCTTCACAAGTGCCATGCAACTCCATGCATCTGCTCTGCAACTCCTCTGAAACTAAATAGGCTCCAAAAAACTCAATCAATCTAATGCATCTATCAAAGTCTTTGACCTCTGCTGGTACCAACTGCACATGTCTTCAAGAACCACTACGCTATTGAACTCTTGCACCCATGCACTCTTGCACTTGTTGTCAACTCTGATCCACGCTCCAATTTCCGACACTGTCACTTTGATCTGCCTGCATCAATCCAACTGATCATGCTACTGTTGCGCTGTGGGCACCTCATAGCCAGGTTCAATTCATGAGATCCACACCATCTCCATGAATCCTGCCCAGAAATCTCCTCTTGGGATTACTCATGCATGTTGCCCCACCTATCACCTCGTGGTATAGCCTCATGCACTCCCTCTGCCCATCTGGCACGAAATTTCTTTGCATGAGTGGTTTCTTCCACTCCATGATCCTCATCTTGTGGCTGCTCCACATCCCGAGGTTCACTATTAACTGCATGCAAAACTTTCTCCCTCTCAAGCATCAATTGCATGTCTTTCTCGCACTTCCCAACAGTAGGAAGCTCCGTAGACATCCCATCTACTTCAAGTCTGTAGAGATTCTTTGCTCGAATCCCAACCTTCTTTACTTGTCTTGTTGCCTTGTGCCGAAAGAAAAATTTTCCTTCACTGAAGACAACTTCATACCCTTTATCCTCTAACATTGCGACTGATATCAAATTCTTCTTTAAACCTGGAACATGCACTACATCTTGTAAAAGAATGAGTTTACCTGACTCCCTCTGAAAGGTTATGGTACCAATTCTGATCGCATTGTATCGTCCATTGTCGCCCAACTCAACATGCAACTGGAGATCTTTCTCCACCAAGTCACTGAAAAGATTCACATCTCCCGTCATGTGAAAGGAAGCGCCACTATCAAAATACCACCCTGATCCCAATGCACTAGACACCATGCATGCGATCAATGAGAAGTATAGCTCAAATTGTGAGGCAAGAGCCTCATCAGCTGCAGCTCCAACAACCTGCTTTTTCTTCTTCTTCTGTGGAAAATTCATGGCGTAATGCCCATGCTCGTGACAGTGAAAACACTTCAGTTTGGACATGTCACGCTCTTTACCATCTGCACCGGATTGAGAAGCATTCTTCTTGCCCTTCCCCTTCCTTGCTTTGGCATCCAAAGCACAATCTTCTTCATCAGATGCCTTTGATGAAGATCCATCCCTGACCACTCATTGGTATCTCCTCTTGTGAATCAGGCCAAATCGCTCCCATCACAGCAATTTTTTTCTGACCATTGATCACATTAAGTGCCAACTCTTCGGAAGCCCAAGGAGAGCTAAGCTCACCAATTCCTCATCATCCACACTAACTCCTACACTCCCAAGCTCATCCCTGCAGTGGAAAAACTTTGTCAAGTATACCGGAATAATGTCATTCTTCTCCATCTTTATTTTCCTGAGTTTATCCTTGAGCGCCAACTTCCTTTGGTCACTCTTGCTTTGGAAAAAATCTGCCAAATCTTTCCACAT
This sequence comes from Pinus albicaulis, assembly GCA_034641835.2. Taxonomy (NCBI): domain Eukaryota; kingdom Viridiplantae; phylum Streptophyta; class Pinopsida; order Pinales; family Pinaceae; genus Pinus; species Pinus albicaulis. The sequence continues at coordinate 2,066,004,649 of CM076575.1, read as the reverse complement.
CAAGAATGGAGAAGCTTTACCATGTAGGCTAGATACTATGTGATCCTTCACACCTTCCAACAGAATCCTTCGACACTTTGTGTCTTCTTTTTCCAAGCCTAAACTTGAGCAGCATCAGTAGGCTTTGGGACTTCAGCATCTATGAACTCCTTCAACCCGTTGTCATCTAACACCGCCTCCATCCTGTCCTTCCATGCAATATAATTGGAGCTTCCCTCAAGGGCATACTCCAATCGCAATCCATTGAAAGACATCTCAACTTTGACACCAAGAAAACACTGCTGCAAATTCGAATTCCACCATCTCAAAACTCAACCGCTTCTGATCTGTGAGAACAAAGTATTTCTAGCACAGAGATCGACTGTAGGGGAATTTACTGGATTTTTCACCTTTCAAAGAAGGATGAATCCAGAGGCTACCTGGCCCCCTTACAGACTCTGTCTATCGAAATAAAAAGTAATCACTGTAATATATACGATGATCAATTTAGCTCTGATACCATGTAGAAATTTGAATAATAGATGAATTATTCACCGAGATTATCCTAATTACACACTATTTGAGCTTCATGCATAATACATAACCTCTTCTACAATTGATCATCAATTTGCGAAATTAGAAGCAGTCGCATGCGCACATTAAAACAATAATTGTTATGAATATTTTATTAAGTATTAGTTAGATTTAGTTATCTTAGGTTATTAACTAAAAAGGCATGATCAAAGATCATGCCTCTTCTCCAAGGGACACCTTGAGGCTATATTTAAAGCCCAGGCGATCCCTCATTGTAATCATCTCTTATCTTTCATCATTAATAATATATATTTATCAAGTTTACCAGAGTTTTTACACTCCATTGGTATCAGAGCCATCGCTCTTCGGATCTGTGTGATCACCCAGAAATTACAGAATTCCAGAACTGCAATTTCAGATTGCAGATTTTTTTTAAGTGCAGAATTGCTGAAGAAATTTTGCATCTTTCTCCACTCACGTACACTCACAGCTTCCGCTCACCATTTCATTGCCCCACTGCCTTCATTCCCTACATTAACCTCTCACTCCCACTTTGCATTCCCTCAGAACTCGGATCTGTGGTGTTAAGCCTCGGAACAGTTATCTCATACCTGTGTCTAGGGTTACGGATTCCTCTGAAATTACCAAAACGGTTAAAACAGTTGCAGATATATTGAGAATTACACACTCAGTTTACATGGTTTTGGTGGCGGGTGCTGTCCACGTTTTATTAACCCAGGACAGTCTCTGCGTGGCCATACAGCGGCAATAAAATATTCATATTCATCGTGAACAGTCAACGTGGTGAACCCTTTGAACAGCGTAACGGCTTTTTGAAACAGTGTGTCGATTTGAAGAACCGGTCAAACAGTGGTCCGTTTGCTGAGTCGGTCAAACAGCGAATGTCTGGTTAACAAACTCGATTTGTTTAAAAAAAATTATGATCAGTGTGTATATAAGAAACGGCGTGTTTTTTTAAAGGAACGAGCACGTTTAAAAAAAAAAATAGAAGTGGTTGTCCACGTCTAGCCACGGGTGCTGTCCACCTCGGGGCTGCCGGTTGCGGTGCCACAGCCGGTGCCACAGCAATATAATAGAAGTGAGTTTTAAAAATTTTAAGTTCATTTAAAAAAAAATTTCGTGAAACAGGTGAACAGGCACATTTAAAAAAAAAACACACGATTCTTCCATACCGTGGTCACTTCCACGATTCTTCCATACCCATTATACGTCGTTGCTATTTGTTATCGCTAAGCCAAACCACACTACGATTTAGAAAAAGAAAAGAAAAGAACAGAAAACAAAATTACATTCCATACGACACAATACACAGTGGTGTTCCTACAAACGGACGTGATCGAAAATATTTAGGCATCCAATCTCAAATACGCTGGTTTAAAAAAATCGATTGAACAGTGACGCGTTCTTTCACACTCCCTTGCGGCCTTCTTCCACCCCGCCTGTCAGCAGTCATCATTATTTCCCCCGACGTCTATCCTTCCGCCGCCGTTTTCCGTCACTGCAATAAAAAATATCGATTTGAAACAGGGTGTCGTAGTGTCGATATATAAAAAAAAATCGATTTGAAACAGGGTGTCGTAGTGTCGATATATAAAAAAAAAAATCGGTTTGATAAAAAGAAACAGTGTGCCAGTTCGAACGATTTTTTTAAAATTATATAAAGTATATACTATATAGTTAATTAATAATTATATAATTTATTTATATATATAATTCTCATTTAATAATTATATATATATATATTAATTATATAATTAAATTATATATATTATATAATTTTTAATTAAAAATTATATATATATAATAATTATATAATTAAAAAAAAATTATTATTAATTAATTCAAAAAAAAATTAATTAATTAATTAATTTTAAAGAAAAAGAGAAAATTTGGCAGAACAATATCAGTATGTCTTTATCAATGATGACGATTGATCAGATAAAGAGGCAAATATGGTTAAAACAAATGGAGACTAAGGACAAGGAGAACAAAATATTGCAGAAATTTAATGCGATCATGAACAATATGACAGAACTCTACAGTAAGCTAAATGATAAAATAGATAAGTTAAGTCCGACACAATCCCCAATATCTCCTAACAGGGAAAAAAATCAACAAAACAATTCTGTAGATTCAGGGAACTCAGAAGAGCATCAGGAAAAAGATGATTCCCCACATCACCATGAAGATACAGATGATTGTAAACAACAAACTGTTCCATCCCCAGAATTGAACGAAACATATGAAGCGACAAACACATCCGAAGCCACTGATATAACGACAAAAGCTGTTGAGGCCTTCGGTGATGAAGCACATATGGTTGTTAAGAATGAAGCATTTGATGATGAGGAGAAGTTACATCAGACAATAATTGTTGGTAACTTACCTCTAAATCTAAAAAGGAATCACAAAAAATCACCAGAAGAACAAGGAATAGCTGGGAAACATGAAAAAGTATTCCAAGATCTGCCCATAAAAGTGTCTTCCAATAGGAAAATCAAACGTCCAATAGAAGTCAAGCCAGTATCCAACTCTGTCGATATCAGATCTTTTCACTATCCACATCACCAACAGATGGAGCTCGAGAAGAGGCTTCACGATCTTTTTAAAATGTGGGACGCAAGAACTCATCGCTTGAGAAAACCAGACATTCGTCAACATTGTCCATCATTACGTATGATTTGAGGACAAAGCATCCTTAAGAGAGGGGCAATGTTATGAATATTTTATTAAGTATTAGTTAGATTTAGTTATCTTAGGTTATTAACTGAAAAGGCATGATCAAAGATCATGCCTCTTCTCCAAGGGACACCTTGAGGCTATATTTAAAACAAAGCATCTCATTGTAATCATCTCTTATCTTTCATCATTAATAATATATATTTATCAAGTTTACCAGAGTTTTTACACTCCAATAATCAAGCACACATATAACACAGTATGTAATGGGGAAAGCTTACAACTGAAAACCACCAACTATCCGTATATTATAATGATAGAGAACATGTAACAATACATAGCACAAAGCTCCTCACAACTCTCAGCACTATCTCACATGCTACACACAAACTAGCTCAGATATGAACAAGTCACAAGTTCAAATCTCTTCCACCTGTCTGCCTGCCTCTACTGTGCAATCCAATATGGAAAAGAAATAGATCCAAGTTCGAATCCCCTTGGCTTATATTGCGCAATCCTCATTGGAAATCTCAATCAATGTGTGTGCAAATCTCATGCACAGCTATAGTCACAACTGATAGTAGACTCACCCTTTCACCCACCTCTAACACTAGTCTCCACTGAACTGTCCATGCACTGCAGTTAACTGATGTATTCTTTAGTTGATTTATGAGTTAATAATTAGTGAATTAATTAATAATTAATTCACACCACTCATCACTAGTGTATTTTTCATTTAGACTAAATACAACTAGTTCAACTAAGTTAAACCGAACACAACTCCACCAACTGTCTCATCAACTCCACCAAACTCTGCCACATGAGTTCTAACTAAAGTCAACCATGCAATAGCTCAAATAACCCCTAGGAATAGCATAATTCCTTCTGTCAGCTGCATGTGCCACATCCGTAGCTCGAACTGAAGTGCTCCAAGAGGATAAGATAATGTTTATAGTCCAAATATTATTAAGAGCTAATAATATTCGACTGATCTATTTTTAGACTGGCAGTCTAAAAATAGACTCCGCCTAGTAAGTCTAAAAATAGAGGTCCATCTATTTTTACCAACTTGACCAACCATCCACAAATAGCATCCCGCAACTCATAGACCATGATCCATATGTCTAAAAATAGACATAGTCTAAAAATAGACTTTGCGACAAAAATCACTTGTGTGGCCCCCACCTAGTTTTGGTGATCAATTTCCAACTAGGATCAGGAAATATGTTTCAGGATGCCTCCTTCACTGTTTCTTGTTGCAATCTTCAACAGGGATTTCAATGGTAAACAATTTATCTCATTATGAAGCGGGAATTCTACAATGAAACATAGTTCACAACGACGGCCTTTCTACACAGACCTCGCCTGAAGTTGGGAGTTAAATTCACAGGGTTTGCTCAAATAAATCGTGAGAAAACAATAGACAGAGATATGTGGAGTTCATACAAGAGTTCAATTATACATGGATAGAGTTCATCACTTCGCAATTAAACAATCTCTTCACAGTTAAATATTCGAACGACTCTATGGCAAATACACACGGAAATTATTTAATTGGAAGCAATTGTGAGCCCACAACCTTGATTGCAGAAATATCTCTTCTTCTCTTCCTTCGTCCTTAACACATCCGAGGGATTACATTTATATACATCAACATATGTCCTTTCGGTTCCTCTATGAGGACCGTTATGGAAATTCAAGAGCCTAATTACAATTACTCAAAACTAAAACAAGACAGATGGACTGAACCTAACCATTCGACTTCTACAAACTCTAACTGATCTAAATAATGCAGTCAGTTGAGGTATTGAAACCTAGCTGTTATAATTCAAATGTTTTCGAACCCTCCTAGCCACAACATGTGGACAAAACCTCCTACATTGTTGGCTAGTGTCTAATGCCCCTGCATCAGGATCTAACGATTTGTCATTCCATAGTCATTTCATGATAGATGAACGATTATCTAAGTTTTTAATTCTTTGTCTCGGTTTCTAAGTGTCGAAGTCACTTGCATACACATGTTCAATCCATAACAAGTTCATGTGTGCATTATTTTATGTAATATTGAACATGAATAACATAGTCCATCAAGACAGTGCTTGTTCAATGTTCAACCTATGCCAACATTCAATTCACACTTTCATTGATAGTCTCTCACTTTTGGTTGTGATTGTACTTCTATTTCAGTGAGTTTTTTCAGCTGTCGCTTTTCCGCACCTTTTCTTTCGCAAGTTTCACTTTCATGTTTATGAATGTCACTTTTGCATGTTTTCACTTTAATAAGTGTCATTTTAATGTTAAATTCACTCTGGCATGTGTCAATTTCAATGTCGTTAACATTTTGCATGTGTCATTTTCTCTTTTCTTTTGCTGTCGCAAGTGCCATCTTTTAGGCATGGAAAGTGTCACATATCCCATAAGCATAGTTATTGTTCATTTCAAGGGGTAAATTTGGTTCCAGTCATTCCCAAAATTTTATGCACTATCACACGAGTGTCTTCAAATTCATCGCAAAATGTACCTTAAGTGTCGCACTTAGAGGAAGTTGTGTAATATTGTCGCATTGAGGGGATCATGTTCTCCATGTGTTCCGAGTGATAAATGTTGTGTCATTGGTTATTTTGAGTGTGTCATCATGTTCAATTTTTTCCTTGTTCACTTTAAAATCATTGGTCCCACACTTAGACAAATCCTGGAAATATTTTTGTCAGAGCAAATTGACTTCACTCACCCCTCTAAAATCGCGTCTTACATAATCTCAACCCTCAAGCTCAAACTTTTACTATTGGAACTACACAATGTATATTTATTTCCCTCTAGATATATTCACTTCACAATCTTAGTGCTCAAAATTGACCCCTTGATCCCCACAACTGCTCAGATCATCCTCCTCATCAATCTTCTATGCACTGTGCAATGTCCAGCCTCAGGGTTCCAGCCTTCCTCCTTGAACTATGCAATATATGGGCCTCTCTCTCTCCATAAATGCACAGTGAGAAACCTCAAGCCTCAATATTTCCTCCTTGAGCTCCTCAACTATGCAGTCATCTTGCCCAGGCCTCCCTGAACTATGCACTTCACAGTCTCAAGCCTCAGTCCTTCCTCTTGACCTCAGGAACTGCACACTCTGAAATCCATGAGTCTGTCTCTTAGTCCAACACCTGGTTCCATATAAGTTAGTTATTATCATGAAGCATGTTAGACTAGGAGGTTTATGGGATGATATAATATTATCATGAGTGGATTTCACTTATAGGTACTATATCTTAACCTGACAGGATGCTTCTTGTAGAGGAAGAGAAGGAGACTATGTTGAAGGACATTTGTGAAACTGAAACCATAAATAAGTCATCGAGAAAGAAGATAAAGAGACACTATATTATGATAGAAGATCAAAAATCAAGATCACATGAAGAATCCATATCAATTAGATCTTTGGAGGATGAATAAAAAGCATGGGAAAGATCCATCATGAAGATGCAAAGAAAGAAAAAAAAGAGTAGCTTGGAAATTGCACTTCATCATGAAGTTCCATGTAATAATTGGCAAGAGTCATCTAAGGAGTCACATGCATCATAATGTCTTGCCAAATTATTTGTGGAATGTAATAGTGTAATTTTCCTAAATGAGAAAATGTAAATATGTGGAAGACCAAGAGTCCCACATGGAATATAAAGAGTCACTATTGAGTTCTAAAGTCATATAGAAGCTCAAAGGTTATGTAAGAATTCAAAATGTCATTGTAGAAGCTCAAGAGTAATGGGGGAGGTGAAGGGTCACATGGGAGGTCAAGAGTCACCTCATTTGTTATAAACACACCCTCATAACTCAAGCAATGTTGAAAAATGAAACAAGAAATCCTTAATTTGATTTTGCCTTGATTAAATTAAGAAAAATCGAATTTTCACATCAACAGACAACTTGGATGCAGTTAACTTGTGTGACATGTCTCTTGTCACTCAGTTATCTTAATAAATTTGAGTAGAGGAGTTAGATTTTAGTTAAGCATGTGTGATTGTTAATTTGTAACAATCAAGGTCAGTTATTGTTGAGTCTCAAAAATGTTCTCCATATTCATACATATTTCCATTATGTCATAACCATTTAGCTCTTATTTCATAGCCATTTGACCTAAAACCCTACATCAAATAACCATTTACATAAATATATGGGTTAGGATCATTGTTTTCCAAAGTTATTTATTTTATGTATTTTAAGTGAATTTATGATTAGAAACTAGAAAATTAACATAGTTTCATATATCTATATATGTGTTATGAGTTTTGTGACATGTGTGGGTCAAAAGGAGACTTCTAGAAGACCCTTATGTGGCACTCTAAAGCCAAATTCGAATTTGGTTGGAGAAGATTATGGGATCAAGAGGATATGTGTCTCACTTCCTTGTTGTATTGAAACTCTAAGAGGATATGTGTCTCATTCCTCAAGTTGTGTTAAAACTCTAGAAAGACATGTGTCTTATCATTTCCTATTTTGATTGTAACTCTAGAGATGGAGGGAGAGATTCATGGACTCCCATTAATGAGATGTCTCCTCATATTTTGTATAAATAGGAGAAGCTTTCTTCTATCATAGGTAATGAGAAAGTAATGAGGAAGTAATGATGAAGTAGATTTGTAACAAAGTTCAAGATGGAATGGGATGTAGATTTATGAGTTTTTGAATAAAGAAGCTTAGTTCTTTGATGCTATTGTGATCTTATCTTTAAGGAGCTGAAGGACTTCACCAAATTGATAGCAGAGGGCCCCTGCTATCCAAGGAGGCTTTTACATGTTTTCTAGATAAGTTGCTTTCAATTCTGTTTTGTCATATTTCTTTACTTAGATTGCTTTTTGAAATCATAGCTTTTAGCATAATTTTTCATGGTAGCCCGAGCATTTGCATATCTTTTGACTGATGACATGGAATCAATATTGTTCTGCTGTTAATTTATTTTTTCTTAGTTTTTTTGTTTAATTCCGGTATTGCTTTGTTTATTTCGGTCTTGCACATTTACTTCAGTAGTTAGATTTAGATATATTAAATTGCTCATGTCATTTTCAGTTACCTCCGAAAGCCACAGCTGGACTGATGGTGAGGGATTGAATTATGGATGTGTAGTTTGATATTAGTTTCCTTTCTGCAAGTTAGATATATTAAATTGCTCATAATATCTTCAGTTGCCTCCGAAAGCCACAGCTGGACTGATGGTGAGGGATTGAATATGGATGTGTAGTTTGATATTAGTTTCCTTTCTGCAAGTTAGAAATATTAAATTGTGCATGACATCTTCAGTTACCTCCGAAAGCCACAGCTGGACTGATGGTGAAGGATTGAATTATGAATGTGTGGTTTGATATTAGTTTACTTTCTGCAAGTTAGATATCAGTTACTCAAGTTGTTTATGGTTACTTCCGAAAATCATAGCTGGACTAATGATGAGGGATCAGAAGACAATTTGATGTAATTTGATTTAGATTTACTTTATTGCAACTTTTGGATTTCTTTCAGCATAGTTTCTTTTGTGTTTAGACAGCAGCAAGAATAGTTTGGTTTCATGCTCACTAGTTCATTGTTTTGATTTATTAGATTAGCAGCACCTTTTTCATTTCAGTAGCACATTTTCATTTCCTTTCAAGTTTTGTCATTGTATGTTTCAAATTCTTTTTTCAGTTTCAAGTTGGTAAATCATTATAAAGGACATCATTGCCTTGAATATTCATAACCATACTTGTCTTTTAGAATTTCCATCTCACATTAGGAAACCAACCAAGATCAATAAAAATCCAAAAACGACAAAAAGTAAGAGATAGGTTATCTTGCACATATAGTGTGCCACACTTCGTCAGTTTACGAATCCCTGGTTGATAATTTATGTTAGCAATTTAGGACACACTAAATTGACCAAACATTTTGGCGCCGTTGCCGGGGAAGTGTAACTAGGTAGCCTTATTTCTTACATCTAAAAAAATTAATAATTCTTGAGTATGCTCTCCTTCTGCACTTTGTGTGATCTGGAGGATCAGAAAAGGAATTGTTATGTAAAAAAAATTTTAATAATTCTTGAGTATGCTCTCCTCCTGCACTTTGTGTGATTTGGAGGATCAGAAAAAGAATTGTTATGTGAAAAAGAAAAAAAAGGAGACAAAATAAAACTTCATCATTTCAATTGATTCAACAATTTAAAAAAAATTTGTTTTCATGAAAAACTTTGATTTCAATAAAATTGTTTTGTTTAATGAATATATATGTGTATTTTTAATTTTTTTGAAAATATCACATACATAATTTTATTAAACAAATCAATTGAAAAAAAAAAAAAAAAAATTATTGTTTTGTTACTAAGATATATATGTATATTTTTAAATTTTTTTTTTTTGAAAATATATATATAATTTTAATAACAAATCATTTTAAAAAAAAATCAATAAATTGTTTTGTTTAGTAAATTACATATGTATATTTTTAATTTTTCAAAATACAACATGTGTAATTTTATTAACAAAACAAATAAAAAAAAATCATTTTGTTTAGTAAAATATACATGTGTATTTTTAATTTAAAAAAAAAAATATAACATGTGATTTTATTAACCAAACAAATAAAAAAAAAAACAAAATCATTTTGCTTAGTAAAATATATATGTGTATTTTTAATTTTTAAAAATATAACATATAGTTTTATTAACAAAAACAAATTAAAAAAAAAATTGAAAAACAAAAACAAAACAAATCAATAAACAAAGCCATAGGCAACTCCATGGATTTCATTTTGTACTGCATTCAGAAATTGGTCAGTCAAGTGAACCTAGTCACCCAGCCCAGATTGATAAAAAATCAGCTTAAATCTCAGTGAAAGCCCTGTTTTCAGCATGTTTTTCTTGAAATCTTTGCTGCCTGAAATTGAAAATTATTAATCCTTTTTATAAAAATTTACAATTTCAGAGAAAAAAAAAAGGAGAAGAAAATAAAACCAATCTATGGCTATCTTCAATCCTAGCTTTCAATGTGGCCTCAGTAGAAAATCTGCATTCCTGTTCAAGCTTTGGCCTGAAACAAACTTGCAGTCTCCAGCTATACATGTCTATCTGTCACACGCTTTGACATTTCCCTGAAACCAAAAAGATGTAAATCAAAACGATGGTTGTCTCTACAGAATTCAAGTTGTCTGAAATGAAATAGCACAAGCTTCATTACGTAAAGAACAAGAAAAGATGAAGAGTTCAGTTCTCTGCAATGCCAGGTAGCAGAAACAAACTTGTTAAGAGAAAGTAATGCACAGCTTAGAAATGAAAATAAGAGAAATTTTGAGGAGGATGCTATGATTGCATTGTTCAGTGATCTGTCTGTGCTGTGATCGAATCTTAAAAAAAAAATTTCAAAATCATTCACACAGCGGAATGTAGCAGAACAGGAAAACGCAAAACAGAGAAAAACGTTAAACTTTGAAAGCACGATTTGGCCAAACGGAGATGAATTTGAAAAAAATAAAACATGGGTTTTTTCGCCAACATGGTCAATTAGATAACCCAGAAACCGTTTTAAGAAATTCGTGGCGGTCTGGGAGAAATTCTCGGTTCTTTAAAGGCCATTTTTGCCTGCCGCGTGAGGAAAAACGATTTTTTCTGAGTGAAGAATTTGAAAACGGCACTCTGCATTGATAATTCGGTTTCCTGATTTCTAGGAAGAGAAATTCTAATCAAAATCAAACTCTTATCATGGCATTCAATGCACATTCCACTCATTTTTGAATTTAATTCAATTTCGTTTTCTGAATGTTGGATTTCACATCTCCTTTATAATCTGCCCAGCAATTTTTGGTGCTTCAATGACATTATTAAACACCAACCATTATGATGTTTATTTCAAAGGGATGCCACATCACTATGGAAAGACATTAAGAAGGTATGTGGATGAATTGAGCGAACTACAGGAGGATATTATCAAGCACATGGTCATGCAGATGGTACAACGAACCTTAGTAGCATAAAGTTTTGAAGAGATGAAAGATTATATTTTGAAATAGCAATCATGCATTTTATGTTCTTCAATGCTTATCAATATATTATTTTTCATCTTATGTGATCTTCACTTACCATTCTATGGTCATTGCAAGGTCACGATTGGTCAATGTATCTGAGTTTGCTTTATTTAGCATCATTTGTTGAAATTTAAAAAAATTGCATTTCTCTTTTGTTGATTAAAAAAAAAAAAAAAAAAAAATCAATAATTTTGAATCAATGAAATGAACAAGTTATTTGCTCGTTTTTCTGAAGGTATTGATTAAATTTGAACTGATGATGAATGATGAATGAGCTGGAAAAGGTCAGAAACCATTGGGAAATGGTAAGTTAGTGGTATTATGAGTCAATTAATGATGAAATTCAATGTTGTTACCCATGTTGTAGTCATAATTGTCATGATAGGATATGAATGAGGCATAATTCAGTTATGAGATGACATTTTAAATTCAAAATCTTGCCTAATTTGTCATTCTCAATTCCTTTGCCTCGATTTGAAATGTCTGAGCACTGAAGTGTTAAAGCCAAACCTATGGCTGTTTTATACAAAGGTTTTATTCATCCCTATCAAGTGAGGCTGATATAAATTAATCAAGCGAGGCTGACAGGATTTTTGAGAAGCATGACAGAGGAAAATAAAGTTCACAGAGGTTGACACTGCTTAAGGAATGAGCCTGAAGATATGAAGGCAATAATTGAAGACCCAATAGTGATGGAGGCGTTCAGAAGAGTAGGTTGTCTTCATTTTTGTGAAAAGTTGCAGGGTTGCCACACACAGGTATCCAAATAATTTTCCTTGAACTTCAATGGAAAAACTACCAAGGTTGGGATGCTAAGTGTGTCAATTACACCAGATATTATTACTGCTGTTACAAAGATACCAAGAGGTCAAGAAAATTGGTTCAAAGGTTTCATATTTGATATGGAGCAATGTAAAGAGTTCATGAAGCCTGAGTATGCAGATATGGACCTCAATAATGCTATCCCTAGAAGCTGCATCAAAGACACTTATGCAAAGTTGCTGCTGAACATTCAGTGGTATTTTACATGTGAAGGCAGATATCATAAGGTTTACACATATCATTTAAAGTTTCTTTTGCATTTCACTGGTAAGATTTCACTCGATTTTCCTTTTTATTTGCATAGGAGTCTTGAAAAAATGGCCGATAAAGTACAAGCCAAAGATGAAGGCAGTGAAACATCCTTGTTTCATCATGGTTTAATGAAGTTATTGATTTTAGATGAACTTCATAAGATAGGCAGGGATTGGTCATATTTTTTGTTTATAAATGGTTTTGAGTTGGAAACCCTAACTCCTACTGGAAACCATAAAAATAAAGGAGTTCCATCATCACCAGCAGCAGAGACTAGTCAACCTATAGTTGCAAAACCAAAGGAATTTGAAAAACTGAAGCCAAGGAAACAGGTTGAGAAAAGGGTAGAGCATACAAAAATACTTGACACACCAACTCCATCACCTGAAAAACAGAGGTCAAAGATTATCAAAGAGGCAAAATAGAAACAAGCTGTCAACAAGCAGGAAATCAAAATAGTAACAAGAAGCCAAGCAGTGGCATTGAAAGGAAAGACAGTTGCTACAAATACAGAGGAAAACCCAGTAATAAAGGGAAATTTAAATGACATCTTGCATGCTATTGACATAGAGGAGACACCCATTGTTCAAGCTGAGTTCATTAGAGAAGATGAGCATAAACAGAAAAAGGCTAAGTCTACAAAGAAGCTTGATTTTGAGGGGGAAAATGCAGCCTTCATCTTCAAGCAAGAAAACCTATAACTAGGCATGCTAAGAAACTCAAGGAAGGTAGCAAGGAAGTTCAACAACCTATTGAGATAGCTAAAGCCCCTGAAGAAGTTGTTGATCTCTCATCACGTACAATAAAGCATGCAACCAACAGAACAAAGAAGGGAAAAGAAGAAATGACAGAGTTTCAACATCTTGAGGAAAAATTGAGGTTGGAAAAGCAAGAAATTGCTGTGATGAAAAAGAGGGCTAGGAAGCATAGTATTGAGAAAGCAGATTTTAAAAGAATGAAGGTATCGTGGGAAGGTCAAACTGGTTCTATTTCTAAAACTCCAAGCAGTGCAGAGGAGTTCTTCAAATGGACAGTCACAGCAATAAAGGAAGCCAAATTTTTTAGAGTAATAAATACTCACTTGAGAGATAATAACAGGAGACTTAAAGATCAAGTGGAGGACTTGGAGCAACAAATGAATTTGATTCATGATGAGTTAAAAAGCAGAGGTATTAAAATAACAGTCATAAAAGAGCCTATAGGTAAATCAAATGAAAATGAAGAGGGGACCTCATGAAGGCTAGAATGACTATGTTTTTCACTTGATATGTTTTTTTTTAAATGATGAAATTAGATTGATTTTTAGTTTTTGGCACATTTATAATTTTCACTTTGGAAATTTTTTGACAAAATTGCCCACACAGCAGTTTCGTAGTGCAAACAGTGTAAAAAGGGAGAAAACCGCTACGAAACTGTTGTAGTAGCTTTTCTTGCCCTTTTTCATCAAATTTTGAGTGGTAAAATAATGGATAAAGAACCGAAATTGCTATGGAGGATGTATTTAAAGGCAATTAAGATAATTTTGGAGGAAATAAGTCAAAAAATTGAAGAAAAAAGGGTTAAAGGGCAGCGCTACGAAACTGTTTTGTTTTCGTAGCACAGTGTATTAAATCTCATTTGAATAGTTGGAAGATGGTTTTGGACAACTGGAGCTTAAGGAGGAGTTTTGGCATATTTTAATTCAATTTCCAACAACTAAGGACCTCGAAATAATGAGTTTATGATGGTAAGAATGTTCCAAGAGTGCAAAGGACCCTATGCCTAAAAAACAAGGGACTGTTTCCTATTTTGGTGGAGGACAAAAATATGGTCATGAAGAGTTGAAGCCTATAATCCAGATTCAACCATGTGTTGATACAATTGGAAAATGATGTAATTTATTTTAGATAAGGTTGTTATGGATAGAGATAAGGAGTTGGAATCCTATTTGTAATAGGACTGTCTAGTAGATTAGCTGTCTTTTTGTAATTAGTACCATGTCATATGGTTAGGAAAGGTGTCAAGAGTCAAGAATTCGATGAATATAGCATAAGATAAGATTATATCATGTTGTAAATAGTCTATAAAAGATGAAGAAGTCGAATATGCCGAGGGTTGGAAATTTTTTGGCAAAATACTGTGTTTATTGTAATTGACTGGTTTTCAGCTAATACAGGAGATTTATGTAGAAATTTGAATAATAGCTGAATTATTCACCGAGATTATCCTGATTACACACTATTTGAGCTTCATGCATAATACATAATCTCTTCTACAATTGATCATCAATATGCGGAAATAGAAACAGTCGCATGCGCACATAAACACAATAGTCAAACACACATGAACACAATATGTAATGGGGAAAGCTTACAGCTGAAAACCCCCAACTATCTGTATAATATAATTATAGAGAATCATGTAACAATCATAGTACAATACTCCTCACAAGTACTCAGTACTATCTCCAAAAGTTACACACAAACTAGCTCAGTTTTGAACAAGTCACGGGTTCAAAACTCCTCCACTGTTTGCCTGCCTCTACTGTGCAATCCAAGATGAGAATCCTTGAGATCCAAGTTCGAATCCCACCCTATTTAACTGCACAATCCTCATTTGCAATCTCAATCAATGATTGTGCAAATCTCATGCACAGCTATAGTCACAACTGATAGTAAACCGGCTCTTTCACCTATCTCTTCCACTGGTCTTCACTGAACTGTCCATGCACTGCTGTTAACTAATGTGTTCTTTAGTTTATTTATGAGTTAATAATTAGTGAATTAAATAATATTTAATTCACACCACTCATCACTAGTGTATTTGTCAGTTAGACTAAATACAACTAGTTCAACTAAGTTAAACAGAACACAACTCCACCAACTGTCTCATCAACTCCACCAAACTCTGCCACTTGAGTCCTAACTGAAGTCAACCATGAAATAGCTCAAATAAACCCTAGGAATAGTGTAATTCCTTCTGTCAGCTGCATGTGCCACATCTGTAGCTCGAATTGAAGTGCTCCAAGAGGATAAGATAATGTTTATAGTCCAAATATTATTAAGAGCTAATAATATTCGACTGACCTATTTTTAGATAGGTAGTCTAAAAATAGACTTCAACCTGTATGTCTAAAAATATCTGTCCATCTATTTTTAACAACTTGACCAATCATCCAAGAATAGCATCCCACAACTCCTAGACCATGCTCCATATGTCTAAAAATAGACATAGTCTAAAAATAGACTTTTTGACAAAAATCACTTGTGTGGTCCCCCACCTAGTTTAGGTGATCACTTTCCAACTAGGATCAGGAAAGATGTTTCAGGAGGCCTCCTTCACTATTTCTTGTTGCCATTTTCAACACTCCCTCTCAACAAGAAAGGACTGTCTTTTCATGCGACATGCAACACCATGCATTCGCCCTGCAACCTTCTCTAGCGCCATGCAACTCCATGCATCTGCTCTACAACTCCTCTGAAACTGAATAGGCTCCAAACAACTCAATCAGTCTGATGCATCTATCATCAAAGTCTTCGACCTCTACTTAGCTACTGCACATGTCATTAGGAACCACTGCGCTGTTGAACTCTTGCACCCATGCACTCTTGCACTTGCTGTCAACTCTGATTCGCGTTCTAGTATCCGATACTGTCACTTTGATCTGCCTGCATCAATCCAACTGATCTGCTACTGCTACGTTGTGGGCACCTCGTAGCCAGGTTCAATTCATGAGATCCACACCATCTCCATGAATCCTGCCCTGAAATCTCCACCTGGGATTACCCATGCAGGTCGCCCCACCTCTCACCTGGTGGTATAGCTGCATGCACTCCCTCTGCCCATCTGGCACAAAATTTTTCTGCATGAGTGGTTTCTCCCACTCCATGATCCTCTTGTGGCTGCTCCACACCCCGAGGTTCACTTTCACCTGCATGCAAAACTTGCTCCCTCTCAAGCATCAGTTGCATGTCTTTCTCCCGCTTTCCAACAGTAGGAAGCTCCGTAGACATCCCATCTACTTCAAGTCTGTAGAGATTCTTTGCCCGAATCCCAACCTTATTGACTTGTCCCGTTGCCTTGTGCCGAAGGAAAAATTTCCCTTCTCTAAAGACAACTTCATACCCTTTATCCTCTAACATTGCGACTGAGATCAAATTCTTTGTTAAACCTGGTACATGCAATACATCTTGTAAAAGAATGAGTTTACCTGACTCCCTCTGAAAGGTTATGGTACCAATGCCGGTCGCATTGTATCGTCCATTGTCGCCCAAATCAAAATGCATCTGGAGATTTTTCTCCACCAAGTCACTGGAAAGATTCACATCTCCCGTCATGTGAAAGGAAGCGCCACTATCAAAATACCACCCTTATCCTAATGCACTAGACACCATGCATGCGATCAATGAGAAGTCCAGCTCAAATTGCGAGGCAAGAGCCTCACCAGCTGCAGCTCCAGCAACCTGCTTGTTCTTCTTCATTTGTGGACAATTCGTGGCGTAATGTCCATGATCGTGACAGTGAAAACACTTCACTTTGGACATGTCACGCTTTTTACCATCCGCACCGGATTGAGAAGCCTTCTCCTTGCCCTTCCCCTTCCTTGCTTTGGCAGCCAAAGCACAGTCTTCTTCATCAGATACCTTTGATGAAGATCCATCCCTGGTACTCCACCTTATCTCCTCTTGCACAAGATTACACCACAGTCTTTCCCATCCTGGCAAATTTTCCCGACCATTGACACTGTCCTGATATGCATGCCAACTTTTCGGAAGCCCGAGGAGAGCCAAGCTCACCAGCTCTTCATCATCCACACTAACTCCTACACTCCCAAGCTCATCCCTGCAGTGGACAAACTTGGTCAAGTATACCGGAATAGTGTCATTCTTCTCCATCTTTATTTTCCTGAGTTTATCCTTGAGCGCCAACTTCCTCTGGTCGCTCTTGCTTTGGAACAATTCTGTCAACGCTTTTCACATCAAGTATGGAGAAGCTTTTCCATGCAGGCTGGATACTATATGATCCTTCACGCCCTCCAACAGAATCCTTCGACACCTTGCTGTCTTCTTTTGCCAAGCCTCAACCAAGGCTGCATCGCTAGGCTTTGGAACTTCAGCATCTATGAATTCCTTCAGCCCATTGTCATCGAGCACCGCCTCCATCCTATCTCTCAATGCAATATAATTCGAGCTGCCTTCAAGAGAATACTCCAATCACAATCCTTGATAAGACATTTTGACTTCAACACCAAGAAAACACTGCTGAAAAATTTGAATTCCAAGCTCAAAACTCAACTGCTTCTGGATCTATGAGAACAAATTATTTCTAGCACAGAGATCTACTGTAGGGGTGTTTACTGGATATATCACCTTTCAGAGAAAGGATGGATCCAGAGGCTACCTGGCCCGTTACAGACTCTGTCTACCGAAATAATTGTAATCATTGTAATAGATCCGATGATCAATCTTGCTCCGATACCATGTAGAAATTTGAATAATAGCTGAATTATTCATCGAGATTATCCTAATTACACACTATTTGATCTTCATGCATAATACATAATCTCTTCTACAATTGATCATCAATATGCGGAAATAGAAACAGTCGCATGCGCACATAAACACAATAGTCAAACACACATGAACACAGTATGTAATGGGGAAAGCTTACAGCTGAAAACCCCCAACTATCTGTATAATATAATGATAGAGAATCACGTAACAATCATAGTACAATACTCCTCACAAGTACTCAGTACTATCTCCAAAAGTTACACACAAACTAGCTCAGTTTTGAACAAGTCACGGGTTCAAAACTCCTCCACTGTTTGCCTGCCTCTACTGCGCAATCCAAGATGAGAATCCTTGAGATCCAAGTTCGAATCCCACCCTCTTTAACTGTGCAATCCTCATTGGCAATCTCAATCAATGATTGTGCAAATCTCATGCACAGCTATAGTCACAACTGATAGCAAACCGGCTCTTTCACCTATCTCTTCCACTGGTCTTCACTGAACTGTCCATGCACTGCTGTTAACTGATGTGTTCTTTAGTTGATTTATGAGTTAATAATTAGTGAATTAAATAATATTTAATTCACACCACTCATCACTAGTGTATTTATCAGTTAGAATAAATACAACTAGTTCAACTAAGTTAAACCGAACACAACTCCACCAACTGTCTCATCAACTCCACCAAACTCTGCCACATGAGTTCTAACTGAAGTCAACCATGAAATAGCTCAACTAACCCTTAGGAAAAGCGTATTTCCTTCTGTCAACTGCATGTGCCACATCCAAGCATCAAACTGAAGTGCTCCAAGAGGATAAGATAATGTTTATAGTCTAAATATTATTAAGGGTTAATAATATTTGACTGTTCTATTTTTAGACAGGCAGTCTAAAAATAGACTTCAACCTGTATGTCTAAAAATAGCTGTCCATATATTTTTACCAACTTGACCAATCATCCAAGAATAGCATCCCGCAACTCCTAGACCATGCTCCATATGTCTAAAAATAGACATAGTCTAAAAATAGACTTTTCGACAAAAATCACTTGTGTGGTCCCCCACCTAGTTTATGTGATCACTTTCCAACTAGGATTAGGAAAGATGTTTCAGGAGGCCTCCTTCACTGTTTCTTGTTGCCATTTTCAACAATTTATACTTAACCAACTTGAGATTCATAAGGATTTTTGGTGTGTTCTTATTCTATTTGCATTTATCTATTATCCCATTGTAGTGGAGTTTGTCTATATTACTCAATTCATATTTGATGCTCTGACTTCCTATATAAATGAACTGACTGTGTTTTTTACAGTTTCACATGTGTACTCTTGACTAAAACTCTGATATGCCTCAAATTCCATGTTAAGTAGATTTATTGGTTTACTGAAACTATTTTGACTCCATAAACCCAATGTGTACTTGCTGATGTGATTTTCAACCAAAATTTATCATCTATCTGATTATTACCCCACATAGAGTTAGCCATCTATATTTTTATCCAAATCATTAATGCTTGAGAGAGCCCTCTCAGGCTGAGGAGGCTAAGCCTCAGTCAAAATATTAGGTTTGAAATAGTTATATGAAGTTGACTGATTAAGCAGCCTATGAGATCCAATTTTGTGATAACAGTAGCCAAAGCGGGGAGAATGATATTTGAGGGAGTAAGGTATCACATTGTCTCAAATATCCATGGGAAAAAAACTTCGTTCGCAATGTGGAAGACACTAAATTTTTTTTTTCAAGAATAGTACTGACCACAAGAAGCTGACAATCAAGGATAAACTTTGAAATATCAATATGCAGAAGAATGATACTATTCCGCAGTATCTAAGAAGGTTCACACAGGTTCGTAATGAAATTGGCAGGGTTGGTGTAAATGTTGCAGAAGATGATTTGGTAAGCCTAACCCTTCTAGGCCTTCCCAAGGGCTGGCATATCTACCAAGATTCGGTGAATGGGAGGGAGAAACTACCAAATTGGGAATATTTATGGTTTGATTTGGTACAAGAGAAGATAAGGAAAAATACCAAATATGGAGAAATATCCATAGAAGCAGAAGAGGAATTTTCTCTAATGGGAAAAGGATTGAAGGCCAAGGGAAATAAGTCCCAAGGTGAGGTTGAATCCATCTAAGGTAGAAAGAAGAAAGACTTGTCAAAAATTAGATGCTTCAATTTTCATGAATTCAGGCACTATGCCATGAAGTGTGCACACAAAAGGTCAAGAAAGAAGAACTTAGGAGGTGAAACAAGTCAAGCCTTGGCTTCAAATTTTGAGCTTGAGTTCACCCTTATCACATGTATGACCATCATAATGAGGGGGAGAGTGTGGTACTTGGACTCAGGTGCATCGTTCCACATGACAGGGTGTAGAGAGTTTTTTAGTGACTTGGAGGAGGAATATTTGCAGATACACATTGATTTATGGGACAACGAAAGGTAAAATGCGACAAGGTTGGTACAATCACATTTTATAGATAGTTGGGATCCCCTCTCAAGCTCAAGGATGTCATGTTGTAATGTTCCAAAATTTTGAGGAATATTAATTTTTGATAATTTTATGTAGGAGATGAATAAAATGGGTAGGAGACCCATTCCTTGCATGAACAGAGAATAAAAAACCTCTAAGTATGAAAGAGGATCTTATTTGGAACTGGATTTCACACTACTATGTGTGAAAGGAGTTTTTTGCGAACATGCTTGGCCAAGGTTGACCAAGTCAAACTGCATTGGCATGAGTTGGAAAGGATTATGTGGGACAACGTAGGAGGGAAGTTTCTAGAGAGAGGAAACCATAATTCGAAATAGGGTCCATGGAGGGAAGGCTCATTGTATAAAAGAGGAGCAAGGCAACCATTGTGGACATCTTTGATCATTTTTCATTTGAGTCTTGAAGACTTGTTGCTACCTCTTGCTGTTCAGCAGAGATGCAGTGCCTTCAGGCACGAGGGAGTCTTGTTTAGGAATTCCTCTCCTTATTTAGTAGCTCATGAAGGATTACACTCCATTCCCCATATTCCGGAATTTAGGCCATAGCTTCATCCATCTACATCAACACAGTTTTTGTAACAGTCATTGTGCAATGTTGCTGGGTGTTGCCAGGGAGATTTCCATACACCATCCGGAGCTTGTTTTTCAGTGGAGAGATGTTCTATTCATTGGGAGATCATAAAATGTGGTTCTAGAGCATATCCTATCATATTTGGCATCAGGCCAACCACTTTCCATAAGAGACAACGCAGTCCCTCTCTTAGACAACGTTTTCATGGGTGGATATTTGCTGTGAGGGATTAGCATGTTTTGGAGGGGAAGTATTGGGTGAAAGGATCAGCCTTTCACTTCAAATTTCTATTGGATAAGGGTTCTTAATTTGTTGCAGCTATTTCAGCCTTATCCATGTATTTCCAGTTCTTGAGTAGCTGCTACCCAGCTACTCCGGCATTTTTGCAAAATGCCAATTTTGTATAGATGTCAGCCAATCCTTTTAGAGGATTGATGTATTGTATTTTCAGGGGTTGAGATCATGCTCCCCCACTTTATTTGAGCCCATATTGTTATATCTATGTATTTTCATATTTTATGAAACAATTCCTCATACAACTGCGCAATCATGGCCTAGGGCTTAATATATTCAGCAGTGATCTTCATATTTGTATGTATGGATTTCTCGAGGCTTTTTGTGCCTTTCTTGAGTGACCATTTGCTCAAGAAGATGTATATTTCATGCTGCTATGTTCTAGTATGATGGCCATTATATTCTCTGGCATTTCATGTGTATAATGAA
This sequence comes from Pinus albicaulis, assembly GCA_034641835.2. Taxonomy (NCBI): domain Eukaryota; kingdom Viridiplantae; phylum Streptophyta; class Pinopsida; order Pinales; family Pinaceae; genus Pinus; species Pinus albicaulis. The sequence goes on along the minus strand of CM076575.1, from coordinate 2,065,983,052 downwards.
TCACTGCTATTTTCCATTTGGTGTATTTGTTATTACTGTATTTGCAATATTGAGAGTTTCCCAATCTTGTTGTATTTCCCTATTGGGGATATTGTCCTTTGAAAATCACTCTATAGACAAAGTCTGATAGTGGGCCAAGAAGCCTCTGGAGCTCATCCTTATTTATGAAGTTGAAAAACCAGTAAATTCCCCTTCAGTCTATCTCTGGAATATATTTTCTTGTCGATTGACAATGTTTCTGAAAAAGGAACATTACAGTGGTATCAGAGCATCGAATTGGCATAGCCTGTGATTTTGATTTCAAAGGAGAATGATGAAGAAGATGAGACTGATCTCATCTAATTTTGGAATAAAGAAGAGCCTCCCTGAGGAGGAGGAGAAGAAAAGAGGAGGAGAGGAAGGTCCATGCACTTCCTATTCTATTGAAGACCAGCATGGAAGATGCTTGGATTTCCTGATCTTAAGCAAGTACTTGAGTGACTATAAACCCCATTTTGCAGCATTCAGGGGAGCTACAATGTTCCCATAGTATATTCAATAGATGGAGGAGAGAAGGCCCTGTGGAAAAGGAGAAATCAGAGGAAATAGGCTTCTATTGTCTACATTTTATGGGGTTACTTCAGCTAGAGCATGGGAGAAGAAGATGGAGGCATTTTATTTCTGCATCTAGTGGCAGAGAAAGAAGCAGTGGAGATGGCAGCGCTGCACATGGAGGATCAAACCTCTGTTTGGTGGTTCAAACCCTTGGTCCATTCAAGGGTGAGTTCTTTTGGAGACTTTTCTCAATGGTTGATCCAAACCTTTGATGGAGGGAGGACAAAGGAAGAGAAAGCCATCCCACCATGGGAGGATAATTGCACCAACGCTGCTACAAATTTGGAGGAGCAGCCTTCTACATCTATGGATGAGGAAGCCATTGGAGGAAAAGCCATTGTAGCCAAACAAGAAGGTCCCAAGATCCACCAAGGTATGAGCAAATAATCTTAAGGATGGTGGAATTTCATATGAGGAGGTCCCAGGATCAAATCACATGGCCACTTTAGGGCCTCATGTTTGCACTGCGCTGTGCAAAGGGTTCAAGGAGGAGAAGAACCCTCATCCTCATACATATTTAATTATTTTCATTCAGCCTTTGAGGTGGGAGTGTGAAATTTTGGAGGATGAAGTAAACCATGACACCTCCATGGAGAATCATGAAGCAAATTGTAAACCGGAGGAAGAGACAACTGCTACATCATTGGAGGAATCAACAACGCTGTTGAACATGGGTGGAGAGGAGAAATCACCTCCATCACATTTGGATCCTCATAGATCCAACATAGTCATGGGAGAGAGGCCTTTCCTAAAAGGTCTCCAAGAAGCTGCATTTCAAACTCTCATGAAATTCAAGGAGCAAGAATTGGTTTGAGAGGATGGTAGCCCTCATGGGAGGAGTACAAAAATGATGGAGAAAGAGATGGCAGGATGTTGACATCATTGGGCAGCAAGGAGAAGGGATACATATTGCTGATATGACATATATATCAGTCATTATACCTTCATCACATGAGTCATATGATGTGAGCATGAGGAGGCATCAAGAACTTGAGTTGCTTGGGATTGATGGGAGAGAGCACAAGCATATTTGCTCTCATATGATTGATGGTGTTACAGGAGTAGATGAGGGCACTCTCATAGTGCAAAGGGATCACTCCTTAGCTGGGATTTATTGGGAGGCATTTTCCTCTTGGGAGAAGCTTCATATTTGCAGCAGCATCACCAGAGTTGTTCTTGACAAGGAGCATGCCAAGGAACAAAGATTGGCATGGGAAAGAGCCTTTTTGCATGAGCTCACAGCAAAATCATTTGGGAGGAGGATCACATGCATAGATACATCTATCATCTCACTTCCAGCCTATGGTAAGAGCCTTCAATGTACCTTTTCTTATTTACATACTCTTATCATTATGATGTAGTGAAGGGCTTCACAAAGGGGCAGATTTCTCGTGTTGCTCCATGAGCAAAATTGGGCCAAACCATGTGATGGAGACAGCCATATTTTTATGGCCTTGGGAAAGTGTTACGTTCCATTTTTTTTCAGCAACTTACCATGCATTATCAGAACATACAATGTTATTCATGAGGTGGAAAACAACTTGCCATATCATTCCTTAAAGCAGCAGTTTGGGAAACTACGCTGTGAATACTTGGGAGACTGTTGGTACAACTTTTCACACCATGAAAACTTCAGTACTTGCCTCATTTTATTGATGAGTATGGTCTCCTTGGATGATATTGCTGTTATCTTAATGGAGGACATGATCAGAGGAGAGACACATGGGATGAATGTGTCCTTGATGAGGAAAGACTCCCATATTTTCTGCATTACATGTTCTAATGGGAACATGAGAGGAGACATGGCCACCATAGCCATCTATTTGCTTTCTCTTGAGGAGGGCCATGAGTATGATGATGAAATCCATCCATTTCTTATATTCGGGCATGTATTTGATTTTGTATTGCTGGTTAACTCATCTATTTACTATTCAGTAGTAGAGGTGATATTTTGCACAGTACTTGCCATGTTATTTTCTGCAGCCACAATGGGTGAGATTGCATTGTAACCCTCTGAGAAATTGCTTGTACCTTTCTGCACATGGTATCACCTACAAAAAACATGTCATGGGGGAATTCTATGGCGATTTTGTCCCATTCATCATAGATGACATGTCTTAGGCTAGCCGATTTTTCATTGATGGAGGAGAAAATTCTTGGGGAATTACCCTTCATTTTTCCATTTGAGGGAAATACATTTGCAACCCAGGATCAGAATACACTCCACACTTGTCATAAGTGGGGGAGAGGACAACATGGGTCAAGTTATAGTGCTTTCCATGATCAGATTTCAGCCCACCTTCATTTCCGGAGCTCAAGGTGGAGGGAGATTTTTTTCATGAGTTGTCTTGTTGGGAGGCAACTTATTTTTATGATTGATGGCTTGGGGATGAGAGATTCCTATGGGGGATGATAAGTACCATTTAATATCATATCTCATGCCTCAAGGAGGCCCTTAGATAGCTATTTTTTCCTTCATGGATAGTTACTTATACATGATAGCTGTTTGGGAATGTTCACCCAAAGGCTAGATTGCATATGTTGGAGGGACAATTTGGAGACTTGATTGCTGATATGGCATCCTTTTCTTGAGGAGATCATCACACAAGGATGCTACATGAGGAAGGGCAGAAAGAAACTCAGCTCATCCTTGCAATTGCTTGAGGGCAAGCAATATTTTGAGAGGGGAGGACTGTAATGTTCCAAAATTTTGAGGAACATTAATTTTTGATAATTTTATGTAGGAGATGAATAAAATGGGTAGGAGACCCATTCCTTGCATGAATAGAGAATAAAAATCATCTAAGTATGAAAGAGGATATTATTTGGAACTGGATTTCACACTACTATGTGTGAAAGGAGGTTTTTGCAAACATGCTTGGCCAAGGTTGACAAAGTCAAACTGCGTTGGCATGAGTTGGAAAGCATTATGTGGGACAACGTAGGAGGGAAGTTTCTAGAGAGAGGAAACCATAATTAGAAATAGGGTCCATGGAGGGAAGTATCATTTTATAAAAGAGGAGCAAGGCAGCCATTGTGGACATCTTTGATCATTTTTCATTTGAGTCTTACAGACTTGTTGCTGCCTTTTGCTGTTCAGCAGAGCTGCAGTACCTTCGGGAACGAGGGAGTCTCGTTTAGGAATTCCTCTCCTTCTTGAGTAGCTCATGAAGGATTGCACTCCATTCCCCATATTCCGGAATTTAGGCCATAGCTTCATCCATCTACATCAACACAGTTTTTGTAGCAGTCATTGTGCAATGTTGCTGGGTGTTGCCAGGGAGATTTCCATACACCATCCAGAGCTTGTTTTTCAGTGGAGAGATGTTCTATTCATTGGGAGATCATAAAAGGTGGTTCTAGAGCATATCCCATCATATTTGGCATCAGGCCAACCACTTTCCATAAGAGACAATGCAGTCCCTCTCTTAGACAACGTTTTCATGGGTGGATATTTGCTGTGAGGGATTAGCATGTTTTGGAGGGGAAGTATTGGGTGAAAGGATCAGCCTTTCACTTCAAATTTCTATTGGAGAAGGGTTCTTAATTTTTTGCAGCTATTTCAGCCTTATCCATGTATTTCCAGTTCTTGAGTAGCTGCTACCCAGCTACTCCGGCATTTTTGCAAAATGCCAATTTTGTATAGATGTCAGCCAATCCTTTTAGAGGATTGATGTATTGTATTTTCAGGGGTTGAGATCATGCTCCCCCACTTTATTTGAGCCCATATTGTTATATCTATGTATTTTCATATTTTATGCAGCAGTTCCTCATATAACTATGCAATCATGGACTAGGGCTTAATATATTTAGCAATGATCTTCATATTTGTATGTACAGATTTCTTGAGGCTTGTTGTGCCTTTCTTGAGTGACCATTTCCTCAAGAAGATGTATATTTCATGTTGCTATGTTATAGTATGATGGCCATAATATTCTCCGGCATTTCATGTGTATAATGAATCACTGCTATTTTCCATTCGGTGTATTTGTTATTACTGTAGCTGCAATATTGGGAGTTTCCCAATCTTGTTGTATTTCCCTATTGGAGATATTGTCTTTTGAAAATCACTCTATAGACAGAGTCTAATAGTGGGCCAGGAAGCCTCTAGAGCACATACTTATTTATGAAGGTGACAAACCAATAAATGCCCCTTTAGTCTATCTCTGGAATAGATTTTCTTGTCAATTGACAATGTTTCTGAAAAAGGATCATTACACATGTTCATTCCAGACATAAATAAAATAATCATCTCTGTTGTAGTTTTGGAATACTGTGGTTATGATGCATATTCAACAAGGAAAGTAATTCCTAGGACACATAGCTGCGGTACAGGTGAAGCATATGTGAAGAACTGGTATAATCTATATGTATAGGGATATGCTAAATTAAGCACTAAGGTGGAGAAAGTGCAGGGATGCCAAGTCAGTGAACTTTGGCACATAATACTTGACCTTTTTCATCATGGCACCTTGAATATTATGCAGTAGATAACCACTAGCCTCCATAAAGGAGAACTTGAGCAGTAGGATGTATACAAAGGATGTGCCTTGGGGAAGTACACATAATCCACATTCCATGATCGATACAAAAAAGGAAATGCAATACTGGAAAAGACCCACTATGATGTCTATGGTCCTTTCTCGACAACATCCACTACCAATCAAAAATATTTTGTCATTTTTGATGATTTATCACGTAAGTGTTGGATCTTCTTCATGAGGAAGAAGGATGATTCATTCTCCAAGTTCATAGAATTCAAGGGGTTGGTTGAGAAATAAACCTAAAATAAGGTGAAGGCTGTCAGGAGCGATAATGGAGGTGATTAAATGTGGTAAATGTTGAATGAATTCAAGAATTTATGTGTGAAAGAAGTTAGTTAATGAGATTTGACAACACCCCACAACCCACAACAGAATGGGGTGGCTGAGAGAAAGAACCGTAGCATTGTGGGAGAAACGAGGGCGATGTTACATGACCAAGGCCTACCACTACACTTGTGGGGAAAGGAATTAAACAAAAAAATATATTTGTAGAACCAAATTCCTCATCAAATTATGAGTATGATTACACCAAAGGAGGCTTTCTCAAGGAGAAATTTAGATGTGTTGCACTTCAGGATTTTTGGAGCCTCTGTCTACTTCCATGTCTCCAAAGAACCAATAAAGAACCTTGAGTCGATTTTTTTTTTTGGGGATTTTGTGGGTTACACAGAAACCCCACACAACTAATGTGTGTAATTTCCATCCCTCAGAAGGAAATTTGTGTGAAGGGACATAAAATTTAATGAGGAGAAAGTGATGCGGTGATCTCTTAAGAGGGAGCTTCAGATCCCACCAGAAGAGGAGCTCATTTCTCCAAAGGAGGAGCCTCAGGAAGTTGCAGAGCAACAAAAAATTAAGGATCAGAGAGTGGAGACATGAAATCAAGCATAACCATCCATATAAGGTAAGAAGGGGACCAAGGAAGATGATAAAATTGTGCAATATGTGAGGGAGAATGTGGGAGCTCCTTAAAATTTTGCGTAGGCAGAGAAGGTCACATGATTGGCACATTGGATACATGCCTATAATGACCGAGCTTGTAGAGACTAAGACATCCTCTTTCGAGGAAGTAGTAGAGAAACCTATATGGGTTTATGCAACTATGGAGAGTATGAATCCATTGTAAATAATAGTGTTTGGGAAGTGGTCCCAAGACCAACAGATAAATTGGTTGTGGGTTAGAGATGGATATTCAAGATTAAGAAGGTAATATATGGAAGCATAGATAAGTATAAGGCCAGATTTTTGGCCAAGGGATATTCTCAAGTTTAGGGAATTGACTATGAGGAGACCTTTTCTACTGTAGCAAGGTACTCATCCATTAGATCAATTCTTGCACTTGCTGCATAGATGGGGTGGAATATCAACTGAATGGATGTAAAAAGATCATTTCTCAATGGGTTTATTGGGGAGGAAGTGTACATTAAGAAACCAGAATGTTTTGAGACATTTGATTGGGAGTCTCATGTCTACATACTCAAGTGAGTGTTTTACCGTTTTAAACAAGAACCTCGTGCTTGGTACACTAGGATCAATATATATCTCACTGGTTTGAGATTCACCAAAAGTGAAGCATATGAAAACCTCTATCATATCTTGGTAGAAGGTAAATTTCTTATTATTTTCTTATATGTTTATGATTTAATTTTAACTAGCGATGAGAAACTGATCATATCTTGCAAGGAGGACCTTGCAAGAGAATTTGAAATGAAGGACATGGGTCTCACTCACTACTTCCTTGGGTTGGAAGTATGGAAAGATGATGGGGAAATATTTATGTCTAAAGGAAAGTATGTAAATGAGATACTATAGAGATTCCATATGGATATTTTCAAACCCATGGAGACACCTCTAGTGACCAACTAGAGGAAGGAGGATGCCACTTCAGGTGAGGAAGTGGATGATACCATTTATCGGCAGCTAGTGTGTTCACTGATGTATCTTGTGCACATGCGGCCAGATATGTGTTATGCAGTAAACCAGCTGAGCCAAGCTATGGTTAGGCTGACCAAATTGTTTTGGAGGGTATGTAATCATGTTTTATAATTCCTCATAGGCACTACCTAGTTTTGAATATGGTACATACAAACAGGGGGAGTGAAGATGTATGGATTCACTGATGCTAATTGGGAAGGGAGTCCATCATAATCAAAGAGTACATCAGGTGGAATTTTCAGTGTTGGGTCCACAAGATTTTCCTGGTACAATAGGAAGCAAATATTTGTGGCACTCAACTTGGCATAAGAAGAATACATGGATGCAAGTCAAGCAACATTTGAGGCAATATGAATGAGAAATATACTTGTGGGACTATTTGGTAACATTATGGATAAAACTATGATCTACTCTGATAATCAAAGTTGCATCAAGCTCTCCTAGAATGCTCTTTTTCACAATCAATCCAAGTAAATAGATATCTGGTATCACCATTTACAAGATTGTGTGCAGAGGCGGATAATGTTGCTACAATACATTCTGATAAATGAACGAGATGTTGAAATTTTGGCAACGGATTTTTCAAGAGGGAAGTTCAAATTCCACAGGTGTAAGATAAGGGTGGTTGATAATCCATTTCTTGCTGAAAGGGAGTGTTGAAAAATGAAACAAGAAATTCTCAATTTTATTTTGCCTTGATTAAATTGAGAAAATTCAAATTTCCACATCAACAGACAACATGGATGCAGTTAACATGTGTGACATGGATATTTCCACTCAGTTTGCTTAGTAAATTTGAGTTAGAGGAGTTAGATTTCATTTAAGCATGTGTGATTGCTAATTTGTAGCAACAAAGGTCAATTATTTCCAGTTTTATTCAATTAAACTAGTTCTTACTGTTGGAGGAACTAATGGAAGGTCAGTTGTGCAGTGGGACTTCGTTCAAACTCAATGATCATCTATTTAACTAATAAATCAACCCAAAATAGCTAGTGCATGCTATTAACACTAGAAAATCGTACAATAAAAATACATTATAAAATGTCAAGCAGAAGGTAAAAATAAAGATTTACAGGGACGAAATACATTACAGGAGATGAAAATTTTAACTTTTCCTAAGGTCAAGCAAGCAAATTTATTGAACTGCTTACAGGAAGCACTGACCCCAGATGATCATTGTGTCTTTTTCCTCGATAACCGTGAATATCATCATGACTATCCCTCAAAGAGCCGCGTGGTCCTGAGGATGCAGAAAGTCACCATCTTGGACCACTTGGCACACTTGGAGAAAAATATTCTCACTCAAGCTAGCCCAGTACAACTTCTTGGAGCCACCTTGAGGCTTTAGTGCAACACACAAAGGAATCATACCCCCAATATTGTGTCAACATCCATCTTGTACCAAGAGAGGGAGGGAAAAATTTGAAATTTGTATATAAAATCCAGCCATGGGAAGAGAAACATGAGAACATATTGTTATGTTGAACAAATTGCTCAGAAGCAAACCAACTTGTGTTGTCCAGAAGCAAGAGGATTAGGAGGATTCAATCGTTGGACATCCAACACCTCAATCCAAGAGAGAAGAGTTCACCACGTGTCCGTCAATATACCATCCTTCGAGAGGGAAGATAGGCTTGCTGAAAGCTTGAGGGGAAGAGACCCCCTTGTCTTGGATATTGGAACTTTGTAGCTCTAAGGATCCACTACAAGAGATTTAGTATTCTATCTTCCACTACTACCAACACCTAATAAAGAGAGAGAGCTCTCCATTTCTGAGTCATTAGTGTGTTTTATTGATTGAGCATGTTCTTGTACATGTTATTTTGTTTTTATATCTTTGTTTATGTAGAATGCTATGTTTCCATTTAACTTAGCTTATTACATGTTGAACTTGTTCCACTAACATTTGAAAAACCAATTTACCCGTGACTTGCTTGTAGGAAATAAACCTCCCTATTAAGCACATTGTATTTCGTCTGCCCATGCATCAAATAAACTATAATAGGAATGAAGGCTCTACTGGATTATTTCTTTAGAGCTAATGGTTGTTGATGCAGGTCCTCTCTCCTGCTCATAATTTCTACAAAATCACTCCTGCTTCCTCTCAGCACTTTTCAGTCACCCTTAGTGAGAAATTTGGCTCAGAGAAGGTGCAGTTTTTCAGTCTCTACAATCCACGTGCATTCAGTCTCGATAGACGCACGATATTCACGCTTGTGTGAAGATAAGCCGCACGGTAGTCACTAAGCTAAATTTTCACTGTTTTTACTCAATTTTTTTGCAGTTGTAAGGTCTTGGAAACCTATAAGAAATTTTCCATCACTGTGCTCTAGTATTTCATGACTGGTTAGGACACTTTTTGTTGGAGTTTAGCCTAGAAAATAACTTGTTTTAATTTTAGTTTTTTATCATTGCAAATCACACATAGTTGAAGTAGGTGAAAGTAAGTGGCCTTCAATCCACATATGCTATCTGAACAAACGATTTTCTCATAAAAGATACCAAACACATAGAGTAATTAGCAGAAAATTAAGTGGCCCATACATCCACATATCTTTAGCTAATTCTTGTTTTTCAATTTTTGCATTAGATTAGTTAAATTTTTGCATTAGGATTCAGGACTAGGACCGAACTATCGAAAAGAAGGCAAGTAATCTCTACAAACCTTGCACTTCACGGTGAGCTGGGGTATGGATATGAATGCTTTCTTAAGATAATTTTCCATCTCCCTATAGTGAAAAACTTATTCTAACTAGGAAAGGTGTAATCTACCCATAATCCACACATCGTTTAATTTTGCAAGGAACAATCATACATAGTGTAATTAGAGAAGGATTGTAAAGGATCACCGCATATCCACATCTCATAACACTTGCGATTGTACATTTGAAAGCACACATGAAGCATCAATAAGCATTGGACCAAAAGGCACCCAGTGTGTTGGGACCTTTGTTCTCTTCTTACAGTTACTTCACCAAGGCTCACCCTAAGAAAATTTAGACTCTATAAAAATAACCACTAATCAAACTCACTAAATTATTCCCACAGGGGCCAAAAAATAAATTATAATTCAGGTTAGGACCATTGGCGGTAGGCATCCAATAAGCCACTGTGGCCATTCTACATTTTGAAACATAGATGTTGAACTTTTAGGGAGCTTAAAATCCATCTATCCACCCACAAAACATAATATCCAAGCGTTACCAGAGACCCGTTTCATAGGGGGTTAAGCTTAGGTCCAGTGTGTGTGGTAATTTTTGGGGCTACCTGACCCATCTAGTGCTCAGTACTGGTAGATGAATACCAAGAAGGTCAAGGCTCAAATTCTCACATGGGACGACGATAATTTAATGGCCAAATCTAGGGCATCCTTCCCTATAGGTGATGGTGTAGGAAACACTAGATCCTCTTACCATTACCTTGGTCGATTCTTTGGCTGCTAGAAAGCGTCGCTCGTTATTTTTGGACGTTAGCGCCAATACCCATTAGAAGAAATCTTTGCAAGGCTCATTTACATTTGAGAGTGTAAGGACGATTAGGTATATTTAGGCTTTTGAGTATCATACACAAAACAACGAAACCATAATTTTTTTCTTGCTTGATCACATAGAATTAATATAAAGGAAAACATACCTCTTATTTTTTTTCTTTGATGTGGTCATATTTTCTTTGATAATAATATTCCTTCTCTCAGTAAACCAAAAATATTTCCAAAGATTAAGCTAGTCGACACCATAACAGACCCAATAGGATCTCGTCGATCTAGGGTTTTTTTGGACGTCCCCCCATTAGAGGGAGGAGTGCCAGGTCTTTCGCGATTCAGGCGTCAAAGACAAACCACCACCACCATTATAGGTTCATCAATTATGAGGGAATATTTTGTTGGAAATACCCAAGGGTCACCCAATATCACACAAGTGGAAACCCTAGCATGGTCACCACACTCAACTCCTCCCACAACCCCCAGAGGGCAGAGGAGAACTACCGCTTCAGGGATTCAGCAGAACACACAACAGGGTACGTCATAGGGTAATATCCCCCAAACACCCCCCATAAACCCTTACACTGAGATACTTGTGTTTCCATAGTATACTATGGTAGTCAATACGCAATTACCCTTTTTGGCATCATTAAACCTTCCATATCTATCAAAGCTAACTAATGACCCCATTTCACACAGCCCTAATTGGCCCCCCATGCCCACGAATCTCCCCTTAGACATACCAAAATTCGAAGGGAAGCGAGAAGAAGACCTTGGAAATCATATTATGACTTTGCACCTATGGTGTTTGTCTAATAGTATTATTAACGATACTATTCGACTGAGACTGTTTCAATGCACCCTAACTGGGCCTGCTGCGAAATGGTATGTTGAGCAGCCTTCTGCTTCGCATGGAACCTTTAACACCCTCACTATTACGTTCCTCACTTATTTTAAGCTACCTATACACCATGATTTGAGGATGGAATTTCTGACTCATTTTAGACCAATTCCATTTGTCCATATCTCAGACCATATACACGAATGGTGGCGACGTCATAGTTTGTGCAAAGAAAAACTCGACTATAGAGTTTTAGTGGACTTTTTTTTGAAAAATCTCACATCAGAGATCTCAAAAGATGTGGTAACACAAGGACCTACCTCTAAGGAGGATGCCATTTTCAAATCCCAACAACTTGAACTCATCTATACCCAGTCAGGATATATCTACAATGTCCTGCCAAATGCCCCGCACCTACAAACTTATAGGGAATTTACAGGCGCATCGAATAACACAGACGAATTGATCGGGCCATTGACCCAAGGTCACATAGGCAGAAATATACAATACCTAGGTTATTTGTATGATTCTACCCAAGAGATGATGCAACCTGGATACCACCAAAGTCAATCTAAACCTGTGCATAATATGGCGAATAGGTTGTCATCATACCACCAACAACAGGGAGGCTCGTACCCTCCCTCGTAGGAAACCAAGTACTTAGCTAGGAATGTTGATGGAGGAGATTCCCCCCAGTAACCATACATTAACCAGGGACAGGGAAACCAATATTATCCTTTCCCCGCGCAAAACCCACCACCGCAGAACAATGCACCGGTGAACTTAATGCAACCATCTCAGGCTCAAAAGCACCAATATTATGACTAGGAGAACCGTAATAATCCTCCTATAACTGCAAGAAATAAGCCTAAAATAAAAAAAGGGAGACTTTGGATAGGGGCAGTAACTAGAAACGCCCCCTGCGATCTCAGTATAGGGACAACCCCAACCGAAATCAAAACCAAGAGCCAAACAACAACTCCCAAGGGAATAAAAATATGTCTAGTCTAAGGATAAACCATTCTTGTGCCATATGTGGTGAGTACAGTGATTACGATCACCACTATCCCGAACTCCTTGAACTAAAAAAAACTTCAGAATAACCGTGGACAAGGGAGACCTACACAACAAACCGCTGTAACGCAAAAGCCCTTCCCCCACCAAGGAGTGGTTAAAAATCAACAACAAAAACCACCCCAAAATGATACTAAGAGCGACAACCATGAAATTTACATGACTGGTGAAGAAATGTTCTTCCAAACAAGGAACTAGAACTATGATGCCCCTTTAGACACCAATCCATCAGGTACAAGCATGAGTGCACCTAATGCACCGTTTACCATATAAAAAGTACCTATTGAGCCCCTTCCAAAGGTGGTTAAGGGGCCAACCAGGCATGTACGAAACCACTCAAAAGCTACCCATAAATACAAAATAGTGGATGATTTAGTACAATTTTCCTGCTGCCATGTCAGCCTTAGAAGTCCTACAATCATGCCCAAAACAACGGAAAGCCTTACTTTCCGCATTAGTCGCAATCAACCCCTCCGAGTGACGCCTAATTTATTTTGACATAGACAAATCCACCCATAGTATTACTTCTCTGGTCGCCTTCCAGATACCAGTGTCAGTCCAAAATATCACCATACACCGATGCATCATTAACGAAGGAGCATCTACATGCATCATGTCCAAATTTTTTTGGCAGAAGTTGGGATCACCTGAACTGAAACCATTCGACATCATGCTTAGAGTATACAACGATCGAAATTCAACTCCCATTAGTCTATATCAGAATGTCCCTATAAAATTTGCTAAAAATATGGTACATATAGACATTGAAGTCTTGGACACACAACTTGAATACAATATACTCCTTGGGTGGAGTTATATGTATGCCATGAATGAAATAACATCCTCTGTCTTTTTCATGATGATGTTCCCCATGAATATCGAATCATCACCATTGAACAAGTTACATACTATGATAAGAAACCCATGACGACTCTCGATGTCGTTCTACCTTACATAGACACAACTACAGAATCTCTCATACGGTACCATGAATTTGGCCCTATTCAATTAGAACCATCATTGATCCTAGGATCATTCCTAAGAGATCCCCCTATCATAATAGAGGTAGCCCCAAAAATCACAGGGGCACTAGTGTGCATGATGCTATCATAAAACACCAAGACCAGCCCGGAGATGGAAACCAATAGTATGGAGAATGAAGCCACTGACACAACTTTCCTACCCTATTCCATCGCCCAAACCCCATTGTTATACCCCCCACCTTGTTTTGTGTCAAAGAAAGTCTTAACGACTATTGCATTGCCAAACATGCATTTCGCAATACCTGTCTAGCATTTGGTCCCACCAACCATGCTCAGAAGTCCTCGCATCACTTCTATAGGGATAACCACTATCACTCCTCAGGAGGCTATATCGGTTAAGGAAACTCCCGTAGTAGCGCCAGCTAACACAACCAAGAAAATCGACAAAAAAGGGAATAAAATTTAAAACCTCAACATACCTAGGGCATTAAAACCTTGTGCATTGTGTAATATCGTAGGCCATGCTACCAATATTTTCCCGGAGTTAGATGAATTAAAATCTCTTCTAAGCATTGAAATAAATGCCGCGGCCTCAAGTTCCCATGAAAACAAACATGCCACGAAAAATCAAAGGAAAGCATTGTGCACCAACCACGCATGCTCTATATGAGACCGTTATGGGAATTACACCCATCATTTCCCAGATATGCAACGATATAGGGATTCCCTGCAAGCCCTAGAGAAATCATACCAGCAAGATCCCTGAAATCCACCTATGCAGATGGATGAGGGAGAGCCTAGAACCATATTGTACCTACAAAAGGAGCCTACATCATGCTCATACACAATCCCTCCAACATACCAAAGAGGAAAAACATAGGCCATTGACCCGACCCCAGTTTGCGTATTGTGCGACGAGACTAACCACTTAGTCACACAACGTCCCGAATTAAGGGCGTTCATCCATTGGTACCAAATCCCTCACGTTTACCAAGGTAACTTAGTCCAACATCAACGAAATACATGTCATATTTGTTGAAGAAACCATCACGTGAGCCGTTGTCCCCACATCCCTCAGTTTCAGTCCATGTTGGATTTCATGCGATGATTCATCGCTGGAAATTATGACTTAGTTGGCTTAGACACGAAATCCACGAACAACACTACCATTTGAGGGATGGAAAAAACACAAACCATATTATATGTTTCCAAGGAGAGGCAGTCAACTAAACGCCCACCTCCCCCTCGTTATCGCCTTTGGGATGAACACAATCACTTCATTGCTGGTTGTGCATCCCTAGAGCTATTTCAGAGATGGTATCTTGTCAACCTCGTATACTACAACAGCTTACGAGCAGTCTAGTATTCATGTTTGGTGTGTTCAGGCGACCACCCAGTTCGTCATTGTCCCTACATCCCCCGATTCCATTTGGTGTTAAACAATTTACGCCAGGCCATAGTATGCCTCGCCGCAATATATGGATTGGATTCAAAATCCGTGGAAACTTCGATAATGCAAGAAAATGTGACAACCAAGACCATTTTATTCATGTTATAAAAAAAAAGACCAACAAAGGGGCACATAATCACCCCCAACCTCCCTCCACGGATAAGAGCAACCTACGCATTATGCAGCACACATAACCACTTGGTCACCCAATGCTGGATCTAGAATCATTCCACAAATGGTACCCAATCACTTGAGCAGTCCAAAGGGAATAGAGTACCAAGGAAAGATATTCTTGTTTAGTCTATCAAGGCGACCATCAGACTCGACACTGTACTTACATCTCCCAAGTACGACCTTTGTTAGACACCATGCACTCATTGGATGCCCAATACCTGGATATAATTGGTCTAGAGCCAAGACAACCTAAGGAAAGACAACCTGCCCCCCATCATTACCAAAACATTAGAAAGGATAAGACAACCCATCATCCTAGCAAGGCCCAAAACCAACGAAGGACAGCATGTGGGCTGTGCGATAGAAATGACCACCTAATAAATCAATGTAATAAACTTTAGAAACTTACTGACAGTCTTCGCATGGTCACCCCCATCCCACATATCAATCTCTCCAATCAAGAGAAGATCACACGCTGCTATCAGGATTTTCTCACAATTCCACCATACGATCGATTTTTAGTACCTCCCAAGGCTATGAGTGGCAAGGGAAGCATTGAGTCTGAACTTCCCAAAATATATAGACCAACCAAAACCAAAAAATCAGATATGGAAGAAGTGCAAACATGCCCCAATGCCCAATCATCTCCAAGCATCCACTTTAGGCACAAAGAGTAGCGTTGGTTCTGACGCCATCTATTCGATAAGCACCTTGACACCGTGCACCATTTTCAAAAGTCACAATAACAAAACAGAGTTTTTCCCCTCAATGGAAACATTTAGGCACCGCTGCACTCAGCGTAGCTTCCAAATCCAGGAAAGTGCGAGTACCCTTAGTACACCACGTGAGGCACATAAGCTTGCCCTCATACAAGCCACCACAATGGAAATTCCTCCACCATCCAATGTCAACGACACATAACACCACATACGATTGATATCATCATGCATGGGAACCATGACTCGTGCTATTTGCTCATGTATAATTGGTGTCAAGACTGCTACAACTACAACGGTAGCAATACCATCGACGGTGAAAAATCAACCAGTTTGCACCCTATTGACCTCATCTAGTTCCACAACATCAACTATGGAAACCTATTCATGTCTATCGACCGCTCTGTTAGGCCCGAACCAACCCCTCATGGCCTCACACAAACCAACTCCCCCTTAGACACCTTGTTCCATTCAGACGAGGATATTCTAGAGGCCATGACGGAGTCAGATTGTCCATGGGACGCAATGCATCACCTCTCGTTTTTTCTTCCAGAAAAAACATTCGGTCCTAACAACCCATAAAACCAAGAGATATACACAATTGAATAAAAATACTTCCTCCCATTTGGGAAATTAGACTAGTTCAAAAATCCCATCCCGACGCCTGACATGTTCGAAGAACGGAACATGTGAAATATTTCACCAACCATCAAGGTAAATATCTCAAGAAAACCAGGAAAAATCGAAGAAATATCAGTGGGGGCAGCATGCTCCCTAAATAAAGTAGCTTCTTACAAAAAATTGATGCAATAGTACAAATACATATTCACATGGGATTATTCATAAATTCCAGGGCTTAGCCCCACTATCGTAGAACACCATATTGACATCTAGCTTGACATACCACCAGTACACTAGAAACAACGTCAATTGCACCCATCCAAGGCAGAATCGATCAAGTGAGAGATTGAAAAGCATCACAAAGCCAAGTTTATTTAACCAATAGCTTACAAATCATGGGTTTCCAACCCTGTTCCCATCATGAAAAAACAGGGCACCATTCACGTCTGTACTAATTTCTGAGATTTGAACAAAGCTTGTCCCAAGGAAAACTACCCTACCCTGTTCATCGACCAAGTCATTGATGCTTCCGTCGATCATGAGGCCCTGTACTTCATGGACGGGTTCTCAAGGTATAAGCAAATTCAAATATGACATACCAATTGATACAAGACAACATTCACCACCCCTTGGGGCACATTCACATACATGGTTATTCCATTCGGTCTTAAAAATGCTGGAGCCACCTTCTAGCGGGCCATGAGATATATCTTCCATGACCTAGCCCACCTTATCCTCGCTTACTTGGACAAACTCACCATCCAATCCAATAAGTGAAGTGATCATCTAGAGGATTTACGGTTGGTATTCTAAAGATGCCAACATTACAACCTGTGCTTGAACCCTCTCAAGTGTGTCTTCTGCGTCAATGAAGGTCGACTATTAGGATTTATCGTATCCCAACAAGGGAGCAGAGTGGACCCCCTCAAGGTCCAGGAAATCAAAGAGGTGCCACCACCAAAAGCCATCAAGCAACTCCAAAGCTTGCAGAGGAAAGCTAATTTATTGAGATGATTTGTCCCAGATTACGCGACTTGTGTACAAGGATTCCTACACCTGCTTCATCAGGATATCCCATTAAAATGGGAGGATCAATCCCAAAAATTGTTTTAGGCGCTAAAATAAACATTATCTTCAGGCCCATTGATCAACCCACCAAATTATGACAAATATTACACCCTATACCTGTCAACATCCGAAACAACCATAGCTGGGGTGTTAATCCAAGCTAGACCTGATGGAAAACAAAAAGTAATTTATAATGTTAGTAAGAACTTATCAGGCCCCGCCTTAAGATATGAACCCAAAGAAAAAACTGCCCTAGCCCTTATACATATAGTACAAAAGCTTCGACACTACATTATCCTATAGACTACAAAATTCGTCGCAGCTATCAACCCCATGAGATGCCTGCTAACCCGCCGTTTGATGAACCACAAATACGCTCGTTGGGTAGTCATAATGAAGGAATTTTACCTGCAGTTTAGCTCCCCCGAGAGCAAAAAATATTTGATCTTATTTGAGTTCATCACTGACCTCCCAAATCATATTAAAGGATCCCCAGTCAACGACTCACTACTTGAAAAATATCTATTTCTATTGAGGGCTGACGATCCTTGGTACGTTGATATCCTCTTATTTTTACAAACCCAAAAGTTCAAACCAAAGCTCACACACAATGACTAAGGCGTACATGCCACCATGACCCTATATACCTCCTTATTGGGGACATCCTTTATTGACGAGGAATCAATAATATCCGACAACAATGCCTCACACACGAAAAAGCGAAGAAATCCCTAAATGTTTGTCATAGTGAAGCTTGCGGCGACGACCTCTTCGGGATGGCCACTGCAAAAAAAATCCTACGGGTAGGTTATTTCTGGCCCACCTTATTCCACGATTGCATTTAGGTAGTCGAAAGGTGTGAGTGATGCCAACGCTTCGCCCACAAGGCAAGAGCACCTCCCGCTCCTTTGCACCTGGTCATCGTAGTTGGTCCCTTTTGCAAATGGGGAATCGACTTTATGAATTGCAATGCTACATCATCTGGAAACCACAAAAACATAATTGTAGCCGTCGACTATTTTACCAAATGGGATGAAGCCATGCCCACATATGACAACATGACAGAAACTGCTGCACGGTTTATGTTTGATCATGTCATCGCACGATTCAGTGTCCCTAAGGAATTAGTCTCCGATCACGGAAAGCATTTTGAAAATGAAATATTCCAGGAGTTGTCTCATCACCTAGGATTCACATTTGAATTCACATCACCAGACTATCCTTAGTCCAATGGACATGTAGAAGCTATCAACAAAGTTCTTAAAACAATGTTATCACGTATGGTGAATAAACATAAGACAAAATGGCACCACATGGTTTTTTCAACCCTGTGAGCATACTGCATGGTAGTTAAAAAATCAACAGGATTCACACCTTTCCAACTAGTGTACGGGATAGAAGCTATGATTCCCTTCGAACGCGAAATACAAAACTTACATGCCGCCATTGAACTCCTCGATGATACCAAGCCTTTAGAACAACGATTGGTACAGTTATAACTCATTGACGAAAATCGTCGAGTCACTCCAACATAATGAGGCACATAAAAAATGGGTAAAAGCATCATTCTACCACAACATCACCCTCATTCATTTACCGTGGGATAGTTATTCCTCCGCTATGATGTCGCGAAAGAGGCCCTAGGACCCTAGAAGTTAGAAACATTATGGAAAGGTACTTACATCATAAAAAAATTCTTCCTCAAGGGGGCATGCATCCTATTAGAGCCTGACGGTACATTCCTATCTAACCCCGTCAATGGGCTCAACCTCAAAAAATTTCACCCATAAGGGCAGGAGGTCTCAACCTTAGAGATAATATGCATGTAGCATAATATGTTTTTGAGATGATCAAAATCATCAAAGGCTTGCTCTAAAAAAATATTTGGTGTCATAGATGGATCGTCCCCCCATCCACTATTTTGGATTCGCTGATGGAGCCTCGCGATGGTCTCAAAATCTAGCAGTAGCCACTTGGGACATTTACTATCCTGACCGATCGCCATTATTCACCAACAGAGTATGCATCCGATCAGCCACCAATAATCTGCAGGAAAAATATGATGCAGTCATTGGGCTGATGAGTGATGCCTTCAACCAATGCATTCACCATATACACGTCTACCTTGATTCCCAGCTAGTGGTATCACAATTAAACATCCAATATTTTGAAGTACGAGATTCTCAGCTATTTAGGAAGTATTTTCATGCACAAAGATTAAGTCATCAGTTTGATCATATTACATTCACACATATACCAATAAATCAAAACCAGACAGCTGGTCACATAGATAATCACATTCTAGACTAAAGTTCATCTCGTATAAACCATCATCCATATAAAAGAAAAAAACATGAAAAAATATATATCCATCATAGGTAAATAACATCCATCAATAAAATAACCATAGACACATCATAAGAGCCAAAAAAATACACATCTTTCATATATACATCAAAAAATATATGAGTCACAATATGCAAGTCATGTCCCTGACCAGAATGTCAGTAAAAAAATATGTGTCAACATGTCATCAAAAAATAAGGAAGCATCCTCATATCGGGAACTTTCCCTGAAAATTAAAAATCTCTAGGACTGAGCCCCGCTAGGTGGGTCCTCTGGACCCACAGCTACACCCAGTGCCAATACAGGTGCAGCAGCCAAAACGACAAGTGCCACATGGTGCAATTTCAGATGACGCACCCTCTCTCGAGCCATCAATGCCTCAACCCATGTGTCATGCAAGTCATCAAAAAAACCTCAGTTTGGCATACCCCGAGTCAACCTCTCTAGCCAACTCCATGAGTCGGCTAAATTTGCTACATGAGCATTCGCAGCTTGGACCCAAGCCTCAGTAGCAACTAGCTGCTCCTTGACTGTAGCTTCCCGAGCCTCAGGCACCTCAGCGCGATCAAGAAGAGAAATATCCCCCCGGGAAGCGGTATCACTATTGCCCTCCGATGAAGGGCCAACACCACCTCCCTTCCCCCCAACCTGGGATTGATTAGCCCCACCTGGGCCCCTCTTTGGTGGCTAATGCCCCACAAAGTGGGCAAGAGGACACCCGACCACCCCCACATCTGCAAGACAAACAAGGATAGTGTCAGTGTTACCATAACATAGATATAAATATACACATCATAAAATCCTCAAAAAATTCAGAAAAAACATCAAAGTTCATACTTGTTGGACCCCATACATAACCTGCAGGAAGACCCATATCTGGATCCCCCCGAAAATCCATTGCCGAGTATGGATAGTCTAGGAACATCTGTGGGTTCACTTGGAACCACGCCTCAACAGTCACATCCCGATAACTACCAGCCTCCCTTCCTCCACCAAGAGGCATCATGGGTGCCCATCACCGCATCCAAGGGTCCTTATGGGGACCAATGGGAACTGGCACAAAAGGTCGGAGCATCAGTACTCTCTCGAATATGATGCTACATAATATGCTCGCGTAAGTAATAACCCTGGAATATCCTCCCGATACCTTCCCTAACTGTGATACCATGCCATCGTACACATGTCATGCCCATTCGTAGAAGTGACTGGCCCGGAGCCGACAAAAGACACCAATATGAGGTCCAAATGCATTATTGGGCGATGTTGACCTTGTTAAGTGAACTATCATCGCAAGGGCGACCTCTTAGCTAAGTCATTCACTGAGTCAATGCGGACACATCCCTGTGTAAGCAGCTCACCACCGCAATGCTGCTCAACCCAGTGCTGGATACTCACCCTCCTCGGAGGGACTGGGTGTGGTAGAGCCTCGCCTTGAGGCAGTAAGGTAGTCACAAAGTAAACATCCATATCTGGATGGATGACGACGTCTCTACGCTGCAACACCAACACTCATCATCTCCTGCTCCAACATCGGACCAAGAAATGGAGCAGAATATCCTATGATCTCAAGACGTTGTTCTCCAGAAATTTCAATAAGCCCTAATGCACCAAGAGACTTCGAGCATTGGTGTCCTGAGCCACAACTATGCAAAGATCAAGCCAATCCCACTCGTGCCACAACATCTTGTTACCATAGAAAAAAAAACCAAATAATCAGGAAACCAAAAAAATTTCAAACTTTTGCCCATCATCGCGCCTGTTTTCTACACTAGCGCAATGATCGCGCGCTTCATTGCACAAAATATTTTCCAACCGCGATGACCTCCCAGGAAAGCATCCTTCTCTGCGAGGTCTGTTCAGCTCAGCTTCGATTTCCCGTGCGATCGAGGAAAAAAATAAGTAGGTAATCCATAAAAATCACAATTGTAAAACCCCCCAAGGCAAAAAATGACAAAATTAAAATGCAGGACGTTTAGGGCCCTACCTGACGCTGACGACGTGAATCCTGGGTACTCAGGCTGACTACAATGGTAAGAAAGGCTCAACAACGAGGTCTCAGCTTTGACCTCAGACTCTCAAATGACACAAATGAGTTGAAATAAGTCATATTGGCCTATATATCACCCTTTTTTCAGTATTCGATAGTCCATAACTGGAGTTGAGAACACCTAATTTCAAAATCACAAGAAACATAGTGATCAACACCTCATCACGTTCAAAATAAGCTTCATACATCCATGCCTTCGAAAATTCATTTTTTTAGTTACGATAGGTATGCCCTCTCTCATCGCTTTCTATTCAACGTTATTTTTAATATATTTTTATAGAAAGATGCTTTTACTTCGAGTATTGGTTCCAGGTATTACAAGCACGCAAAATCACCTATTGCCTCAACCACCAAAGGTACAAGAGTAGGTATTATTCTATCCCTAGCATGATAGGATACCTAAAGAAGCTTTCCATATCCTGACATCATTTCTCCACATAAATCAAGCATAGGTTCCAATCACCCAACTATGTTTATCATCACCTCACCTCACACGTTATAAACATTCTCGTAGGTTAGTAGAGCCACACCCTCCATGGCATCCACCACTCAAGTAGATCATACACCAAAGATTTGGAGCCATGGCCATAACATCCAAGTCCAGGAAGCACTTCATGTTCATTCATCCATCATACATTAAGTCAAGTTTTATCCATGTCATGATAAAACCCCTTTCTCAGAATACCACTTACAAGAAGATCGAATACAAACCATTGCGTCTTGCACTTGGCCCACCACACCCCCATCAACATAAGCCATTTGTGACACTTTTCATCTGCTTCATCACCCTCACACCGAGACTAACCAATGGGGCCCCTGCCCTCAACAAAAAACCCTCCTCACACCATAGTGACATATTATTTTCATGTTTATTAGGGCACCTGTCTCCGTGATTGTATATCCAAACCCATTCTATATTCTTTTGGAAAGTGTATGAATATTTTTTAGGAGATAAATACCACCCATCCACCCAAATTTCTCACATGGAAGTAGTCCCTAATCACCCTTTATTAGAGATTCAAATTATTTACCAAAACCCACCATGATACTCATAACAACGACACACCCACCCTGGACCACCTACTGACTCCAGGGATTTCCTCACTAGAAATTGTTATGACTACCGCCACTTGAATTTACAATCTCTAACCTCAAGCCAATGAACTACCATCACCAGTTACAACCATTTCTTGTCATAATGCCTAAGTCAACCAATCACACCCTGCCCTGCTACATTAGAGACCTTGGTCCCTTGCATCAGTACTAGTTCTCTCGGTCGGTTGGTGATTCCTTCTTATCGACTCCAACAATGTTGGGTATGTGTTATATTCTTTCCATGACTATTCACATGCGGGGGGGGCAGTAGCCCCCTCTGTATGTTACACCAGGCGCAGTAGGGGGGTCACAAGGGGGGCGACAGCACCCCGGGAAAATTTTTTTGGACCTTATTTTTCGGTGGGCAGACTTGCCCATGGTTTTGTGCATGGGTTTACACATGGTTTTGGAGCATGATGGTTTTCGGCCCATGGTATTTTGTAGATCTGGTCAAGGGGACTACGATTATGTTCTAATCTAGGGTTAATGGATTGGTGTTTATGTATGCTTCGACATGTATATGTATGTGTTGTAACACTAAAAGGAATATAATGAAAAATCAAGATGGTCGTCCCGATTTGGGATCCAGGGGAAAATATCTGTGTATATCTGGTTTATGTTTTATTCTCTTGCTATTGTTTATTTTCTGTTTTTAAAATTTGTTTGTAGATAATTTTTGTACAGGGTTAAAACCTACATTTGGTATTAGAGTAGTTTTGGCTTCAAGGGGATGCCTTTTTTGCTGAGGGGTTTTTTCTTGGGCTTGAGGTAGACCCTGTTTAGTGGGATATCTACGGGATCGATTCTTGCGATGAAAGAAGATGGTGAGTAGAGGGAAGATAGAGATCGAGAAATTTAATGGTCAGAGTTTTGAGTTGTGGAAGCTCAAGATGGAGGATCTGCTAGTGGATAGGGATCAATGGATTGCGGTAGATCTAGGTACTAAACCAATGGAAATGTCAGATGAAGACTGGAAGAAGCTGGATTGGAAGGCAAAGAGCACAACACGGTTTTATGTCTTAGATTCAGTATTGTTGAATGTATCTGGGGAAGCTACAACAAAGACCTTGTGGGACAAGCTAGGGACTTTGTACTAATCTAAGTCTCCAGTGAATAAATTTTTCCTATGGAACAAGTTGTATAACATGAGGATGAAGGATGGAGACTCAGTGATAGAGAATCTGAACGCCTTCAATACTGTGGTAAGCCAGCTATCATCTGTTGATATTAAAATCTCATATGAATATAAGTGCATCAGTTTGTTGTGTTCTCTACCAGATTCATAGGACGTTTGGTTATTGCAATAGGTAGCAAGCAATACAACTACCTTGAATTTTGATGACATTGTCTCAGCCTTGCTGTCGGAGGAAATGAGACGGAGAAATATGGAGGTCCATAATGGAGATGCCTTATCTGTAAAAGGAAGGTCCCAAAACAGAAACAAGAATAAGGTTTCGAGTGGGAGATCTAAATATAGAGGGAGATCTAAATCTCTTGGAAAGTTTGTAAAGGTGTGTTGGAAATGCAGAAAGGAAGGGAACTACAAAAAGGACTGCAGATCTAAAGCTCCTAAGAAAGGAAAGGGATCTAATGATGCTCCTTCTGCAGAGGAAAAAACCACCTCTGATTAAGGTGGGGATCATGTGTATTTGGCTTCTTCTTCAAATACGCATGTAGATCATGAGTCATGGTTGATTGACTCGGGTGCATCCTTTCACTTCACTCCCCATAGGGAGTGGTTATGAAAGTATGAGAAATATGACGACAATGATGTCTTCTTAGGTGATGATAGGAAGTCCAGAATCATCGGACGTGGAAAATTCAAGCTGAAGCTGCAAGGTGGAAGGATTAGAACACTTCCTAGTGTTCTGCACATTCCTGCATTGGCCAGAAATCTGATTTCTGTAAGCAAGATGGATGATGCAGGTGTAAAAACAATATTTGAGAAATATACCTGTAAGATGGTTCGGGGAGAACTTTTATTAATGCGGGGAGTTCGGATTGGAACTTTGTACAAGCTTTAGGGCAGCACTGTTATTGATGGGTG
The DNA here is from genome assembly GCA_034641835.2 of Pinus albicaulis. Lineage (NCBI taxonomy): Eukaryota > Viridiplantae > Streptophyta > Pinopsida > Pinales > Pinaceae > Pinus > Pinus albicaulis. Next base: position 2,065,958,036 of record CM076575.1, on the reverse strand, counting down.
CAACAGTTCTATGGTTCCCGAAAGTGGAGCAGAAAGCCTAGTGGTCTCTGGAGAAAAGAACATGCTATGGTATCAAAGGCTTGGACATATTGGAGAGAAGGGCCTTCAGATACTGCATGGAAATCGTATGGTAGAAGGTATGTCTAATAGCTCTCTGGATTTTGGTTTTTTGGAACATTGTGTATATGGGAAACATAATTAGGTGAGTTTTCCTTCTGGTGCTAAGAGGGCAAACAAGATATTAGAGCTTGCGCATAGCGATGTGTTTGGACCTGTGTCGGTTCCATCACTGGGTAAGTCTATGTACTATGTTTCATTCATAGATGACTTCTCAAGGAATACATGGATGTATTTCTTGACGAAGAAATCTGAATTATTTGATAGATTTAAAGAATTTAAGGCTCTGGTTGAAAACCAGGCAGAGAAGAAGATAAAGGTGTTGAGGAAAAATAATGGTGGGGAGTTCTTCAAGAAGGAATTTGAAGAGTTATGTAAGAAGTGTGGTATAGCACGGCAGGAGACTACTCCATATACACCTCAGAAAAATGAAGTTGAAAAAATAATGAACAGAATGCTAATGGAAAAGGCAAGAATCATGCTCAATGGCACTGGGTTAGGACAAGAATTCTGGGCAGGGGTAGTGGAGACTGCAAGTTACTTGGTTAACAGATCACCTTCATCAACGTTGGAGGATAAGACTCCACATGAGGTATGGAATGGTAAGAAACCCTCTCTTTAAAATCTGAGGGTATTTGGATGTGATGCATATGTACATGTTCCGAAGGAGAAAAGGAGCAAGTTGGACAATAAATCTGAAAGGTGCATCTTTATTGGGTATAAGGATGGTTTAAAGGGTTACAAGCTTTGGAACCTAGAAACAAGGAAGGTTGTGTACAACCGAGATCTGGTGTTTAGAGAGGTGAAAGATGTTGTTAAACATGAATTCCTACCAAAGGAACCTGAGAAGATAGAGTTTGAGCTAAAGGAGGATGAATCAGACTCTACAACAGAAGAAGACTTAAAAGAGGAAGAGCCACAAACTCCAGCTGTGAGAAGATCATCTTGGGAAAGAAGACAACCAGAAAGGTATAGTCCACCTGCTTTCTATTCAAATTTTTCTTTAACTATAACTGATGATGATCCCAGAACCGTCAAGGAGGCAGTAGATTCAGAGGATGGAAAAATTTGGAAGGAGGCCATGGTTAATGAAATGGCATCCTTGCATAAAAATGAGGCATGGGATCTGGTGGAGTTTCCCACTGGAAGGAAGCCCATTGGGAGCAAATGGGTGTTTAAGAAGAAGATGAATGTAGAAGGAAAGGTGGAGAAATACAAAGCTCGGTTGGTAGTAAGAGGTTATTCCCAAGTGCCGGGAATTGATTTTGGTGATATTTTTTCTCCTGTTGCCAAAGCTACTTCTATTAGATTACTTTTATCTGTTGCTGCTGCATTTGATTTTGAGGTAGAACAAATGGATGTGAAGACAAAATTTCTTCACGGGGATCTGGAAGAGGAGATCTACATGAAACAACCTAAAGGCTTTATGGTGAAGGGGAAGATAGAATTGGTACGTAGATTAAAGAAGTCTCTGTATGGGTTAAAACAGTCACCAAGGATGTGGTATCAGAAATTTGATACCTATATATAAGGAGTTGGCTTCACCAGAAGCAAGGAGGATCACTGTGTTTATTTTAAATTAATTGGTGACCGTGATATTTATTTGGTCTTGTATGTGGATGATATGTTGTTGAATGGAAATGAGAAAGAAATTATCTAAGATTTGAAGACCCAAATGTTCTCCAAATTTGACATGAAGGATATTGGTGCTGAAAACTATATTTTGGGCATGGAAATCAAGAGAGATTAGGCAAAGAGGAAGCTCTGGTTAAACCAGAGGAAGTATGTTGAGACTATATTGCAGAGGTTAAATATGCAGGATAGTAAACCGGTGAATGTTCCGATTCCTGTAGGTGTAAAGTTGTCTACTGAACAGTGTCCCAAGACACAATAAGAAGAGGAGGATATGAATCGTGTTCCATATGCAAGTGCAGTGGGTAGCCTGATGTATGCAATGGTCTGTACTAGACCAAACATTACACATGTAGTGGGAGTATTGAGCAGGTTTATTTTAAACCCAGGGAAGGAGCATTGGACAACAATGAAGTGGGTTTTCAGATATTTGCATGGCACTAGTGATTATGGCTTGTGCTACTAGGGAAGACCAGGATTGGAAAGAGTGATGGACATTCGTGGTTTCTTTGATGCAGATTGGGCTGGAGATCTGGACCAAAGAAGATCTACAAGTGGGTATGTGTTTATCCTATTTGGAGGTGCAGTCGGTTAGATGAGTAAAAGACAGTCTGTAGTGGCTCTTTCAAGTACACAGGCATAATGCATGGAAACCACTCATGCAAGCAAGGAAGCAGTTTGGTTGCAGAGATTGTGTTAAAGTGTGGGGTTGGTGCAACAAGATATAAGGTTACACTGTGATAGAGATTGTAATTTTATTTGCTAAGAACCCTGCTTATCATTCAAAGACAAAGCACATTGATGTTCAATATCACTTTGTGAGAGATATGGTTGAGGCTAAAAGGGTGTTGCTGGTAAAGGTGGACACTTTGAATAATGTTGCAGATGCATTGACGAAGTCTATGAGCACTCAAAAGTTCTCTTGGTGTAGAGAAACAATGGGTGTTGCAGAGCTGGGCTAATGACTTATCTCTCCTGTGGCTCCATGCGGAAAGAAAACAACAAGTGGGAGAATGTTGGGTATGTGTTATATTCTTTCCATGACTAGTCATGCGGGGTGGCGATAGCACAGTCTGTACGTTTTACCGAGTGTAGTAAGGGGGGCGGCAGCCCCCCCTGTCGGGGTCCAGGGCAACGCCCCAAGAAATTTTTTTTGGACCTTATTTTCCAGTGGGCGGACTCGCCCATGGTTTTGTGCATGGGTTTGCACATGGTTTTGGGGCATGATGGTTTTTGACCCCTGGTATTTTGTAGATCCGGTCAAGGGAACTACGGTTATGTTCTAATCCAGGGTTAATGAATTAGGGTTTATGTATGCTTCGACATGTATATATATGTGTTGTAACAATAAAAGGAATATAATGAAAAATCAATTTGGTCATCCCGATTTGGGATCCAGGGGAAAATCTCTATGTATATCTGTTTTATGTTTTATGCTCTTTCTATTTTTTATTTTCAGTTTTTAAGATTCGTTTGCAGATAATTTCTATACAGGGTTAAAACCTACAAATAACCATTTTCCAAGAAGGAGGCAGTACCTTGGATGGCTCCTCACCTCAATAGGGGCATCCTCAGATGGCACTATGGGAGTAATCATTGCCCATTGATGTCATCGATCCTCTTGACATTTGACTTCAACATAAAATTTCATGTCAATATGGTATCATACTTCATAACCGTTTCACTCTGTCAGAATTTGTCGAAGACCAATGCCATGATAAGCATCTCTTTCAACAATTCTTACACAAGGAGGTCCCCCACAGTCAGAGACCCATGCATACAATGAGAATTTGTTCTAAAAACAAACATGCCATACCAAGATTATGCATGTGGGAACCACATTCAACCTATTGTCAAAGAAAAAATGCCCTTGAGGGCATCAACAACCATCATTATCAACCAACAGCAGGTCACTACCACAAGAAGTGACACAGATAGAACCTCTATATGTCAGATAAGCTTCACTAGTCAAAACATCACGAGTATGGGACATGCCCACCTTGTAGAAATATTTTATTTATTTGATCTCTTGCAGGTTTCCAACAGAGCACGATATCTCTTTTACTCATGCCAAGGGGTCTCCAACCTCAGTTTTCAATAAAGTTACTGCCTCTCTCTCTTAAAAGGATTACACAGAAAAATAAACTATAATGTATTTCATCTATACATTTCTTCCTAGACCTCATACATGTAGGTTTTAACCCTATAAAAAAATTATCTGCAAACGAATATTTAAAACAGAAAATAAACAATAGCGAGAGCATAAAACATAAAACATATATACACAGAGATTTTCCCCTAGATCCCATATCGAGATGACCAACTTGATTTTTCATTATATTCCTTTTAGTGTTACAACACATATATATACATGCCGAAGCATAGATAAACCCCAATCCATTAACCCTGTATTATAACATAGCCATAGTTCCCTTAACCGGATCTACAAAATACTAGGGGCCAAAAACCATCATGCCCCAAAACCATGTATAAACCCCTGCACAAAACCATGGGCGGGTCCTCCCATCGAAAAATAACGTCCAATTTTTTTTTTCCCAAGGCACTGCCCCAGACCCTAAACAGGGGGGGTTTCCGCCCCCCCTATGACCCCCCTGCTGCGATCCGAACAACGTACAGAGTGGGCTTTTGCCCCCCCCTGTGACCCCCCTGCTGTGCCCGACGCAACATACAAAGGGGGTTATTGCCCTCCTGTGACCCCCCCGCACGTGACTAGTCGTGGAAAGAATATAACACATACCCAACATTCTCCCACTTGATGTTTTATTTCCGCAAGGGGCCACAAGAGAGCTTAGACATTAGCCCAACTCTGAAACACCCATTGTTTCTCTACACCAAGAGAACTTCTGAGTGCTCACAGAATTCGTCAATGCATCTACAACATTCTTCAAAGTGTCCATCTTTACTAGCAACACCCTTTTAGCCTCAACCATATCTCTCACAAAGTGATATTGAACATCAATGTGCTTTGTCTTTGAATGATAAGCAGGGTTCTTACACAAGAAAATTTCACTTTGGCTATCATAGTCTATCCTTATAGCTTGCTACACCAATCCCATAATTGAACACAATCTCTACAACCAAACTGCTTCCTTGCTTGCATGAGTGGCTGCCATGTATTCTGCCTCTGTAGTTGAAAAAGCCACTACAAACTATCTTTTGCTCATCCAACTGACTGCACCTCCAAAGAGGCGAAACACATACCCACTTGTAGATCTTCTTTGGTCAAGATCTCCAACCCAGTATGCATCAACAAAACCACAAATGTACAACACCCTTTGCAATCTTGGTCTTCCCCGGTAGCACAAGCCATAATCACTAGTGCCACACAAATATCTGAAAACCCGCTTCACTGCTGTCCAATGCTCCTTCCCTGGGTTTGACATAAACCTGCTCAATACTCCCACTCCATGTGCAATGTCTGGTCTAGTACAAACCATTGCATACATCAGGCTACCCACTACACTTGCATATGGAACATGGGACATATCCTCCTCTTCTTCTTGTGTTTTGGGACACTGTTTAACAGATAGCTTTACACCTATAAGAATCAGAAAATTGACCAGTTTACTATCCTCCATATTGAACCTCTGCAAATAGTCTCAACATACTTCCTCTGGTTTAAACAAAGCTTCCTATTTGCACAATCTCTCTTAATTTCCATGCCCAAAATATAGTTTGCAGCACCAAGATCCTTCATGTCGAATTTGGAGAACAGTTGGTGTTGAATCTTTGGTTAAACTGAGAGGGGGGGGGGGGGGGTGAATCAGTTTAACACAAGATTTGGCTTTTTAAATTTTCATCAAAATTATTTATAGCTTAATATGTGAACAATCTTACAATGTAGCAACAAGTATTAAATTAATGTGACATCAACCTTACTGTGAGATCAACAAAAAAATAAACAGATTGAGTGGATCATATCAACATGTAAGCAACACACATAGAGACAACAGATGTAAGTGGAAACCCATAAAGGGAGAAAACTACATCTTATTATTGTTTTGATGCAAAGGAAAGCTCCAACTCCCTCTCACCACTGCTTTTCTGCAGGCACCAACCTACAGGATGCTCCAACCTCAGTGAGCTACAACTGACAGCTATCAAGCTTCAACTTGATAGAGAAGCTCCAACTTCCTCAATTTATCTAAATAAATGTATGCTGATTTACCTCAGATATCAGCTTTTTTATGTAGCATATCTTTCTGCTCCTCTCTTCCTTATCTTCTCTGCCTCAATCTTCTATACTCTGCATTCTCTATCCTTACTCTCTCTAACCTCACCTTGCATATCAGGTTGATATTATATATAGAGTTCATCACATGATTGTTTGTATTCCACAAATAGTTTGGAATGAATAGCCATACCCTTTAGTCTTCTGCCTTCTTATTTCTTTTCCAGCTCACTCAAAAATATAACAAAATGCATTAATTTTAATATTACAGTGGGAGTTTTGTTTTCCTACCGGAGACTTGCCAATGCATCACAAAAAATAAAAATTAATTACAACATTTACATTCACATTTTCAGTTACACACTTCAATTTTAGTCAGCTCCTTTTCTGGATTTTGGCTTTACTGGATTTGTCTTTTTTTCTGCTGTTGAGTGAATGTTCTGTATACTTTGGTTTATCTATGTGTCTATTCATCTGTTCATATATGAGCTTAAACTTAATGGTTGAAATTCACATTACAATTTCAATTCATCCTTTTCCTTATACAATTTTTTTTTGCCGCTGTCTCTCTCTCTCTCGTTCTTGCAGGCTCTCTTCTTCATTGCAGTTGTATAACTGTTGTACATATAATTGTCTTTTAATATAACTGTTGTGCAATTTCAATACTTTTTAATTTCTGCACTGGAAATTTGAATCAATGTTGAAGCTGCTCCATCAGAGGTTATAATCATTGTTGTGACCCAATTAATTTTATATCTGGGCAGAATATTTTCAGTGCAGAAGCTCCTTGATGTTCGAGCTATCCTCACTCTTCTATTATATTGCACCTTTAAAGCACTCATCCAAATTTTTCAGTGACTTTAACAACCATTCAGCACATATACATTGTTCACTATATAACTCTTCATATTATTTGTTGGTCTATATATAACAATCCAACAATAAATTCTCGCTATTCACATATGTTAACATATACGACGCTTTCAACATTATAATGAACCCTTTGGTTTCATATTTAAATCACCAAAGAACGCTTATATAATGTCTTCAAGCCCCATAGCATTTCGCATTGTATTATTGAGCCCTCTATTCAATTTTAACTGAATACATTCGAAAGTCAAAAGACTGTAACGTTAACGCCTATTCTCCTTTCGGCATAACCACTTAACCCATGCTGGACCACACATTTATACAACAATCAAATGCTGGCCCATACCTTGTTTGTCACCTTGCAACTTCGTTCATGATCCAATGGTGGATAATTCATTGCTCTTTCAACCTCTGATCCTACGAAAGTCGCGCGGTTAACTTGCACGAGGGTTAATATTCAATAGTTGCACGATGGACTGGACCCCAACGCTTAAACGGCCCTCCACATCCGACGACAAAGAGCATCTCGCCTTGCTCCATATGATTCGACGGATATCGCTTGGCTTAGATGCACGAACGATAATGTGCGATGAGAGTGGTTTTTAAAAATTGCTTGAGGCCACGTGTCAGGCAGTCAATGGAATCACTCCAAATTCTTAAATACCGCTTACCCGACGAAGGCGATGCAATCAAAACTGGAAACCTGCCTTTATTGTTCACTCCAGTCACGGTTCCGCTACTTTCTCCCTCAGGGTTCCGTCCGCCTTTATTATTTATGAATTCCGCTCTTCTTTCTCAAGGTTCCATCCCTTTGTTCCATCATCGCTATGTTTCATTTACATTTTAACACGACACTTCCATATGTTTAATGCCCAGCTCCATCAGGTTTTCACTGCGCATTCACGGTTCCTCTCTAGGTTCCATTCGTTATCGTCATTTACAATTCCACCTCTTTCACTATTGTTCTTCATGCGTGTGTTATATTTATGCTTCCATTTTATTCAATGCTGCCTCTGCTACCCATTCATAGAACCGATCTGCTCAATAATATCCTCTCCACTTTCTCCATTGCTTTGATGTCTAATACCTCTACGACTTGTAACCATTCTGACTGTCCATGGGTTCATGCTCCTTTCCGCCTCGCATTGCACAGACTCTACGTCCAAATGTATCCTCGTTCCAATATTTAACCAAGGTCGTGTATTTGAATTGGATTGAACTAATACCAGTCCTTCTGCTGCTATAGTGCAAATAAAATCTCACTCTATTCTTCTCATGCTCCAAACTAAGAGCCCTCTATTCTCCTATAAATGTTACTACACTATTCACCAAAAACCTGTGCCCCTCTTCTCTACTTCAATTTGCTACTCCAGTCTTCTCCTTTGCCTTATTGTTGTTTCAGGTGCTACTCCTTTGCCATCTCCTTTGCCATCAATGACAACATTTCCAATAGTCTCCCCCTTTGGCATTGATGGAAATATAATTCCTCTATTTCCTCCCCCTTTGAAATCAATGGCAAGGGGTTGCACATTTCTTAGTGTAGAATCTATCCTTTTTTTTTATCCTTTTTAACCATTTCTTGCATTTCCTCTCTCTGAGATCTTCTGACTTTGTACCTTGCTGCTTCAAACTTTGGATTAAATCTGAAATACTGACCCTTTAGCCTTTTCATTGACTCTTTTATGCTGGATGTATTCTTTCCATAGTCCTTTGATCCCGAGGACCTGTTTCATGCTTCCCTTTTTGGCTGATCTCCCCCTGGAATGATATTTTCGTTTATGTTCTCCCCCTGAAACTGTGCTTTCTCTTCATATCAGAGAGTAGCATCTACAGATACTACCCCTAGTCTATCTCTCAAATATTCAAATGGTTCTCTAGCAAGAGGTTTGGTAAATGTATCTGCTGTCTGTTCTTTTGTTGGTACATACTCCAGTTTTACTATCTTCTGAGCCACTTGTTCTCGGAGAAAATGATACTTGATTGGGATATGTTTAGTTTTTGAGTGAAGTACAGGATTTTTAGATATACTTATAGCACTTGTATTATCACATTTGATTAAGATAGGTTCATCAATGCTTACCTTCATGTCTTGGAGAGTTTGCTTCATCCACATGACTTGTGTACAACATGCTGCTGCTGCTATATATTCTGCTTCTGCTGTAGATAGAGAGATAGATGTTTGTTTCTTGCTTAGCCATGCCACTAGACTTTCTCCTAGATAGAATGCACCTCCATTTGTGCTTTTCCTGTCATCCACACAGCTGGCCCAATCTGCATCTGTGTATGCTGTCAAAGTGAAGCTTTTGCCTTTAGGATACCAAAGTCCATATTGTGCTGTTTCTTGTAGATATCTAAATGTTCTTTTGATTGCTAGAAGGTGGTTTTGTTTAGGTGCTGCTTGATATCTAGCCACTAGTCCTACTGCTAGCATGATGTCTGGTCTTGATGTTGTCAGATACAACAGACTTCCTATCATGGATCTATAGAGTTTTTGATCTATATCAGCAGATCCATCATCAGCACACAGCTTGCATCCCGTGATCATGGGATTTGACACAGGTTTGCAGTCCTCCATTTTGAAAATTTTCAACATTTATTTTAAGTATTTTTCCTGTGAGATGAATGTACCTGTGTTCGTTTGCTGAATTTGAAGTCCTACGTAGAAACTGAGTTCTCCAATCATGGACATTTCAAACTCTGATTTCATCTCCTCAGCAAACCCTTTTGCTAGTTCATCTCTGTTGCTTCCAAACATAATGTCATCAACATATACTACAACAATCATGAGTTCATTTTCATGGGATTTTATGTATAGATTGCTGTCTACTCCACCTCTCTTAAAGCCTTGTTTTTGCAAATACTTATCTAGTCTTGAGTACCAAGCATGAGGAGCCCATTTCAGTCCATAAAGAGCCTTCTTCAGTCTGCACACATAGTTTTATTTTCCTGTTAACGAGAAACCTTCTGGTTGTTCCATGTAGACTTCTTCTAGATCTCCATTCAGAAAAGCAGATTTCACATCCATTTGATATACTTTGAAATCTTGGAGGCATGCAAAGGCCAGAAACATTCTGATGGTTTCCATTCTGGCTATAGGGGCAAATGTTTCATCGTAATCAAGTCCTTCGATTTGTGAATATCCTTTGCAGACAAGTCTGGCTTTATTCCTGATTACCTGTCCTTCATCATTCATTTTATTTTTGAATACCCATTTTGAGCCTATGACATTTTTCCCAGTGGGTCTAGGAACTAGTTCTCAAGTATTATTTTTCTCAATTTGGTCCAATTCTTCATTCATAACATTCACCCAATACTTGTCCTTGCTAGCTTCTTCAAACTTCTTTATCTCTATTTGTGATAACATGGCTATGTATACCTCTTCTGTCTGTTCAATTAGTTTCCTTCTTGTCTGGACCCCTTTTCTCTTGTCTCCTATGATCTTATCTTCAGGATGGTTTTTCTGAGTGTATCTAGAAGGGGCTTTAGAGCTCAGTTCAGCATCTTCTGTTGTCTTGCTTGTTTCATCATCATCTTGGTCTTCTTCTTCATAGTTTTCTGATGGACTGCTGCAGTCTGTATCTTTTGTATTGTTTGGAAGTTCTTCATCAAATCTCACATCAATGCTTTCTACTATTTTTCAAAAAGTCTTCTTGTAACACCTGTACCCTTTAATTTTGGAAGCATGTCCTAGAAATATACCTTCATCTGCTCTTTCATCAAATTTCCCAATATTTTCATCATTATTCTTTATGTGACACTTGCTTCCAACGATTCTGAAATGTTTGATTGAAGCTGGTTTCCCATGCCATAGTTCATAGGGAGTCTTGTCACAGCTTGGCCTTAAGTGAGCTTTATTAAGGATATGCACCGCTGTGTGTACTGCTTCTGCCCAGAAGGTTTGAGGAATATTACTCTCTTGCATCATGGCTCTAGAATTTTTTTGTATAGATCTGTTTTGTCTCTCTGCTACTCCATTCTGCTGAGGTGTCCCTGCAATAGTAAATTGTTGCTTTATCCCATGTTCATTGCATAGGTCAACAAAGTCATAATCTGTCAATTCACCTCCTCTGTCTGATCTGATGCATTTTAGTTTGCATCCTATTTGATTTTCTACTAATGCTTTGAATATCTTAAATTTTTCCGGAGCTTCCGATTTATTCTTGAGGAATGCCACCCATGTCATTCTGGAGAAGTCATCAATTATCAGCATGAAGTAGGATTCTCCACTTGGATTTTTAGTTCTTGAAGGTACACACAGGTCCATGTGCACAAGCTGGAGCGGTCTTCTTGTTGATAAGTCATCTTTGACTTTAAATGACGTGCGGGTCTGTTTTCCCAATTGACAAGATTTTCATATAGTATTAGAAGGCCTTTTTATTTCTGGCATGTCTCTGATAGCTTTCTTCTTGCTTAGTATGATGATGTGATCAAAGCTGAGATGTCACAACCTTTTATGCCATAACCATGACTCCTCAAGTTTACTAAGATGACATGCTTCATCTTCCTCTTTCACAACGTAAACATTACTCTCTGTTCGAACTCCTTTGAGCAGAGTCTTACCTGTGGTGCTTGATCTGACTTCACAATATTGTGCTCTAAAGAGAACTTCACAGCCTTTATCACATATTTGACTGACACTCAGCAAATTTTCTTTCAGCCCTTCTACAAATAGTACATCTTGGGCCTTTCCTCTGCCATTGTCTAGGCTGACTGAGCCTTTTCCTTTTATTTTTCCTGATTTATCATTGCCAAACGTAACATTGCCATATTTATTTTCATCAAGAGTTATAAAATTACTTCTGTATCCATTCATGTGTTCTGAGCAGCCACTGTCCAAATACCATTGGCTTTTCAGATCTTGAGCAGTTAGAGCCAAGTCACATTTATTCACCTTATTTATCTACTGGAAGCATCCTTTTGTTTGGTAATTTTTGTGAGATGATAAATCACATCCTCTCAGAGGACATTTGGAAGGCATATGTCCAATTTTGTTGCATACACAACATTTGATCATAATTCTTGCAGAATTGTGAATATGGGCAAAACTTCTTTGATTCATAAACCTCCTTGAGGTATTGACCATCAATCTTTGTCCATATTTTCTACACTCAATTATTTTATGGCCAAATTATTTACAATAAAAACAGTAACCATAGAAACTATTTGCATACCTAATGTAAGATTGTCTTCTCCATTTGTTTGCTTGAGATAGTCTCTTCATTGTTTGCATCTTTTGCTGGTTTGAATTGCTCCTCCTTGCATGATAGTATGCAGTAATGTGTCCCAGCTTGTGACAGACATAGCAGGTGGCATTTTTCATAGGAGGGAAGAGTCTTCTTTGATGGCTTCCAAATTTGTCATAATCTGAAATACATGAATATTTTTCTGTTGTCTGAGTGTTTCTTTCATTCCTTGTTACTAGAGGTTTCTTTTGGATTCTATCTCCCTCCTTACATGTTTCTTCTTTTGTAGGAATTATTTGAGCTGCTTCATTAGCCTTCTTTGCTTTTACAAAAATAATTTCTCTGTTTTATTTTTCTTTGCTTTTACTTGACTCTCCTTCATATCCTATTATAGTCTTTATCATAGGAGATCTTTGAGCATTTAGAATCTCGTTCAACTTGCTAGAGCTTGTTGTTTGAGAAGAATTTGTAGCCACTTTCCTTTGAGAATTTTATAATTTCTTCCTTAGACATACTACTTCTTCTTCCAACTTCTCTTGTTCCTGAGTTTTCTCCTTGATTTGCTTAAGTAACATGTCTTCTATCTTCTTGGCTTCTTAAAGCTCTATCTTTAGCTGCATGAGGATTTCTGAATTCTGTTCTTCTCGTACATACTTTAGGAGAGTGTCATTTTGTTTTCTGCACTTTAGTTTGAGTCTATCAGTCTTCTCAAGGGCACTTCTTAGCTCCCCCTCAAGGTCGACTTCACCTTCTTCTTCTTCTTCATCTTCTAGCAGGAGTCCTTCAAGTTCTTCTATGGCCATCAATAAAAATTCATAGGTTCCTTCTTCACTTGAGGGTTCATCAGAGTCTTCGGATGCACTGTTGTCTTGTTGAGCATAGAAGGATTTTCTACTAAATTTCTTTCCTTTCTGCTAGTTCTTTGATGTATTTTTCCCTGATTCTTGAGCCCGATTCTTTACTTTCTTGTGGGGACACTTTGCAGCATAGTGTCCAACTCTTCCACAGTTAAAGAATTTGAAAGGAAGTTTGCCTTTGTATTTACCTGAGCCTCTATCCAGCTTCTTGACAAATTTAGCCTCTTCTTCATTTGAGCAAGAGCATATGTCTTCCTTTTATTCTTTCTTCTTTTATGTTTTAAAGGCTACCTTCCTCGTACTTGGCTTCTTCTGTGGGAGTCTCATCTCATATGCTATTAGATTTCCTAGTAGCTGGTTCATGGTCGACGTTTCCCAATCAACTGTTCTTCAATTGCAGACACCCTGGGGTTAAAACTAGGTGGAAGAGATCTTAGAATCTTTTGTAGAATTACAACTTCTTTTATGGTTTCACCTAGAGCCTTCATGTTATTTACTATTTCTGCAACCCTTAGAAAGAAGCTAGTAATGTCTTCATCATCATTCATTTTTAAGTTCTCAAACTGGGCTCTATAGACTTGAAGCTTGGCAGTCTTTACCTTCTTGTCTCCCTCATGGATGTTCTCTAGAGTATCCCACATCTCTTTGGCAGTGTCTTTGTGCATTAATTTGATAAACTCTGCTTCACACAATCCATTTAAGATGGCATTTATGGCTTTTGAGTTAGCTACAAAATCTTGTTTGGTTTCTTTCTCTGAGTCAGTTGCCTTTGGGGCATATGCTAATTCCACAGCAGCCCAAAATTCTATTCCTAGAGACATTATGTATGTCCTCATTTTGATTTTATAGAAGGCATAATTTGCACCAGTGAAAAAAGGGGCTTTATTGGTTGAGTATCCTTCTTTACTAGCCATCCTGGGAACCTAGGATCTCCTTTCAGTTGTTAAACTGGTACAAAGGAACCAGCTCTGATACCAATTGTTGAATCTTACGTTAAAATGAGAGGGGAGGGGTGAATCAGTTTAACACAAGCTTTGGCTTTTTAAATTTTCATCAAACTTATTTATAGCTTAATATGTGAACAATCTTACAATGTAGTAGCAAGTATTAAATTAATGTGACATCAACCTTATTGTGAGAGCAGCAAACAAATAAACAGATTGAGTGGATCATATCAACATGTAAGCAACACACATAGAGACAACAGATGTAAGTGGAAACCCATAAAGGGAGAAAACCACATCTTATTATTGTTGTGATGCAAAGGCAAGCTCCAACTCCCTCTCACCACTGTTTTTCTGCAGGCACCAAACTACAGGAGGCTCCAACCTCAGTCAGCTACAACTGACAGCTATCAAGCTTCAACTTGATAGGGAAGCTCCAAATTCCTCAATTTATCTAAATAAATGTATGCTGATTTACCTCAGATATCATCTTTTTTACGTAGCATCTCTTTCTGCTCCTCTCTTCCTTATCTTCTATATGCCTCAATCTTCTATACTCTGCATTCTCTATCCTTACTCTCTCTAACCTCACCTTGTATATCAGGTTGATATTATATATAGAGTTCATCACATGACTGTTTGTATTCCACAAAGAATTTGGAATGAATAGCCATACCCTTTAGTCTTCTGCCTTCTTATTTCTTTTCCAGCTCACTCAAAAATATAACAAAATGCATTAATTTTAATATTACAGTGGGAGTTTTGTTTTCCTACCGGAGACTTGCCAATGCATCACAAAAAATAAAAATTAATTACAACATTTACATTCACATTTTCAGTTACACACTTCAATTTTAGTCAGCTCCTTTTCTGGATTTTGGCTTTACTGGATTTGTCTTTTCTGTTGTTGTTGAGTGACTGTTCTGTATACTTTGGTTCATCTATGTGTCTATTCATCTGTTCATATATGAGCTTAAACTTAATGGTTGAAATTCACATTACAATTTCAATTCATCCTTTTCCCTGTACAATTTTTTTTTGCCGATGTCTCTCTCTCTTTCATTCTTGCAGGCTCTCTTCTTCATTGCAATTGTATAACTACTGTACATATAATTGTCTTTTAATATAACTGTTGTGAAATTTCAATAATTTTTAATTTTTGCACTGTCAATTTGAATCAATGTTGAAGCTGCTCCATCAGAGGTTACAATCATTGTTGTGACCCAATTAATTTTATATCTGGGCAGAATGTTTTCAGTGCGGAAGTTCCTTGATGTTCGAGCTATCCTCACTCTTCTATTATATTGCACCTTTAAAGCACTCATCCAAAATTTTCAGTGACTTTAAAAACCATTCAGCACATATACAATGTTCACTATATAACTCTTCATATTATTTGTTGGTCTATATATAACAATCCAACAATAAATTCTCGCTATTCACACATGTTAACATATACGACGCTTTCAACATTATAATGAACCCTTTGGTTTCGTATTTAATCCCCAGAGAACGCTTATATAATGTCTTCGGGCCCCATAGCATTTTGCATTGTATTATTGAGCCCTCTATTCAATTTTAACTGAATACATTCGAAAGTCAAAATACTGTAATGTTAACGCCTATTCTGCTTTCGGCATAAGCACTTAACCCATGCTGGCCCACACATTTATACAAAAATCAAACGCTGGCCCATACCTTGTTTGTCACCTTGCAACTTCGTTCATGATCCAATGGTGGATAATTCATCGCTCTTTCAACCTCTGATCCTACGGAAGTCGCGCGGTTAACTTGCACGAGGGTTAATATTCAATAGTTGCGCGATGGACTGGACCCCAACGCTTAAACGGCCCTCCACATTCGACGGCAAAGAGCATGTCGCCTTGCTCCATACGATCCGATGGATATCGCTTGGCTTAGATGCATGAACGATAATGCGCGATGAGAGTGGTTTTCCAAAATTGCTTGAGGCCACGTGTCAGGAAGTCAATGGAATCGCTCCAAATTCTTAAATACCGCTTGCCCAACGAAGGTGGTGCGATCAAAACTGAAAACCTTCCTTTACTGTTCACTCCAGTCACGGTTCTGCTTCTTTCTCCCTCAGGGTTCCGTCCGCCTTTATTATTTATGAATTCCACTCTTCTTTCTCAAGGTTCCATCCCTTTATTCCGTCATCGCTACGTTTCATTTACATTTTAACACGACGCTTCCATATGTTTAACGCCCAGCTCCATCAGGTTTTCACTGCGCATTCACGGTTCCTCTCTATGTTCCATTCCTTATCGTCGTTTACACATTCCACCTCTTTCACTACTATTCTTCATGCGTGTGTTATATTTATGCTTCCATTTTATTCAATGCTGCCTCTGCTACCCATTCATAGAACCGATCTACTCAATAAGATCCTCTCCACTTTCTCCATTGCTTTGATGTCTAATACCTCTACGACTTGTAACCATTCTGACTGTCCATGGGTTCATGCTCCTTTCCGCCTCACATTGCACAGACTTTGCATCCAAATGTATCCTCATTCCAATCTTTAACCGAGGTCGTGTATTTGAATTGGATTGAACTAATACCAGTCCTTCTGCTGCTATAGTGCAAATAAACTCTCACTCTGTTCTTCTCATGCTCCAAACTGAGAGCCCTCTATTCTCCTGTAAATGTTACTACATCATTCACCAAAAACCTATTCCCCTCTTCTCTACTTCAATTTGCTTCTCTTGTCTTCTCCTTTGCCTTGTTGCTGTTTCAGGTGCTACTCCTTTGCCATCTCCTTTGCCATCAATGACAACATTTCCAACAGTTGGGTCTTCAAATCTTGGATAATTTCTTTGTCATTTCCAATCAACAACATATCATCCACATACAAGAACAAATAAATAACACGGCCACCAATTAATTTAAAATAAACATAGTGATCCTCCTTGCTTCTGGTGAAGCCAAGTTCCCGTATATAGGTATCAAATTTCTGATACCACATCCTTGGTGACTATTTTAACCCATACAAAGACTTCTTTAACCTGCGTACTAGTTATTTATTCTCCTTAACCATAAAGCCTTTAGGTTATTTCATGTAGATATCCTTTTCCAGATCCCCATGAAGAATGTTGTCTTCACATCCATCTATTCTACCTCAAAATCAAATGCAGTAGCAATAGATAAAAGTAATCTAATAGAAGTAACTTTGGCAACAGGAGAAAAAATGTCACCAAAATCAATTCCCAGCACCTGGGAATAACCTTTTGCTACCAACTGAGCTTTATATTTCTCCACCTTGCCTTCTACATTCATCTTCTTCTCAAACACCCATTTTCTCTCGATGGGCTTCCTTCCAGCCGACAACTACACCAGATCCCATGCCTCATTTTTATGCAAGGATGCCATTTCATCAACCATGGCCTCCTTCTAGAGTTTTCCATCCTCTAAATCGACTACCTCCCTGACGGTTCTGGGATCATCATCAGTTATAGTTAAAGTAAAAATTGAAAAGAAAGTATATGGAATATACCTTTATGGTTGCCTTCTTTCCCGAAATGATCTTCTCACAGCTGGAGTTTATGGCTCTTCCTCTTCTGAGTCTTCTTCTGTTGTAGAGTCTGATTTATCCTCCTTTAGCTCAAACTCTATCTTCTCAAGTTCCTTTGGTAGGAATTCATGTTTAAAAACATCTTTCACCTCTCTAAACACCACATCTCGGTTGTACTTTACCTTCCTTGTTTCCGGGTTCTAAAGCTTGTAACCATTTAAACCATCCTTATACCCAATAAAGATGCACCTTTCAGATTTATTATCCAACTTAGTCCTTTTCTACTTTGGAACATGTAAATATGCATCACATCCAAATACCCTTAGATGTGAAAGAGGGGGTTTCTTACCAGTCCATACCTCATGTGGAGTATTATCCTCCAACGCTGATGAAGGTGATCTGTTAACCAAGTAACATGCAGTCCCCACTCCCTCTGCCTAGAATTATTGTCCTAACCGGGTACCACTGAGCATGCTTCTTGCCTTTTCCATCAACGTTCTGTTCATTATTTTTGCAACTCTGTTTTGCTGAGGTGTGTATTTACCTGTGATTTTCTTGTAGGAAAGCAACCTCCCTATTAAGCATAGTGTATTTCATCTGCCCATGTGTCAAATACACTACAACACACGCAAATAATTAGGGTTGCCCAATTGTGGTCGAGATTCCAAGGCAATGTAACATAATTTTTAGACTAGTCTTAAGTGTACAAGTGTTGCATGCATTCATATGATAAACCTTGGGAATTGTGCAAGACTTTTGGAGGAATTTCCTAAATAATTGGGGCCTAATTTATCAAGAATTGCGCAAGGAAATAGGAGCTCAAGAAGACTAGAAATTGACCAAGTTTGGGTTAGAGCTTCTCAGTGAGTAGAGATAGGTTATTCACTTGCAGTTCCAACTCAGTTGAGCAAATAAATTGTTATACATCTCTATTCATCAGATTAATGCAAGCATGCAAAGGGATTTTAGAAGATTTCTTTCTTGTCGAAAAAATAATATGTGTATGTGTTTTATTTCTAATTTCATGTTTGTGATTGATGTTCTAAATTGTGAATTGAATTCCACATAGTAATAGAGTAGGTTTGTGTCTTGTGATTTTGATTAAAATTTCATGACCAGTTGCAAATATACATCAATTTGTTTTTTGTAAGTTGGGTAGGAATACATCTTCATCATCATGTCCAAATACATCACCCTGAATGGGGTGGGGAATTAAGTCGGAGACTTCACATCAAGGAGTGCCTTAACAATGCACCTGATCACTGTCTATCCAAGACACCATGGACTGCAAATCTACATCATTATTTCTACAAGAAAAAAGAATTTTGGGACTTGAACTTTCACCTTGGATTCTCTAGTTTGTCATATGAGAGAATATATTTCTAGGGAGGAGCATGTGGTGACTTAATGTTCCATTATTGGGGCTAGTGTGGCAACATTGTTGTTGGCGAGAAGTCAGGTCTCGCGGACAAGACCCAGGTTCAGGAGTTGTGGCCAACAAAGGGGTCCGATGTAGTCTAGGATCACGTCGACATTTTCACCCTGCTCCGGAGAGCAGTGTGTCTCACCCGAGGCGTGCCGCAACCACATGCAGAAGGGGATGAGATCAATGGCAAGGAAAAAATTTGCAACTCATGAAGGACAGTGCATCGATTATATATACAGAGTTATATATGCAAGATCACTTAATAAGCATTCAGACATTTGCAAATAAAATTTTAAACCAGCATAAACACATTACAGGCATGTAAACATCTTATTGAGACAACAACCTTCCATTGTATTAACCTCTTGGCCAAACACATGATTACATGGCATTCTCAATGATAGCTTACAAATCTGATACAGATGGTTTTCGGAACAGAAAGGTAGAATAGAGAAGATGAGGAACCCTAGGCAGGTCATGCATGATTTCCCGCAGTCACCCTGTGCTTCTTCTCCTGTTATGAGCCTCGCAACCTCTTCAGCCTCTCTCTCTTCCAGCCGGGTGACTGTTATTTATTCACCCGCTCTCACGGCTATCAGTTCCTCTGTGTCTTTTCTTTAGCTGCTCCAAGCTTCTCTCCTGTTATCTGCGTGTTCCGCTTTCTGTCTTCTGCTGTGTGTTTTCTTCATCTGTACTTGTGCGTGTTCTATATTTAGCTATCTCATGCTTCCGCGCCACCTTGATAGCTCCGCGACTTCTGGTAGTTGCGACGCAGTCGCGATTGCCATGTGTCTTCATGGCGCAACTCAAAAGGTCAAAATTCAAAATGTTCTAACCAAGATTTCAAAAACAATAAAAAACAAGGGCCCCAACAGGCCCCGACCACAATTCCTTGACTCGTCCCCGAGTCAATCACAAATAACAGTCTCCACTTCTATTGCCCCACTGGCTCCCGTGCCCTGTTCTGCTGTGCCTTCGTCCCATGCCCTTTCCTGCTGTGCTCCTCCAAGCGGTTGTTCAAACAAGGGCCCCAACTCCGGGACCCTGCAGAGCGTTGTATCTTTAAGCCCGGTGAAGTCCGACACCGCTTGCTGCCATTCCTGCATTAGCGAGTCTGCTTCTTCAGTGATCCTGGTGGCAGTGGCCTCTTCTATAGTCGTCGGGATGGCCCCGAACATCGTGGTAAGCTGGGTCGCGGCCTTTGCATCTAGCTGTTGTATGGATTTGGCACTGGCTTGAATGGGCGGACGGATTTCCCGAATGACCTGCTTGGCTGCTACTGAGTTGGCCTCGGTCTATTTCATCTGCACCTCAAGCTCATCCGCCTGGGCATAGAGTTGATCTAACCGCGCTGGATCTGCGGTCTCCTGAATTTCCTGAGAAATCTGTTGCAGCTGGGCGGATATGGGCTGCGTTTTAACCGTGAGGGCGAGTGAACACTCCTCCAAACTTCGCAGGAGGCCGTAAGCCTCGCTTGCTGTGGAGTGAAGGGTCGCCTGCATGCGAGCTGCCTGGGTCTGCTTGGCAGCCACCTGTTCTAAGTAGACAATCTGTGGGTCGGGGAGTGCAGGCCGTGCGGCTAACGCCGCTTGGAGTTCCTGATTCTCCCTGCATAGACCAGTGAAAGGAGTCCGAATGTGGTAAGCCTGGACTGCTACGTTGTCCTCCGCTATATTTTCAGGAAGTGGGGCATGGTGAGCCCTTACAGCGGGCCATAGGTCGGGGAACGCCTAAGCAGCAATGGTGACCTACTCCTGTAGGTAGGTCTTTTCCTGGGTTAGCTGATCGCGTTGTTCAGTAAGCGTTGTGATCTGGTGGTGCTGCTCAGTGCACCGCTGCTGCAGCTCTGAATGAATCTGTTCGGCCTTTAGGGCCGCCCGCTGAATGAGTAGGTACAACTGGCCTGTGCCCCAGGTTTCTACGTTGGGGTTGCCGGAGGCGCCTTGCTCCGGCATTCGTTCCTGCAGAGGTTGCCCACTAGCCACTGATCGGTTGGAGGTCTCAGGAGGAGACACTGATGTCTGTTGCTGCATTGAGGTGCCCATATCGAAATCAGGCTGGTCCTGCTGAGTGGTCTGGTCTATGGGGGGAGGGTCAGCATGCTCAGGCGGAGCCTCGACTGAGTCAGCCACAACATTGGCCAGCCGGGTAAATATAGTAGAGACAGGATCCTGGGGTGTGGCCACGGGGTCAACTAGTGGTACTACGGCCTCGGTACTGGAGGTGACTTCGGCCCCATGGTCTCCTCCAAAAATTTCCCAGATCAGAGGGTCTGATATAGTGGCAGAGGAGTTGGATGGAACGGATGAAGTGGCAGGTGGACGGCCGGTGGAGGGAGCGGTGGACGGGGTGGAGGTGGTATGGGGGAGTCGAATATTGAGGAATTCTGACGGATCTATCAGGGGTTCCTCCGGAATCAATGTCCCTGTGAGTGGAGTGGATGGTGGATCATCATCAGTAAGGTCCACCACTGGATCTGGGACGGCGGTGCGGGCCCGCTTGGAAGGAGGTGGGTCTGATTGATCCGGTGCCGGGCCCGTTTCGCCCATCGGGGTAATGATGGGGCTGGCAGAAGTGAATAAGTTGGTGGGGATGGGAGAAGTGAGAGGGGAAATATGGGACGGAGCAAGAGAACAACTAAGGTGGAATTCAGAAAATAAAGGGAACAACGGGGCACCACTTGAAACAACTTGGGTCGCCACGTTGAGACTTCGTACCTGGGCATTGAAGTGTTGTACGACGGGGACCAGTGATTCGGGCAGTTCCTGTGAGGTCCCGGTTGCATCCTGAGAAGGTCCCGCCGTGGCCTGTGAGGACCCTGCTGCGCCTGTCTCGGCAGTCCGCTGCGTCGGCAGCATCTGCTCAAAGTTATATCGGGGGATCCCGTCGCAGATGTGCTTGATGACCCCCGGTCATGCAGAGACCTCGCGGTGGAAGGTATCATCGTCCAGCTGGAATCTGAGCGGCGCCATGTGGAAGGTGGCTTCCGGCACGCAATTGGGGCGGAGGTAAGTGTGCTTGTGGCTTACCCCGAACCATACCTGCTTACTATACTCGTCCAACAGGTGCCTGGGCACCCATTACTGGTTAGCCACCACATCTCTCATTAACCCGTACCAAGCCCGAAATGCTTCCGCGTTCAGCTGTTTAGTGCTGGGGTCAAAGGACACCTGCCACGGGGTGAATTTCATCGTGAGGGGCTGGCTTGCGGTAGTCTCTACCGGTAGCCGGACAGGAGGAATGTGCCACTTCCACATGGAGAAAGCTACAATCAGGTAACCGTAGATGAAACTGGTCGTGCGCTTGTAGTTCTCTTCGCATGCCGCGAACAGTTCTTTGAGCACGAAAGAACACCAATTCAGCCTGGTGCCTTGGATACAGTGCTCCGTAATGGAGATGGTATCCAAGGTGCACTCTCCCTTGGTATAGTGCTGCATCGTCTTGCTAGCAATGAGATAGCAAGCGAACCGAATCTCCGACTTGTTAATCAAATCAATTTTGGCACCTTTCCCCCCCCCGGCGAGTGCCATACTTGGTATATAGGTTTGTATCTCCCGACTTTTGGGCGCACTTGGAAGATGTCTGGCCGGCAGTGGAGACATCTGCGCCATTCTGGGACAGCCCTGTGAGCCGATGAATGTCTTCGGCGTGAATGGGGATTTCCTCATTGAGCCACAAGGACCCGTTTTGGATTCGGCTGAGGAGGAATCGGGTACATTGCAGGGCCGGTCCTGTAGTCCCAAAAACAGGAAGAGTTCTTAAACTCATCAAAGACGATTGCTGTAGGCCCCTGTACTCTTGTCGCATTCGGCTGTTTGAGCTGCTGCCTGGTGTGTAGTGATGCTCCATGTATGTCTGCCAATGGAGGTGGGGGAATTCAGCTGGGTCGGACAGGTTGGCGTCTATCAATGCTGCACTGTCATATTTGCCGACCAGCGATTCTGTTCTATGGATTCGACTATCTAGCACTAGTTTAGCAACGGATAAGAGAGCCTTTGGCATCTTGGCACGGCGCTGGTAAACCTGGAGAATTCTTCTAGAGCTTCTATCTTGGTGCGGTGCGCTTTGAAACTTCAACCACTCTGGAGTCTCTGCAATTTCCAAATTGAATTGGTCCGTCATTCTCGTGCTGATGGCCTGCATGCAAGTTATGTCATCACCTGGCACGAGCGGAGTTGATGAGACCCCATAACGACAATTAATTCCCGCTGGCCTTCTTGCCTGCGATAATCATGCGTTCGATCGCATGCCTGTGTGTAATATGATAGTTGCTGACGGCGTCATGGGGAAATGGGCGGACGCGACAGCTAAGGGAACTGCGGATGGTGGCAAATGATTATGGTACGATTACTGTCTACTTATGGTAATTTATGATGCAAATCTGAGTGATCCTACGGACTGACACTGGCACGTGGATGGATCCTACAAGGACGACACGCTGGACTGGTGCCGTGACACGCTGGACTGGTCCGCCCCGACCACAGTCGGTTGCGGTGCAGTACCCGCAACTGACCGGTTATTGACAGACTGCCTATGAAAGGAAAAGACTCCCTACGCTCATCCCGGTTGCGGGAGAGTTATTCGACTAAGCTATGCTACGGGTGCTCTCGGGTGCGAGAGTTATTGATGAGAAGTGAAAGGTACCCACTCCTCGTAGGGTTTCAGGCGTGCGCCATTCACCCATCCAGGTAGAACTGTACCGTCCAGCTGTGTCAACCGAACGGCTCCTGAGTCGCGGATCTCGATGACAAAGTAGGGTCCCAACTAGTGCATCTGGAGCTTGCCTGGAAACTTCTGGAACCGGCTATCATATAAGAGAACTTTGCCGCCAACTTGGAAGGCTTTGGTTTTGATGTGGCGGTCGTGCCACGCTTTCTGCCTAGCCTTCTGAACCTTCTGGTGGAATTCCGCCAGGAATCGGGCCTCATCTAGCTCCTGCAGCTCCTGGAGGCGTTCCCGAAGTGACTCCTCTTTTGAGAACTGAAGAGACGTAGCGAGCAGAAGACTAGGTACAGCGAACTCGGTGGGAATCACAGCTTCCCGACCATACACCAACTGGAATGGTGTCTGATTGGTCAAGCATTTCACCGTGGTCCGGTAGGCCCACAATGCCGCTGCGAGATGCTCGTCCCAATCGTCGCGCTGAGCATTGCAAATTTTAGTCAAGCCTTTTTCAAGAATCTTGTTGAATGCTTCCACGGTACCATTGGCCTGCGGGTGGTATGGGCTGCTTTTATGATGTTGAATCATAAATGTGTCCAGTAGTGACTTGACCGTGGCATTAATGAAATGCGTACCCTGATCGCTGGTCAAGCTCCGTGGGCAGCCAAACCGGCTGATGATGTGTTCAAAAATGAACCTGACAGCGGTCTCTGCTGAGCAGTCGCGTACCGCTGCTGCCTCAGCCCACCGGGTGAGGTAATCCGTGGCGGTAATGATGTACCGGGCCTTGGAGTGCCTGGAGATCGGGGCGATGGGACCTACGAAATCAACAGTCCACTTTTCAAACGGCTGCAACACATGCACTGGGTGTAGCGGAAGCTCGTCCCGGTGCGAAGGCCTTCCCGTCCGCTGGCAAACATCGCAGCGCTTCACATAGGCCTTACAGTCAGCATGTACCGTCGGCCACCACAGGCCAGCTTGGAGCACCTTCCTTGCGGTGGGTTTCGCACCCACATGCACTCCCGCAACACCGCAGTGACATTCCCACATCACCGCTTCCCGTTCATGGTCAAGAACGCATCTACGCAACACCTCATCGAGGCCCAGTTTGTATAGCTGCCCCGCGATCAATTGGTAGTCGGCTGCCCGGACAACCAGGTGGCGTTTCTGAAGCGGGGTATAATCCTGAGGGCATTGTCCCATGGTCAGATAAGTGGCAATGTCAGCTAGGTAATCTGGTACTGCTTCGACTCAGAAGAGGTCGGCGTCCGGCAGCTGATCGTCCAACGAGCCCTCATTCTCTCCCGTCTCCAACCTAGATAAATGATCGGGACCGACATTCAACCTGCCGGGCTTGACAATCACCTCAAACGTGAATTCCTGGAAAAGTAGAAGCCAGCGACAGATCCGTCCTTCCAACACAGGCTTATTCACCAGATACTTCAATGCAGAATGGTCCGTGAAGAATGTGAATTTTCCGCCCAGAAGATAGTGGCGGAACTTCTGGAGGGAGTACACCATCGCCAACGCCTCCCGCTCGGTCGTGGTGTAATTCTTCTCCGCATTCGATAACCGACGGCTGGCGAAGTATACGGGGTGGTCAACTGTCGTCTCCCCGGGTTGCGCCAATACAGCCCCAAGTGCAATACCGGACGCATCAATATGCACATGGAACTGCTTATCCCAGTCGGGATGAACAAGTATGGGTGCCGTCGCCAACTTCTCCTTCAAGGTGTCAAGTGCCTTCCTACACTCCGCCGTCCACTGGAACACCTCTGACTTCCGCAACAGTTTCTCCAAAGGGGCCGTAATCTTTGCGTAGTTGCGAATAAACCGCCTGTAATATCCTGTGTGCCCGAGCAGTGCCCGCAACTGCTTCACGGTCTCGGGGGCTTCCATGTGAACGATGACCGCAACCTTGGCGGGATCGACGCAGACCCCTTGCTTGCACACCACGTGGCCTAAGAGTGTGCCGAATGGAACTGCAAAAATACATTTCTTCAAGTTCAAGGAAATCTGCAGCTGACGACACCGGTCAAACATAATACGCAACAGGGAGGCGTGTTTCTTCAACAGGCTGTAGACGGTCCAGTCGTCCATGTAGACCTCCAGGAACTTGTGAATGTACTCCCGGAAAGCAGCAATGACAATCCGGGAAAACATAGCCGGTGCGTTCTTCAGACCAAACGGAATAACGTGGTATGCGAATGATCCCAACTCAGTGGTGAATGTCGTCTTTGCTTTTTCTTCCTCGGCAATGCGCACCTGATGGTAACCCGAAAACCCATCAGTGAAGGAATAAGCTTCGTTTCCCGCAGCATGATCTAGAACTTCATCGCTGAAAGGAGTGGGAAACGGATCGTGGATGCAGGCATTGTTCAGGCTCCGGTAGTCTACACAGACACGGATCTCCGCTTTGTCCTTCTTGTTCTGGATGACAATGGAACTCACCCACTCCGCTTCTTCTACTGGGAAGATAAGACCTGCAGCCAGCATCTTGTCGATCTCCATCTTGACCTTTTATTTGATACGTGGGTTCAGCCGGTAGGGTCGGTGCTTCACCAACCTGGCCCTCGGTTTCAGCGCGATGCGCATTTCGCCCAGGTCCCCCTTGATCCCCTTCAGGTCCGCAACTGAGGATGGGAACAAGTCTCCATATTCTCGAAGGAGGCTAAAAATTTCTTTTGTCGTTTCCTCGTCCCAGTAGTCTCCCACCGTTGAGAGCTTGGGTTTCTCGTCTGTTCCAATGTTCAGCTTCTTCATCTTTAGTGGCTGTAAATGGACTCCTTCAGTCGTCGGCTCTTCACTGATGCTCTGCTCGCCTTCCCTTTCGTCAAAATAGAGATGCCTGAGGTCCTCCAAACTATCGTCATCCGGATCGCCGTCAATCCAGTGGCAAACCAACTCGCGCCTGACCTCAGGTCGTGACACAACCGGGCCCCCGTCGGGCTCGGGATGGCAGAAAAACAAGACCTCCTTGATTGCCTATAGGGCCTGAGACTCCTGTGCCGTCTCCCCTTCGAACGAGAAGCACCGAACGAACTTGTCCGTAACTACTTGCCAAGAGCGGGTTCCCCGTTTCCGCTCTTCCTCCAGGTACCAGGCCTGGGGAATTGTACCCAGGGAGTGGATAAACCTGTGGACCCACAACTCCTCAGGGTACGAGGTGCTACGCCACTGTTCCTCGCAGACCTGCAAATGGTGTCGCGGGTCGGAAGTTCCATGATACTTAAGCGTACTACAAGTTCCGTTGTCCTATTTAAAGCATGCCCGCATAGCATCTGCCACGCACTCCCATCGCAACAGAGTGTTGCGGTGATTTTTCCACCACCGGGCCGACGTGGATTGCAAGGCCACATCCAAAAGTGGCATCCGGCTTTTAGCTGGGACCAGGTCTTCCACCTTGGTAATAAAAGTATTGACTGCCCGCATGTTCGACAAGGTGGGATATCCGCCGATCTCAGTCCCCACCCACCAGACTTGGGCAATGGAAGCACATCTCCATGTGGTGGTCTCATACCCCCCTTGCTGCCAGTCTTCCCAAGCGAGTTCGGATCCGAGCTCCGAGCTCTGCACACTCCGCCAACTGACAAAGGCAGTTGCGGTCGAGTTAATATAGTCATCCCGCTTTCCTGTGGTCATCTGATAAAGGTGGTCCATCATCTGAGCATCCTCCCGATTGTCCACCGTTTCTGTATATCGCGGGCCCTGATACGGGTCGAGGGGCTGGGTGACCCATACCTCCCCATCCTCAAAGATCATCAGCTCCTTTTTAAGGTCGATGATGGCGTAATTCTCAAAAGCCCAATCAATGCCGAGTAAGGCGGGATAGGGATCCTTGTCGCCCATGATATCAATAACCTCAAAATCGGTGTATGTCTTCACCCCCGCAATGTCGACCTCGACACCCTCGAGCTGGCTGATTGACAGAATAAAGTACTGGTTCGCCATCCTGAGTTGGATTGGCGAGTAGGCTAGCCGTGGCCTTCCAAGAGCCTCCCATGTCTTCCGTGGAAGAATGTTGACGTCAGACCCCAAGTCCAGCATGGTATCGCTGATTTGGAATCCTGCGACCTACGTGTTAAGCTGGAATTATTTGCATGTTCATTGCTTGTTCCGCTTCACGCGCTGCACGTATTGAGGGACAGCGTTCGCTGGGTCTCTAAGTCCTGTGCGCCCCTGCAGTGCTCCTTCCAAAGCATGCTTGAGCTGCTGCCGCAACGCAGCGTTGTCAAAAATCCTGAGGAATAGCCGGAGCCAATCCTCGACCACAGTACCTGCGACGTTCTGCGCCCCAGATTCCGGCAGCATGGGCTCCTCCAAACCTCCCTCGTCGCGCAGCTGGGCGAACGCCTCAACTGCCTCCTGGAAATACTTCTTTTGGACTTCAGGCCTGATCAAATTCTTCGGGGATGCCGGCCGAACCACTCGTGCTGGCTCCTTCCCATGGGCATCCTCTCCAGTCTTCTTTCCGCCCCTCATCACGATCGTGACGTTCTGAAAGTCTGGGGTTGCGGTCCCTCGCGGCTCTGAGTTTATCAGATTCGCTCCCCTCTGCCTCGCCCGTTCTTCCCACTTCTTGATGAGCTTCAGACAGTCCTCTGTGGCGTGGGCGTTTACCCGGCACTGGGAACACCAGGGTTGTCGCGGGAGGGGACATTCTCGAGCCACGTGACCATCCTGGTCACAGTTGTAACATTTTACCGGACCGCGTCCGCCTGTGCGGCCTCCCCGCATGTTGCTGCCTCTTCCCCTTGGAGCCTCGTTCACCCTGTAGGAGGGACGATCCAATCGATCCGCAAGTGCGTCGAGCGCCCTGTACTGCTCAGTGTTGTGAGTCGTGGAAAAAAAAAATTTGCAGTACACATTATTCGGGACCGTGGAGTACTTCTGTAGGATCGAGCACATCCGAGGTGGATGCCCCAGCGTCCGGAAAATCTCGCAGTACTCTGTGGTGGAGGAACCCGGTTGAGGTGGGAACCCCGCGTAAGTCTGTTGCGGCTGGTAGACTCCCTGCGGGTTCATCGCTGCGCCGCCACCAGGTGGTGGACCCCCCTGGATTGCTGCGACTGAGGGTCCTGCCCCTGCGCCGCGCAACCGAGGACACTCGGTTGCGACGTGGCCCTCGACCAGGCAATGAGTACACCAAACATTCGGTCGCGCTGGTCTCACCGGCTGAAGCTCCTTGAGCTTCTCAGTCAAGCTGGCAATCTGGTGTTGCAACCCTATCAAAGAAGGATCTTGCGGGGCCAGCCCCCCCGATATTATTGGGGGTAGCCCGCCATGGCTTCAATCTTCATGGCCTGCTCCAAAGCGTCCTGCAGATTATCAATCTTCTGCTGAGTGAGAGGGGTTCGTGTCAAGGGAAGCAGAGCCTTGATGAACCAGTCCCTCTGGTGGTTTGGATCGATCGGGTAGCTAAGTTTCCCGATCGCGTCCTTGAATCGCCGCATCAACTCCCACGCGGTCTCACCTTCCTTCTGTTTAATTTCCCATAGCTCTGACAGGCCCTGCTGGTCTGTCTGGGGAAGCTTGAATTCGCGGACAAAATCCCGCTTCACGTCCGCAATTACAGGGTTAGGATGAGCCTCGGACCACTTGATAAACCATCGCAGAGCCCTCTCTCTGAGCGTGGTTTGGAATTCTATTAAATTCCCTGCATCTGGCGTCTGGCGAGCCCTCCAGATGGCTTCGCACAGATACCAGTGTTGCTCTACATCATCATTGCCCCGGCCAGAGAACTTTGGATACCGGGTGAAAGATCCAGCCATGTGTGCTTGCGGAGAATTGACCAGGATAAATCCTCCAGGTCCTGGTTGCGTAACGGTCCCACTAGGAAAAATACCACTACTAGTAACGCTGCTATTATCGGACGTTACTGACGCTGATGAACTATTGTATGACTGACTCAATGCTTGTAACTGAATAAAAATATTACTTAAAGGTTGATATAGTACCAGGGGAAGGTCGGGATCCTGGCCATGCAGAAGGTGGGAAGTAGGGATGCTTGGAGGGGTGGGTGCCGTCTGATCTTGAAACATCTACTGCATCACGCCGTGCCATTCGTCATCGAAACTCTCTTCGGGCTGCATCTTTCCATTATCTTCGCTAGTCATTATCTCTCTTTCTCGCGTCGCTGGGCTCCCATGCACCCACTGCACTTCCACCGCTGTCTCGTCTTCTTCCTGGGTATCCAAATCCATAGTTCCTGTCCTCTGAGGTGCCTCCTTTTGATTTTTTCTCTCGATCTCCCTTCTCTTCAAATCTCGCATTACCCTTCTTCGCCACCTATCGGCGATCTGTGCCCGCCGATGCGCACGTCGCTCCCGCAACTTGCATGCGGCCTCAACATCCATTCCCCGCTCCCCACTTTCACATTCTACACAGCATCGGTCCCCTCAATCCTTCCCCCAGCACGGGTGGTTTACGCTTCCATACTCGTTTTGTGGAATTCAATCAACCCTTCATCCACCATCAGAGCTTTGATCCACAGCGGAATCTCCTTCAACAGCTTCCCTCTTAGCCCTGAGTGGAAAATAGCCTCAGATTTCGAGAAGGATTGGTAGCACTCAGCAGCAAACTCCACAGTGTATCCTTCCAACGTGGTCCTTACCCAAAAATCCACCGCGCGGGTTAGTTCAGTGTCTACCAGATGCAGTGCCACCAAATCTTCGTGCGCCCACCTGCGGTTTATCTTCCGCAAGCCTTCTTGGGGCACCGTCGCTCGTAATCTCCACAACCAATTGTAAAGGTCGGTAGGGAACCTTCCCCAGAAAATTTCGTACGTATCACTGGCTGAGTCAGAGAAAAGGACGAGCTCCTTGATTGCCGCCTCCTTCTTCTTGGTCAGCTCTGCTTGCTGAGCAATGAACTGGTTGAGATGATTATCCCACCATCGCCGTATCTCTCCTTCAAAAATCCTCGATACCATGATCTAGGTCCCCTCAGAACATGCAGGTCCCGGCAACAGAACCATTTTTTGGCGAGAAGTCAGGTCTCGCGGACAAGACCCAGGTTCAGGAGTTGTGGCCAAAAAAGGGGTCCGATGTAGTCTAGGATCACGCCGGCATTTTCACCCTGCTCCGGAGAGCAGTGTGTCTCACCCGATGCGTGCTGCAACCACATGCAGAAGGGGATGAGATCAATGGCAAGGAACAAAGTCGCAACTCATGAAGGACAGTGCATCGATTATATATACAGAGTTATATACGCAAGATCACTTAATAAGCATTCAGACATTTGCAAATAAAATTTTAAACCAGCATAAACACATTACAGGCATGTAAACATCTTATTGAGACAACAACCTTCCATTGTATTAACCTATTTGCCAAACACATGATTACATGGAATTCTCAATGATAGCTTACAAATCTGATACAGATGGTTTTCGGAACAGAAAGGTAGAATAGAGAAGAAGAGGAACCATAGGAAGGTCATGCATGATTCTCCCGCAGTCGCTCTGTGCGTCTTCCCCTGTCACGAGCCTCGCAACCTCTTCAGCCTCCTCCTCTTCCAGCCGGGTGACTGTTATTTATTCACCCGCTCTCGCGACTATCAATTCCTCTGTGTCTTTTCTTCAGCTGCTCCTAGCTTCTCTCCTGTTATCTGCGTGTTCCGCTTTCTGTCTTCTGCTGTGTGTTTTCTTCATCTGTACTTGTGCGTGTTCTATCTTCAGCTATCTCATGCTTCCGCGCCACCTTGATATCTCCGCGACTCCTGGTAGTTGCGACACGGTCGCGATTGCCATGTGTCTTCATGCCGCAACTCAAAAGGTCAAAATTCAAAATGTTCTAACCAAGATTTCAAAAATAAACAAAAGCAAGGGCCCCAACAATTGTACTTGTATATCTTGGCACTTCCACTTAATACATGAAGCTATATGAGCCAACACATATTAATGCATGTATCATGAATATAGTAGATCTATTGTTATGTTTGTGGTATATGTTTTGTTCACATGTACTAAGGAAATTAAAATATTTCAGTGGCTTTGGTACTTATCTTGTTGAAGGTGTGTTGTGTTTGGTTTTATAATCATGGTTTTCTTGTGAACTACTTTGCGGGTTGACTAACGATCCTCTTATGCTTTTCTGTGCCTCTTTTAGGATAATACTATTCATTTTATCGTAGAGGCTCACTCTCTTTCTCCTTGTTGTGAAAGTACCTTGTATACATTTCAATTATATGCCTCAAAATGTCAGCGTACTTGCTTGTTTTAAATAATGTTTATGTTAATAATTGCAGCCAAGGAAAATCCCTAAGGAAAATGAAAATCGACTGTATTTCTGGTTGGGGCTCCTACTCCAAATGGTTTGAGGTCTAATTGGGACTTCACATCGGGGATACCCCCTTGGTTGAGAGAATTCCAACACCATCAACAATAGGGTTAAAAACTACAAGAACTATTTAACTTTCCAAATTCCACCTTAAAATAATAATGCCATTTTTTATTCTCTATTGATGTATTGTTTTGCAAACCTAATGAGTTTCATAGATAGCTAAATAGTCTTGAGTTAGAAGTTTCTCCCTGGTGTGGCTTGATGTGATTTGTAGTGTCATTCTTTTCTTCTAATATGCCCTACACTAAAATATATAACAACTCCATAATCAACATCTTTTCAAAGTTGTCAAACTTCTCTTCTAGCTTCTTAACCAATTTCTTATCATTCTTCTCATCGAACCCATTTATTTTCTACTACAATTTACTAAGTTAACCTTCCATTGATTCAAAATTTATTGTACTAGAGTGGGTGTTCATGTTATCCAAGGAAGTATGAGGTGGTTTATAGGGATTTGGATTCTCTTTCATGGGTGACCTCATCAGAAAATGTTATTAAGTCTTGAGGAAAAGGGAGTGCTAGATGCCATTTCTCTTTGATATACATTTAGGGTCCAATACCAGTATTCAACCCAATATCTTAGGGAATTAACTACGGAGGCTAAAATGTGCCCTTAGTCGTACTACTTAACAACCAAAGTACTAGAGAGTGTTCTCCTTGAGTATTGTTATTGGTGTATGAGAGAAACAAGACAATTATTTAGCTTATTAATAACGTTACTAGCATTAAATGATTATATCCATTGAAGTTGCGATCTTGGCTGCTAGCTGGTCAAAGAAAATTTGTAAATATCGAATGACATTATAGATGTAATAAAGTTTAAATTGGATACCAAGAGGAAGCTTCCTCCTATCTGATGATGTTTGGTGCACCATGGATTTAGGGGAGTCATATTGAGATAGAGTAGAAGCCAAATAAAGGAATAAATATATGGCCAATAAGAACTATGTCAAGGAATAATAGACACCCATAACCACCATAAGGAAAGATGAATGCACATGATCCTTTGAAATGATGAAATCCTCAATCCTTTTCACAACGATACCATGAATTTTCTAGTATAGAAGCCTATCCTTGGTAGTATGGGAGGCCTACCAAATTTCTCTTTTAATGATATTATTCATAGGTCTTATTCATGCAACCTGTGTCAATCACTGAGAGCATGAATTGTGATAAATCTCAACTTGTGTTATACATCACATGACATGTGGTGACATAAAACTCATTATGGAATGGGCTTGGTGTATTTGCGGATGTTGATATGGATGAATTACACAAGTGGCAAGAACATTAGTGTTGGAGTTGAGGGATCTAGGCACACGAAGGTAGTCCACATATGGGAGAGAGGAAAATCCTAATCGAACCCACCTAAATATTGATCTTAGCTTGGGTTTCAAAGGGTTTTAGCTTGCTCTAAAGTGATAAATTATGTTATTTGAGTCACCAATGATAAGAAGAGAGTGAGGCTTTATGGTGATTTCCAAATTCACTCCTTGATGTAGGGTATATTTCTGCTTGGTTACTAGTCACTGGTTAGTAGGGTATATTTCTGCGCAGGCTCTACCTGTTGGATGCTAACACCTCCTCTTGTTTCTCCTGCTATGACTCGAAGGAATGTACTACTCTTTGATCAAATTTATCGACCATTATTGGAAGGAATCTACCTCTCCCTCACTAAAATCTCCAACACTCAAACCCTTTGTGGACCACGTTTCAAACATTTCACATTGGATCCACTTGACTCAAAACCAAACCCTGAAGGCCACATTTTATCCAATTTTTAAATTGGACTTACATATAACATTATGCTCAATCTGAATAAAAAGATACAAATATATCTAATAAAAAATAAAATATGCTCAAGCTTTATAACTTAATACACATCTGACTAATGCACAACTATTAACAAAAATCTTTCTGCAATAACTCTCTATCAACATACAAATTTATTCAATCAACCAATAAATCCTAGCTCATCAATATTGTCAAATCCCAAGCCATACTTTCTGCTAAAAAACCAATCTCATCCACATACTCATCAAGACATCCCTTGAAAATTAGTATCAAAACAACTCTCAACAATACAAAACCATCTCTACACAAATACTCAGTAGAACATCAAACCTTACCTCAAATTCCAAGCCATATTCTCTACTTACTTCACATGGATCCATTAACAACACTTATCTGTGAAAAATATCTCAATTAGCCTATTCCAACCCCTCATCAACATAATATATTTGTAAAAACCCTAATGGAAACACATACCTTTCACCATACAATACATAAAAATATTCATCATGTTAGTATCAACAAACTTCGGCAAACATACTGATATGTGACCTCACAACAAGATATATCATAGTAATTCAACATGTGACAAGAAAATATTCCCTTTAGCATGCAAGCTAGATCATCATGGAAACAATCTCTAATACATGATCATGGGGATCTATCATTGAAGCTACGCTTAGTCTATGCACATCAAATTCTTTGACAAACAAAGTGTTGATAACAATATTTGTTATACAAAATATCTTCCCTTAGTGAGAAAAATATCAACCTTTGCAAGATGTAACAAGCAATTCCAACCAAAATCTTTTGTCATACAAGACTTAAACACTGCCAAAAAACTATCACAAGTTCATTAAAACATGAAGGCTAATCAAGAAAAGCAACAACAAATTTTGTCAAATAAGATTTTATAAATTAATCAAATACATTAACAAGCCACGACTGCAAAACCTTTTTCAAAGCTTTCTCCAATACAATGAGATTTAGTCTCTACAAAACGATTCATCCATTGTGTAATCCAAATGCACATTATTAGAAATACACTATTAGTGCGCTAGGCATAGATCCCTACAAAAATTCAATACAAATCTCTCTCTAATACAACATCAAATTCACAATGAAATTTTATGAATCTAATATAACATAGTTATCAATCAAACGAGAATTTTACTGATTACCCGTTTTTTCAGGTAGCAAAAAAATAATCTAATTTTGAAAAGTGTCAATTGAGAATACCCCATTTTTTATCATATTTTTGACTCTTTATTTTTCTTATGTATCAGGTATGAACTTTCTTTTTAAATGTTAGTGATTTTCATGCCGATTTTGAAAAGTGTTGATGCAACATCAACTCATTTTGTTAGAGAGTTTATATTTGTCACTTTAATTTTTCTAATGTATTAAGTGTGAACAATTTTTTTTTAAATGTTAGTGATTTTCATATGGAGTTTGAGAAGCGTCAACTTTTTTTTTTTAAAAACATATTTTTGACACTTTAAATATTCTTATGTTCTAAGTATGGATATTTCTTTTAAATGTTGATTATTTAACCATTTTAAAAATTTGTTTATTCCTCTTCTTGTTTGCTGTCCTAAGATGTTTATTTTTGAAGGGTTTTACAAACATGTGCTTTTTATTTTTCTCTGAAATATTTTTTTATAATAAAATTTTTTATTTTGAGGTTAGAAATTTTCTATATATTTATATATAGTTAATTAATACTTCAATACACATAAAATAACTGTTACTAAAAAAACAAAAATTTTAAACACTTCACAAAAAATACACATTTTCCATATAGATATAATTAAAAAAACATGTATTTCAAGACATTTTCGATAAAAACGAAATGATAAATAAAAGATTTTTATGAAAAATTGAATAAAAAAAGGTTGAAAAATGACAAATTTATTAAATTTTTATGAATTTTATATTCAAAGATAATAACATTTTAAGTTTTTTTTTTTTACCCCCCGAAAAATGATCAAGATAATATTTAAAGTAAAAATAACAAAAAAATATTAAGAAAAATAAAGCATACAAATTAAAAAAATAAAAATAAAAACTCTTAAAAATAAAAATGACAAACATAAAAAGTTAAAAAATAAAAAATATAATTAAATTAAATTAAAAATAAAACACATTGAAAATAAAAAATAAATAAATAATAAAAACATTAAAAAACTAAAAAAAAAGAAAAACAATAAAATATTTTTTTTAAGAAATTAAAAAAAAATTGGAAAAAGCATTGAAATAAGAATAAAGAAATTTAAATTTAAAAAAAAAAACCATTAAAAAAAGTAAAATATAAAATAATAATTAAAAAAAAACATTAAAAAAATTAAAAATTAAAAAAGTTGAAGACTCGAGGCCCTGCGAGCCCGGGGCTAGTTAGGTCTATTCTGTTCTGGCTCACCCAGGGCCCACGAGGCTGGGAGCATGGGCAAGCGGGGAGTTACGTGCAACACCTCTTCCACCTAGGCCCTGTGACCCTGGGGTAGGCAAGTCGATTCCAATAATCAAAATCCCTATATGAGGGTCGCAGGGCTGGGGGCCTAGGTGGGTAAGGCGTGTTGCGGGGCCTAGGGCTTGGGTGGGCGGGGTGCTGTACACAACACGCATAGGCCCCAGGCCTCGCGGGCTCTAGGCAGGCCAAGTCAATTATGAGTATTAACCTGACCTGTACAACTTCGAATTATTATTATTATTTTTATAAATTTAACTTTTTAAAATTTTTAAATAATTTCTTTTATTTTTATTTCTATTTTTAATTATTTTTTATTGTGTTTTTTTAATGCTTTTAAAAAAAAATTTAAATTTAAATTTAAATTTTTTAAATTATCCAATCATTATTATTTTTTATTTTTATTTTTGTTAATTTTTAATTTGTTTTAAATAAATTATGTTTTTTTGAATTTTTATATGTGTGTATTCTAAACTCTTCTCTTTTTTTTCTTTTTTTCTTTTTTAAATTTTTTTCTTTTATTAGTTTTTTTTTTTTTAATATACATTTTTAATGTTTGATTTTTTATTTTTTTTTGTCTTTTAATGTATATTTTTAATTACGTATTATTATTTTCTTAAGTGTGTTTTTTGGTTGTTTTAGTTTTAGTTTTTATTTTTTCAATGTTTTAATTCTTGTTTTCTTTTTTAATTTTAATTTTAATTAATTATTTTGTTTTATTTTATTTTATTCTACATGGTTCATGCTGATTGTTGACTAGCAACCCGATCCTATTATGTGTAAATTTGATAGTTGATTTTAAAGTTTTCGTTATAACGGATCGAGTCTGCCCCTACAATGTGTCAATTTCATGGTTGGTCTTTAAGTTTTCATTATAATAGGTCGAGTTCGCCTACACTGTGTGACAATTTGATGGTTGATTTTTAATTTTTTGTTGCAATGTGTCAAGTTGTCTTAGGCTAAGATTTTAAAATCTTTATACTTTTAGCATTTAAAAAATTAATTACTCTTGGTATAATGACTCTTTCACTTAGGTGTTCATTTTCAAAGTTTTTTAGTCATAAATTTTTTCCTTAATGCCATGGTTGAAATATGTTGAAAACTTAAAGTTTTTTGTAATCATGATCTTTGGTTTTAATTCCATGGTTGAAAAATTGTCAAAAGTTTAAGTTTTTCCCAAGTCATGATATTTTGTCTTTAGTGCTATGGTTGAAAAAAATTATAAGTATTTTTTCTTTAACACCATGCGTGAAAATTATCAAAATTTTAAGATTTTTCATAAAAATGATATTTTATTTTTAATTCTATGCTTGAAAATCATTGGAATTTTAAGGCTTTTCAGAAACACAATATTTATCTTTAATGCCATGCTTGAAAATCGTTGAAATTTTAACTTTTCAGAGACATGATATTTTATCTTTAATGTCATGCATATCATTAGAATTTTATAATTTTTTAGAGTCACGATATTTAATATTTAATGTTATTATTAAAAAATGTTGAAAATTTACCTAAAAAAAGACGTTATTCCAACATCAACACTTTTTATTTTCAGGGTTTTTTTTGCACCAAAAAAATTGGCTTTTACTTCCATTTTAAAAAAATGTTGAAATTTACGCTTAAACAAAAGAAAAAAAAAGAGTTTTTTTTTTTGAGTTTTTTAGTTAGAGTTTTCGTTTTAAGGTAATAGCTCGTGTTTAATCAGAAACTTTGATATATATATTCACTACGCTATGCATTTCAAACTTTATGTCAAGAAATTCAACCATTAGTGAACAAGTAGCAACATACTGTTGGAAATGATGTCATTGATGGCAAAGGAAAAGCCTGCACCGACCTGCTAAGAGAACTGCATAGAGCTGCATAGGGGAATAAGGCCATCAGATTGAAGATCTGGCCAGCCAGTAGTTGTAAGTTAATTCATTGTGTAAATAAGAAATGTTTCAGTATATTTGTGCCTTGTGGATTTAATTCATGTGTGAATATTTTGGCTCTTGATGGATGATGATTGATTTCTGTGTAATTGAAGTTCGAATCCCATAAGTAAGGATATGAGCAGAGTGATAAAACTCTGTACAATCTATAATAGGAATCTCTGTGTGAAAGACGAAATTGAAATCCTGTGTATGATTGAGTTCTGGTGATACTTTGTCCCTGTGCATGCGCGAGAGTGTTTGACTCTGCAGTTATACGCTGCTGTGTATATATTGAAAATATATTAATCATGTGCGAATAGACCGTGGAATGACTGATGTTCTTGTCTGATTCATATTGGTCAAGGTTAAGAGTCATGTATTATGATTCATTGAAGTTAACAGTGGCATGGTGTTGCAATTCCACATAAGAAACGGAGGAGTGAGGTCGTAATGTGCAGAAATCAGCGTTGAGATGGTGCGAGGAGGAGAACCCTTTTAAATAATAAAGGACGACGGAATGCGAAGTTAGGCGGAACCCCGAGCCAAAAGGGCGGAACCACGAAGAGTGAACAGTAAAGGTGGTTTCTGGTTTTCATCGTACCACCTTTACACGGTGGGTGGTATTCAAGAGATTGGGAGTGATTCCATAGGACGGGCGACATGTGTCCCCGAGCGAATTTGCAAAACTGCTCTCACTGCGCGCCATCGTGCGTTATTGTTCGCGCATCTTCGCCAAACGATATCCGTCCAATCAAATGAGGCGGCGTGACGCGATAACAACCGTCTGATGGAGACGACCGTTAATGCTGGGGCCCAGTCCATCGCACAACTATTGAATATTAACCCTCGTGCAAGTTAACCGCGCGATTTCTGTTGGATAAGAGGTTGAAAAAGAGTTGAATTATCCACCATTAAATCATGAATAAAGTTGCAAGGTGTATAACAAGGTATGGGTTAGCATTTAATTGTTGATTATTGAATAATCGGTAGAGGATTCAATTATACAGTGCGAAATGCTTATGATTGGGTGCTAAAAGCCACGGTTTATTAATAGTTTTAATGTTTGAATCGGGGAATATGCATACATGAAGATATATATTTATATACTATGCTAAAGTCGAAACCTATATGAAATGAGATTGGGTTTATTACAAGAGCCTACAAGAACGAAAGAGCGAGAGACAGCGGCCGAAAAATGGTACAGGGAAAAAGATGAATTAAAATTGTAATGTGAGTTTCAAACCATTATGTTTAAACTCATATATGAACAGAGAATATAGACAGGTAGCCAGAGAACAGAGATGGTAATGAACAGACATCGCCCAGATTCATATGTATTTGAGAATAAAAACTTGAAAAGCAGTTATATATGTAGCTGGTGCACTCAAGTACAGTGAACAGATGAATAGACACAGAGGTGAATCAAAATATACAGAACAGTCACTCAACAGCAGCAGAAAAGACAAATCCAGTAAAACCAAAGTCCAGAAAAGGAGCTGAGTGGAATTGAAATGTGTAACTGAAAATGTAAATATTTTTTGTTTATATTGTTTGTGATGCAAAGGAAAGTATCCTAAGAAAAAGAAAAAATCCCACTGTAATATTGAAATTTGTACATATTGTTATATTTTTAATGAGTTGGATAAAGAATTGAGAAGGTAGAAGTCAAAGAGTCATGGCTGGTCACTCAAAATTCCTTGTGGAATACAAACAGTCATGTGAGGAACTCTATATATAATTTTATATGCATAAGTGAAAAAAAATGAGAGAGTAAGGATAGAGAATGAAAAGCATAAAAGATTGAGGCAGAGAAGATAAGGAAGAGAGGAGCAGAAAGAGATGCTACAGAACAGAGCTGATATCTGAGGTAAATCAACAAACATTTCTTGTGATAAATTGAGGAAGTTGGATCTTCCCTATCAAGTTGAAGCTTGATAGTTGTCAGTTGTAGCTGACTAAGGTTGGAGCCTCCTGTAGGTTGGTGCGTGCAGAAAATTGAAGGGAGTTGGTGCTTCCTTGCAAGTTGTAGCTTGCAGGATTGAGGTTGGAGCCTCATGTAGGTTGGTGCATGCAGAAAAACAGTGGTGAGAGGGAGTTGGAGCTTGCCTTTACATCACAACAATAATAAGATGTGGTTTTCTCCCTTTATGGGTTTCCACTTATATCTGCTGTCTCTATCTGTGTTGCCTGTGTGCTGAGATTATTTATCAAATTTGCTTAATTTTTTCTGCTCTCATAATAAGTTTAATATCACATTAATATAATACTTTCTGCAACATATTAAGATTGTTCATATACTAAGGTTGATTATAAAAGTAAGCTATAAATAAGTTGATGAAAAGTTGAAAAATGCTCATGTATGTATTGAACTGATTCACCCCCCCCCTCTCAGTTCAACTAAAATTCAACACATACATGAACCTAAGAACTTTGTTAATAACCTTCTAGATCCTACAAACATCATTGTTAGCATGATAAGCCTCTATGCACTCTCTGTCTCTGCCA
Organism: Pinus albicaulis; assembly: GCA_034641835.2. NCBI lineage: Eukaryota > Viridiplantae > Streptophyta > Pinopsida > Pinales > Pinaceae > Pinus > Pinus albicaulis. Next base: position 2,065,917,603 of record CM076575.1, on the reverse strand, counting down.
TACATAACTCTACATAAAGCATATATATCCATTCACAATGCTCAAACCATGAACAACAATTACAAGACATATTAGCATCATACTTATCCACATACTGCTCATCATCAACAAACACAACCTCTACATTCATCCTTCTGCATAAATTAAACATGACAGGAAACAACATACAATGTCATCAAGCAAACTGTAATGGAAGATCCAATATGTAAGAGAGTCAATAAAAGTATCTCTATTACTTAAACATACAAAGCTATTAATATCAATCAAATATCACTGCAAAATCGTCTTAGCTTCTCCATTGAATCCAAATTTCCCTAAGATCTCTCATTCAGTAATTAGATCTAAGCCTCCTCCTTGCGCCCTAGTGTAATTACCTGTTCTAGATCACAAATCATGAAAAATACACAAACTATATGATCGAACTCACACTTTTATAACTTCTTTTCCTCATGATTATCATGAATAAACCTAGGGATTTGTTGATTGATGGGATCAAATAAACATTAGACAACCATCCATACATGAATACCTTAGGAAATTCCATGGTTCTGCCCAGAGGTTTTTGTTTTTCTTCCCTTACAAGTATTAACACATCCTCTCCATTTGGGAAGTGCATTATAACTTGGGTAATATACTCTATAGGGGGTGTTATAACTCAGGTTTCTTTCTTAGGAACTTGCATTAAAAAAAATTTCTGCCCAAAACTATACTTTCAAGCAACTCCAAACCATCTCCAACCTCTTGCAACTCCTTTGCAATCATCAATATTTCTGTAATTCCCTTACAATAATTAAGACACCATCATAAGCTATAATCCAACTAGGCATTAGGGTAATTTGAGGTTTAAAATAGGCCTCCTAAGGAAATTATATAATAGTAGTGGAAATAATAAAATAAAATTAGATTACATCATCAAATTTTAGAGGGAAAAAAGGAAAGACTATTTTTTCAACTTATATTCCTATGGGTTTACTAAAATTTTGAGAAACAACACTCGTTGGATGCAGAATTTGATTCATCATTCAAGGAGTACCCATGCTGCATACTTTTGATGGAACTTGTTGTTGTGGCCCTATAATTTATAAGATTGACAAAAATAAACAATAGAGGATAACATCAAACCACTTTGGAATCCAGGACCTAGCCTTCCTAGACTCAGAGAGGGCTCTCTCTGTTTCTTTATGATTTAGCTTGATGGTTATGAATTCTTATATTAGGCTAGTTATAGAAATTATGAGGGCTGGTTGTTTTGATTGAGTGTGCGGTTGAACAAATAACGCTGTGAGACTTAATCCATTGGGTTATGGAGTCATAAAAGTCTAGATTGTGCATCAAATTTTGAGGGCATTCATAGGGAAAGCTAACTATGTAGACTGGATCTTACCGGTAGTTTGAATATGAAGTGAAAGAAAGCAGTGAGTTTAGTAGTAGCTAAAGAGAAATTAATAATTCTTTAACTAAAATTCAGAAGAAAACATTAAGATAGTAAACACAGACATAATTAAGGTGCTCTTTCAACAAATATTAATCTAAAATTTCTGTTTTAAAATCAGATAAATTGATGCAAAACAAGAAATACAAAGGAAAACATTAACACAAAGGGAAAAAAAATTACCATTAACATAGCTCAAGAATCCTATGAACGGTCTCTTCTTATTGATGCCTAACTCAAAAACTATAGTGCTCCAATACAAAAGTTCTTACAATGCGAGTTCAAAATAATGTCCAACCCCTGATACTGTCAATGTATGCAGTATTAAACTAAAACTTAAGTCGGTTACCCTATCTAATGCAGCGATGGTCATTTATTACATTCAAGCAGAAATCTGGACAAGTGGAAACATGTAGGCGGTGATAAGATAAAACTGACAAGCGGTGGCTGTATTTACTATGACAGTCTGATATTGATTGTGAAATGATCAAAATTTGGCTTGTCTGATGCCGAAGGGGCAATGATTTCTTTGACATCTTGGCTCTACCTTTTGGGCCACCTTTGCTGGATTATTAAATTGATTAGGTGCTAGCGTTTTTTATGGATCAATGGCCGTGCTGATGTGTTCGCTACCCTTTATGTTTTTGCTATTATATCAAAATAGTTTTTCACAAATTCCCTTCGCCCGACTTGACCCAGCTGGCACGTTTGCAACAGTGTCACCATAAATTTTCTTGCACGATTCTGCCTCTTCTGCTCATGTCGGATCCCATACCTGAGCTTTTCTACCCACATTAACATTTATTCATAAAACAATGCAACTTCACCTAACCCCAGAATTTAAATAAATTCAAAGCTTCCTTTAAAAAATATCACGTCTGTCCCTTTATCACATATCGCACCTCGGCATATTATATCATGAACCCTCTGCACTTATCCTCTAAAACTTGCGACTTGCAATTTTCGATCGAGTCCCACCGACGTCACACATCGCACTTCAGCACTATATCATGAACCCTCTGCACTTATCATTTAAAACTTGCGACTTACGATTTGCGATCGGGTTCCACCGAAAACACACATCACACTTCAGAGAATTTTTAGGATTCAAGGATTGTGTTAGGAGATGGAGTTTAAACTGTGATAAGAGGATTGCGAAGAGAGGTAAAGGTTCAAGGGGATAACGGTTTTTTGCGACGGTTCATCTTGCAAACACTCGAAGTTGGATTTAGGAGGGGTCCTAAGTGGTAGGCGGTATTGTGAAAGGGGGGGTGCGAAATATTATGGGTGCACCACGTAGCAGAGTGGGTTGTAATGGATGCTGCCTATTTCGGACCCCCCCCCCCCCCCTTTTGTTAACGTTCAATGGCTGAGGGGGGCCGAAAACATATGCGAATAGTCGATTGCGGAGGTGGGGCACGGAGATGGTGGGGAGTTGCAGGATGGTTAACGTGGGCGAGATGAGTGATGTGATGGTGGGGTCAGAAGATAGGTGAATGCCAGGGGGTATATAAGAATTAATAAAATGAAAAGGGTGGGATAAAGGGGATAATAATAGGAATAAAGGGAATTAATGTCTTCGGGACTTAGGATAAAAGATAAGGCATAGAGTATGCCTTGATAGTTTTGAATATAGTTTTGACCCTAAACTTTGGAACATAACCCTACTCCAATACTAGGAGCGAAAATACCCTTTTCTTTGGATTTTTCTTATTCATATTTTCTTTGAATAATCATTTGAATATTGAAAGTCAAGTACAATATGAAAATTTACCTGTATGAGATACCCAGTCACTTTGTGATACTATAAATTACAGGAGTCTAACACCTATTACACAAAAAATCAGAAATATATGAAAAATGTTATTGCAATCACTTTTTTTTCAAACATTTCTCATTTTTCATGTAGGAGGGTCCATCGAATGTATGCAACATGGGTACTCCTTGGATGAGGAGTTAAATTTTTATGCAACGAGTACTCCCGCTCGAAATTTGAGTAAAACCTTAGGGATATAAGTTGAAAATACGAGTTACAAAAGTAGTTTTATTATTTTATTATTTTTTAATCTTTTTAATTTTTTACCCAAAAAATGGTGAACCGTCCCCCATGGTTGACATCGTCATCTTGAATCCTATTGGTGTTATAAATTTTAATTTGGTTGTACATATTTTTAGGAGGCCCATTTTAGACCTCAAAATTTATCTAATGAACCTCTGCCTCCTCCTACAACTCTACTGCTGATCACCAAATGATCCAAGTTGAAATAGTATGATAAGATCACAATCCAGGTTGGTATCAAAGCCAACACATTGGCCATAATTCAAAAATATCCCCCTCTGGAATTGATTTCAACCTTCTACAAAACACCAAGTCATTCTCTTCCCCCTTCGACATCAAGGAAAAAGGGAAATAACAGGTTGAGGGAAGTACTCTCTTTGAAATGCTCAACACTACAAAATTGATCTTATGATAGAAGATGTTGTCCAACAAAGTATGTGAAACAAGGAATTTGGCTGAAAAACGTGTCACTTATAAACACCATAACCTCTCATGTTGACCATGCTCCGCCTAAGTACATATTGGGGTTGCAAACATACTCTCTTTTTATTTTCTGTATCAACAATTTTGCTTCTCCTTGCTAGGCGCAAGAGGCTAAGAAATTGTTGACTAATAATGAACAATGATATGCAATACAAGTACAAATATCCTTGGAGAAAATACATGGTTGTAATAAGCACATATGACTCATGTGTGACTCTTATATAAGCATGATGGACTCAAGTTACATCATTCCATCAAATGACCCATTACAAAAAATGAGTCAAGGGCTATGTTAACGCTAGAAAACACTTTAGAATGTAATAGCCCATACATAATTGAACTTGACATACCTCTTCAATACATCTTGGACACAATGTGTCTCTCAAAGATGGAACAATAATGGATTATACATGTGATCTTGAAGACTCATAAATGAAATATTTTTGCAGCATCTAAAGATATCATAGGAAATTAAACTGATTAATCATGGAAATATCATAGATATCAACAACACAACGACATAGTGACAACTGCATATAAGTCCTCTTGATCAATGAAAGTGCCAACCAACAACAAACAATGGATAAAATAAACAAAGTAAGAAAACAGATCTATACAATAGCAACACAAATATAGGATTTTGCAATGAGGCACCATCAACAACTATTGAAATCATAAAATATCAACACACTGTCATACAATATCCCGAATAATAATAGGAATCAACTACAAACTAATCGTTCAAGCAATAAACCAATTCTAGATACAGTAATTTCCTCCAACTAATGTCTTTTTCCTTTTTTCTAATAGTAAGGGACCATAATGCCAATAATGAGTTGTTGAAACATCGAAAGCATATGAGATGCTCCCCCTAGAAATTTTCTTATTATCTTCAAAACTTTCTCCCAAAGAGATACATAAGAAATATTGATCACAATAGCCTCACTAGATACAACATTAGTACAATAAATCATCTACATCAAAATAATAGGTATTAAAATAATCTAGCAACAAATGGGGTCATCATTAAAGTTGAACCAGTGAAATAACATACATCTAAAAATTCTTCTCATGCATCGCTCTCCCTGAGTTCATGCACCACTAATTCATTTTTGCAGTCCTTTTAGGAATATGTATCAGATATAATATACTGCAGTGTGGAATTTCTTCCCCTACTCTGAATCTGAAGAGGTAGAGATTGACCTCTTATTTCTGCCTGAATTTTTCTTTAGTACATATACTTTGTCTACATTTATGATTCATTTTACTATAACATTCAAATGTATTTTCTATAACGTTTTATCCTATTGAGGTAAATATAAATACAAGTCTTTTATCACTTAGAATCATTTTGCTTTAACTCTTCAACCAACAATGCATTAGTTTCTTATGTATTTTTAACATCAAGATCAACTCTACCTTTTCCAGTGCACTATTTCCAAGAATAACTTAACCACCCTTGTTTTTCTGTGATGACCACATCCACTATCTATGTACCCCTGATCTTCTTCTTCTAATGCGCATAGAGCAAGACCAAACTTAGTTTATTTCTCTTCCCTTTTCTTGTTTTGATGAAGGTTGATCGATGCATCTTCTTAAGGTCATTCAATGAATGTATTATTGTCTAATTTATTGTCTTGGATATGTTTTTCTTGTTGTTTGAAATTTCTAAATGAATTCATTGAATTGGTCATGCATTATTTTGGTACATGTTTGAATTTATTGCATGTATAGAACCTTATGTGACTAGAGAAGGGGGAAAGAGAATAACAATACTTCTGATTCATGTTTTATATGTAATCAATAGCTTTATGACCAAATAAATTTCATGTAAAACAATATCCTTTCAAGAAACTTGAGTACCTGGGAATCAATGATATTCCTATGGAGAGACTATTTGCTGGAGGTATGAACAATCTGCTTATGCAATCGGCTACAATGTGTCCAAAGTTGTTATAGAAAAAACATTTGATATCATTAATCAGGGAGATAATGAATTTTTGTTTCTATTTCTTCCATACTCATTGGGAGCAAATAGTTTTCTTTTAAAAATCATTTTTATTTGGTGCTAGTTCAACTTCCTTCTTAATTATTTACTAGGATTTTTAGAATTTGTTTTTTTTTCCTTGGAAACTACATGCACATGCTTGTGAGTTGGATTCTCCCTTCACAATTTCATGAAATCCAAGTAATTAATTAATGGAGGGAGATCTTTGGCTACTAAGAAGGTTGTCTAGTATTTTGGTACTATCTTGAAATATTATTTTTTTTCATTTCTGGTTAATTTACCTTTTAATGATATTACCTCATCCTCTCTTCCAATTGTGTTCTTAACTCAATAATTTCTTATTTAAGCCCATTTTCTTGTTCTTCAAATACTTGTAGTAGCTCCTCATTTAATTTATTTGACTTTTCTAGATCATATTTTAGAGAGATGATCTCAGATTCAAGTCCTTCACAATATCATTTCCTTTCATTAAGTTGTTCAATTCCTGTTGTAGTGTTTGATGATTCATCATGATCCCTATTTTCATATAACTGCAACTTAACCTTGAAACTTCAACCCTTTTCAAAGTTGAAATACATTTTCTTCTAAATTTAAATGCTTCCTGTATCTTTCTTCTTTTGAATATGTAACTCCATCTGATATGGTGAAGGTTGTTTCATGGCCACACTCATGTTATGATAGGACACAAATTTCCTCTTTAGATGCATTGAATGTTTCAAAAATAAGATTACCTATCATTTTACTTGATGAGAAAGCTTCTTCATTTACTATATTTCCCTCTCCTTCATGAATGGCTTGTAGATTATCCATACCTCCTTCACAATTTCATAGTGCATAATTTCCTCAAATTTTGAATCAGGTAAGCTACAAAATATTGCATGTAATGCTTTACCATTCTTCTACAATTCTTGTTTTTATGGGGGAGTTTTAGTATAACCATTAGAAACAAAACATCAAATATGAGGAATATTACCCTAGACATCCTTTCTTTCCAATCCTGATAATTTGCATGATTAAGTAAAATCATACCTTGATTATCCATAGTTCTTCAATTCACTTGTTCCACTACTGATTGTCCTTGATCAACAATTGAAAATATTGCTACTATACACTAGCACATTTGGCCCAATTTTCGACGGCCAATTCGTCGCTATTCCGACACATAGGTGTCACAAGAGTGACAGTGTGAGGCGGGGAAAAAAAAGGCTACCATTACGTCACAATTCCGACACTTAAATAAGGCGTCGGAAGAGCGACACTTATTCCGACGTTTCCAGACTTCCGTCGCTCTTCTGACGTTCGTTAAATCGTCGCTATTCAGACGTTTTGTAAGCGTCGGTATTCCGACGCACCACAACTGTCGGTCTTCCGATGATACTGAATTGTTGCATTTACGATGCTTGTAAGGTTTTCAAGCAAACGTCACAATGATGACGTTATGTGAAAAACGTCGCAAGAACGACGAAAATGTTAGCACCATCACATTGCCGAAATTTTTGTGCCAAATGTCGCAAGACTGACACAAATGTAAACAACGTCTCATTTTTGATGTTTGGTGCCATACATCCCAAGATCGATGAATATGTTGGTACCGTTGCAATTCTGACGTTGTGTGCCAAACGTCGCAAGACAGATGAAAATGTAAGGCATCGCACTTCCGACGTTTACGAGGCATCGCTTTTCTGACGAAATGGTAAAAATATTTTTAAAAAAGGACATTGCTTTTCCGATGTCTAAAGCATCGGTCTTCTGATGCTTTGATAAAAATATTTAAAAAAAAATTAAATATACCCTCGACCTCCTATTTTTGGATGTTGATTCTTTTTACGGATGATGTAACTATGGTTATAACATTTGTGTTGTCATTTGGATTTGAAGGTGATGGACCTAATTATTTTCAGTTAGTAGCTCTAATATCTTGGCCTAATAATGGTTTTAAGAGTGCTTCAAGCTCTTTCAAATCACCATCTTTATCAACCTAAAAATATAAAATGATCAAGACACAAAACATAATTGCGTAGATAATAGAAGAAGGAAGAGCGAATCGTTGATTTATATGAAATCCTCTTTCAAGGTTTTTCCTCCCTCTATGAATTACATAACTGGACTTGCTTAAATTTGATACCTTTCTTGCTTTACTTTGAAAACAAGACCCTATCCCTGATACGATCCTGTCGTCCTTGGCTTTTTTGCACTTGGTTTCCCTTGGGTTCTTTGGAGGTCTGGTGCATTGCACACTGTAGATATATAACCTAGTAAAAATCATATGCAAACCATTCCATTGAAAGTTTAAACATGCAAAATCTTCACAAACCTGCCACACAATCAAAACTATAATATTTGGGTATACTATATCTAGTAAAACAAGTGCACAATAAAATTTCCACTGTTGTATTGTAATTGACATAGCCCTTCAATCCATAAAAAAAAAATTGTATGACTAGTGTATATGTTGAACACATTGGATTCATCATGTCAAAACTATGGATTGAAAAATACTCCAACTCTTCATGTTTTTTGAAAATAAAAAGAACTATTCTTATTGTGCGCTTCAATTTCTAGGCAGATTCTATTCTTACCTATGAAACTATGCATATGTGTGTTGCGCCTTTCATTTTATCCTGGATAAACATGTGTATGTTTGTATACATGTCTTATTTATGCCTCAGGGGGTATGTTACCTTTGAACCTACATCATGCTCTATATTATCTCTTTGAATTCCATGCATGTGTCAAATTCTTGTTACAAACTACCTCAAAATTTGTGTTTGTGTCAGGGGGTCATTATAGTTTCTTAGGATGGATGCAGTCTATGTATTCTTGGGTGTGACTAGAACTTAACTATGAAAAAATAAATGAGGTAATCCTTTCCCATATCAAAGAATAAAATCTCATTAAAATACTCCATCTATCACTAGTTGAGATCTCCCACCATCCATTCCCTTTGACAAACATCTTGTAGGCCCTATATTTAATCATGATTTATTATATTCAATTAAGGGAAGTCCTGTTGTCCACATGGGTAAAAACAACACTTGCATGGAATGGGAGTAAGATGGAGATTTTTTTTTTGGGGGGTTTAAGTCTAACACACAGGCACAAAATCTTAAAAAGAACATGAATATTCACAATAAGCCAAAAAAAAATTATGAACATTAATGTTTTCATAATGGGTGCAACACATTTATATTATGATAAGATAAGAGCATAAAAATGATAATTCCTACAATAAAAAATGATAGAATTAAGAAAATATAGATCTGGAAAATATGATCAACAAATTCATTTGCTTTCAAATAATTAGTGAACACTTCTATAATTGCTGAACACTTGTATAAGTCTAGGATTAATTTTCTTTCAAAGAAATGACCTCATTTTTTAACACATTTGTAGTGGAGTCCCCAAAGAACACACGATGTAGAAACTCACAAACAGTGCAAAATACCAATCAACAAATCCCAAATCACACATCAGGAATCTCCCAACAAGAATGCACTCCAATGCAAATTCCCCTGAAGAATTTTTGCCAACTGAGATTGCACCTCTACCCAGCAAGACCCTGAAAATGACAGTCCTAAAAAATATGCTTCGTTATTTCTGCCTTTGGAAAGGAGAGGCAAATACCCACGAAAAGGTCACTCTTGGTCAAACAAGCTTTGCAGGGAGAGCCTGAAATTATTTAGAAGTCAAGAAGACTAGTTTTCTTTTTCCATTCTTATTGAAGTCCCTAAAAGATCCATCCTCATCATTCTTCTGTAGTGAAAAATGCACAAAAGAAAATATTTTTTTTATAACATAGATGCATACAAGTTTTTAGATAATAAGCAATAAGCCCAAGATACACCTTGTCACTGTCCACCTATCAGAAAATCATGTTGAATATGTCACCTTTGAAAAAGGATACCATTTGGAGACAATGCCACATACATTTTTTCTTCTTCTGGGCTTTCCTAAAGATTAAACTCCTAACAGATTATAACTGAAACAGATTAATATTACATAAATAGATTAATAAATCATTAGGGTCATTGTCTGTGTAATTTATTGCAGACTGTCAAATAACCTTTGGGAAAGTTATAAAATTCATATGAAAAGATATTAATTTACATATCAATAATTACATCATATATATTTTAACTTGTATAGGTCCCGTGAGGCAATTTTTGCCTTAGTGAGCCTTACATAATCATGTCAATTCATGAAATAGGACAAAATAATAGCAAGGCAACTATAGACTTGCATATGAAACATATGTAAACATAATACAATGAGCCATTATGTCATAGTGATATCTCTATAATTAGTTCATTAAAGATCAAAGCCATGACTGTTGAAATGAAACACAACTCTGTTTCTCGAGTTTCTCAAATTGTATGACCTACATTCCTTTGCTACGCTTGTCTCTAAACTTTTAGGACCACATAAAAAAACAACAATGTCAACATTCTCCCACTCATTTGAAACTTTCCCAAATATATCTGCATTCAAAACCATGTAAAATATTGTTAGATCTTGAGACCATCTTGATCAATGTAGCAATTATGAGTTTCCATGGGGATAGTCACAAGCAATTGGTTTAAATGTTACAAACCATATATGAAATAATCTCAAATTAATCAAATCAATCCCAATGCAATTAACAAAATTATCATTTTGAAATAATCTTAATTATTTAGTTTAACATTACTGGCGTGCCAAGATTGGCCGATTTTTCCTTATTATTTCCTGATTATTGCAGATTGAATCTTTTCAAGGCCCTCTTTGATTAATTGCTGATTCCAAATTATTTCATCTATGTTCCTAACAGTTGTTTCCAAATGTTATTTATATTATTTATAGACATATAGATATAGATAAATATTCCTTCAAAGCTGATCTATTCAAATTTCTTATATGTTCATTTTTCCTTCTCAAGGAAGGCATTTGACAACGGTATGCCTCTTTGGCAGTGCATAATCATGATTTTATGGAATGATAACTGGAAAGAGCTCTATTTTCTCAACTATGGCAATTGATAGTTATGTTAGAATCATGACTAGATTGACTTACTTAATTCAGAATTATGCGTTGAATGGTCTGTAATTAACCTCATGAATAAATGACAGAATTGAGAGTTACTGAGGGAAGTGATTTAATTGTTCTTGAAGAATCACTGGTAGAGTAACAGAGGGGAAATATCTGTTTATCGTGATAATATAATGGAATTGGTGTGTATGGCTTCCTTGAAACTTCCACATCTGTTGTGTATTTGAAACAGTTCAGAGGTATGGTTAATTTAGATCATTGTCAATTGTTAGTACAAGAAGCCATGAATTCTTAATAGGAATTCCAAATATGGTAAGTTGAAGAAGTGAAATCATGGGTTTAAATCTCTGAGAAGCAACACAGGAATTGAATCTCTGTTTGCCGAAACTTGATTTCTGTAAAGAAATCGTGAGAGAAGGTGAAATGAAATGATGGGCGGGTTTTGAAAACAACAAATGGGTTTTGCGTGGGTGTAAGATGGTAAGTGGTAATTTCCCGTATGAACGCGATAGTGGTTGTGGGCTGACATGTGGTGCCTCAATACCACCTATTTCACATAAGTTTAAAACCTTAAACATCGTGTTTGATGGAATGCGATATTCATTGGATTAGAATCATTTCATTTTAGATTTGCGTCTACCGTTGGATCATATGAATTTCATGTGGGGTATGTGATTGCCGTTGATTTGATGAGAGCGGATAGATCATTGGTGGATAAGTAAGTTGAAAATCTATGGGGCCGGATATAATATTATGTCGGCATTTGATTTTATAACCAAGGTAAGAACTTTATTTAAGTGGAGATTATATAATATGATCGACGGAATAAGTGGATTGTTAAAGCGTTGGGCCCGAACATTAATGTATGTTGATAACTTTGATAAATTTTATCAAAGTCGAAAATATAAAAATGCATTTCCATATGGTGGTTGTTTTATTATGATTTATTGAATAATTGATATGAAAAATCAAAGAGCTTCCGCATGAGAGATTATAACCATTTGGGTTTATATGCATGTGGTTATGCATAAATAATTTTTTTTTGTAGATTGTGGGGTTTACGCAGCTATGGCTGCATCACAAAAACATAATGTAAAACAAGTGTTTGTAAACACTGGGTGCTGTTGACAGAGGCAACAGTATGAACCAGCATTCAAATACAATATTACCAGTTGTTATAACATGAAGATATCCATATTTTGATGCACAACAAGTTATGTATGGATGACATGAAATCAGGTTTGATTGTGAATATTGTGCAACAGAATCTCTTTTCACCTAAGTTTTGGACCAACACAAAGGAAAGGAATGAATATTAACAGATACTAGCATTGCAGGGTTGTTTTCCAGAATATGGGTGTTGTTGTTTGTGTTAAATTCCGAGCCTAGCACCTGGCAATTAATTCCTAGTAGATTTATAACTGATATACTAAACAAAAGCACAACACTATGTTTAGAATTGCACACATCGACAACCCGACCAAAACTACCAATTGGAGACATGGATGGATGATTGATAGGGAGCTGAGATTAGAAGCAACTTTTCATGAATCATGGAATGCATATGTAAATGCTTTGAATGCTCGTCAATTTTGATTAACTGAAAAAGAGGACAAGCTTCTCTGGAGTTCCTCTCCTTTTGGTGAATATGTCCCCAAGCTTGGATACATCACAGTGATTGCAGTTCGAGTCCCTGCAGAGTTAAAGTGGTGGAGAAAAATGCTTTGGAAATCTAAGTGCCCAGCAAAGGCAAAAATTTTTATGTGGTGCCAAAAGAAAGATATCAACCTTGGATGTGCTTCAAAGAAGGTAAGTGATTGGGCCTGGTTGATGCCCCTTGTACAAAAACAATGAGGAAATGATCATTCACGTTTTCTAGGAATGCCCTTTCATCAAACGAATCTGGGTAGTATGCTGAGAAACTGTAGGCTAGCTATGATAGTGGGAAGGATCAACTATCGAAGAAACTTGGAGAAGGTGGCTTGCATTATAGTTAGTAGTAGGCACAACTAATAGTTTTAAGATTTGTGGTTTGTGTGGTCCTTAAGCGGGGACATCGTAGGCATGGAAACTCGTTTCCAGTTACAATAGGATTATTTGGACTTTCATCAAGATTGGTATGGCTGCACATTCAATTTGGACCTTCTTTAATGGAAAGATGACAGGTGGGGTTTTATTTCTACTTTAATTGGAAGATTGCATGCCAAAATACCCTTTTCATAAAGGATTGATGTGGGATTAATGTACAAGAGAATGGTTATATTCATGTAATATTAATTGTACTCAAAACCTTCAAGCTATTGGTCATTATGCATTCATGGCATTGTGCCAGATGATTCTTGATGAGTGTTCGACGTTCACTTATATTACATCGTGATTCTTCTATACCTATTTGGAAGAATTGGAGATGATTTTAGAGGAAACCTATCCATTGATTACCAATAAAAGGAATTCTTTTATAAGTTTGGGCAATGTTGATCAATATTCGATCACCTCAATTGGAAATGTAATGTTCATGATCATGAACTAGGATGTATTATGAGATGTCAAGGCATATCACACTTCTAAAAGTAAATTTCTTGGGTGTCTAGTCCTTAAAAATGTCCTAGCAGTTAAAAATCATGTTCATTGAGTTATATTTATAGAAGTTGTTGTTTAATTTGTAACAGATAAGCATGCAATGTGGTAATGCAAGGTTTTTGAGATGTTTAAAAACTAGATAACAACTGAAAATAATCTTCTTGTTTTTGGTCCAACTCATTGGCATGGGGCTTGTTAGAAGACAAATGATGATTTGGAAAGTGGGTAGGAAAATTTGGAATGAGTTCAGATTAGCTGGAATTTCCTTGTTATAGAATACACATTGTCACATAGTCAGCTTTGCAAGAGTCAAATAAGATATTTGGATAATATTTGGCTATCCAGATGTTAACCAGGATGCCTATTTTATCAGAAATATAGAGATAGTGTAAAAATTAGCAACTAGGGAAAAATTTCACTCACGTCTACTTAGTTGATGAAGACAATCATTCCATTGAATCCCTCTTTTCGAGAGGACCAAAATCAATCTAAAGATCGTCAAATTTGGTCAAGAAAATATTTTTTTATTCAAAAATAAATTCTATAAGTTATGATTGTGTTTATGTGGGAAAAATTGAAAATTCAAATTTCAAATTTGCCTCCAAATTTTATGGTCGGCCTTTCCTCCATCTTTTCTATAAAGAGGAGCCTTCTTCCTCATTCAAATCATCCTATCTCTCTCATATGATGGTCACAGGAGAAAGGTGTCTCCATCAAAGAATGTAGGGCTTCTTTGGTGTAATGTGAGGGTTATTTGATGGGCCAAGTCTCTTGGGAAGAAGGATGAGCTTCTTAGAGTCATATCTGGATACATATGTGGTCTGATTTGGGTGATCCATCTTCTGTTGAAGATCTGAGTTACATTTCAGGTTAACTGCAGACATAAGGATCAATAAAATCATATGGGTGTAATCTTATAAGTAGGCCGCACCTATTGGAGACCATCTCAAGTTGGTTGCAGGCCTTACCTTTCTAAGTATACGTCGAGAAGGGTATGCATTGAAATACAGAAGCCTATTTTAGGGTTGGATTAAGTACTGATTTGTATCAAAGGAAGGTCAACTTATTATGAAGAGAAGCTACAACTTTATAAGAGTGTTTTGGATACATTTGTATGGGCTATTGCGGTATTAATATTACCCTAACCAGGAGCTACCCTCTTCAGTAGTTACTTGGGCAGAAATGATGTGCTTGGATAATTCTAGAATGCTTGTAGGAAATCCTTCAGTAGCATCTTAATGAATTGCAAGTAACCCTAACTAGTAAGGGCTAATTCAGGAAGCCCTTATCAGTATTCAGAATTGCAGTCTAAGGTCACATCTTTTATTTGGTAAGTCAATGTTGTCGTTAAAGTCCTTGTACTCTCTCTCTCTCTGCTGAACATTTGTTTATGAATAATAAGAATAATTTATCAAGGGTTTTATTAGTCTTGGGGTTTTTCCCTGGCTTTCACCATATCCATGTGTTATCTTATCTTGGCTTGTCTTTTTCTTCGATCATCTATGTTCTTTCTTCAGTTGCTGTGTATATGATAATAAGCTATGTGATTGCTAATGGTATTCTGGGATAATAAAGATCTCTGAAGTATATGTCTTTGCAAAGAACATGTTATCATAAAAAATTAAAATGGTATCAAAGCCTAGCTAAAGGTAAGCCCAAGGCAGAGAAAGCAATCACTGAATTCATGGACAATCCTCCATGATGTCCTCTCCCTGTAGCTTGATATGCTCAACTGTCATCTCTTTCAATTTTAGATCTTTATTGAATTTTATAAGTGACCATGAGTTGCACTATCTCAAGCATTCAACGGATTCTTAACTCTGGAATTCTCTCGGTCTTGAGGAATCTTTGAAGATATAAGGGGAGTCATAATTGAAAGGGGTTTCTAGTTATGTTTATATCTTATGTTATGAAATGATAAGGATTTCGTTGTTGAATCTCTGCGGGAATATCAAAGAAATAAAGGAAGACCTAATTGTTTCAAGGATCAAGGGGTTTGATTTATTTGAATATGGTTGATGGTAGCCTCAACTTTTGGCCCATGTCACAAACCCAATATGAGGCTCAGATCCATTACATTTAATGGTATGTCAATAAGAAGGTTGGTTAAATTCAATTTCCACCCAATATTTTGCAACAAATCTCTGAAATATCATTATACCAAGTCAAGGTCATTTTAGATCAGGGGAAGATTCAGAAAATACTCTCTTGATATTGACCTGGAGACTTGCCTTAATAGACTACTCAAGGCTTCCTTGAAGCATGTATATGCCTGCGACCCTATGGATGTCACTAAGGTGAGACTATAGGTGAAGAATTGTTGCGGTATTGATTGACCCTTAATTAGGGGATACTTCTCAACAATTTAAACTTTAAATATGTCTGAGACAACATGAATTCTTGGTCTCCTTAAACACAGTGATTTGGAAACCGTGTTGCAGTAGTCTGAATTCTGAATTTTTAAAATTTTGAAGGATCATAATGGTTCTTATAGTCACTGATTTATGATGTGTCATATTTCTCATATCAAGGCACAATCTTGAATAAGAAGATTAGGGACAGAGGTTTGTTTGCAGTCATATGTCACATCAAGGGCTTCATTATAAATTAAGGTATAATCTTTTATAATCTCCCTTGCTTAAATACTATGACATCTTTTGGAGATATAATATCTGAATATCTAGAACATCATTAAGGTCCCTATCATTGAAATTTCTCTCTGACTCAAATCCGGAAGTATGGTAAGATTGTCTGAGTATTCCAGACTAAGGCATTGGAACGATAAAAAATTAGCATTTTAAGGCAGAAGGGATTCACACAACGTTTTCTTCAGGTCTCAATAAAAGTGGATGCAGCTCCAAGGGATCATTTTACTTCTGAACAATGTTTTGTCAGTAAAAGATTCGAAATTCTAATAGAGTGAGTTTGTAAAGATGAAATTTCTACTTTATGTTGCTACTATAAGGATGTTGAACAATGTTAAGGCTGGTACTTATGAAATGGTAGAAAAGGTGTGCTCATATGTTACCCAAATCATAATTCATAATATTTAAGCCCTGTAAAAGAAACACTGATTTTTCACCATGTCTATGATCCCAGTTTACAACAAGTGTTCTCAGATTCTTTAGCCTATCCCTTTGTAATATTCACTCAATTTCTCTGCCACATTTGAAGCAGTCTTCATCAGTAGGACCTATCAGAAACCAAGTAGATCTATGATACCCTTTTTTCTATTGAGAGCTCATAAATGGCTTCTTGAAGCAAGCTTTTTCATCAGCCCATGGAGAATGTATTGAAATAAGAAACAGAGAAGACCCTAATTCTGGCTCTCCATATAAAGCCTCATCTTCACGATTCTGATCAAATAATGCAAGGCTTCAGGGGGAGCTAGAGAATCCATGGCATTATATCTTGATGACTCTTCTTGCAGAAGGAAAGTCATAGCAGCTGATTGATGATTTTGGCACATTGAATTAAGAGTCCATAGCAGAAAAGAGACAGGTTACAAGTGGCCTGATGATTATACAAGATCACCTTCCCTATATTCATAGGGAGCCATGGTTGAGCCATACATCTATTGAGGATTTTTTTTTTATGACCATTTCTGTTTACTGATTTATGAAGGAGGTAATTTTTTATGGAAGATGCGACTTTGATGTTCTATTCCTTGTGCCTAAAGGTATGAAGAGAAGAAGAAGTTGTTGGTATACACATATATAACTTGTGGGATCCCTGGTATTCCTAACAATGACCCTATCAGCCATATGCCTTGACTCAATATATGAGTGAGACTCGGGTATTAAATAGTTTCTCATTAAGATATCTTTGTGATTCTATAATATGAGGTACACTGCTAGAAGCTAATATTCCCTGAACATCTTAATTTTGGTTCAAAAGGAGCAACATTCAATTTCCATTAAGGCTTTCCAAATAAGTTGTTGGGTGTGGAGCCTGATTATCTTGTTTACATTATATCACAACGTTGGACCCCTGTACCTTAAATGGGGCGGCAACGCCGCCCATAAATTAATCATTGCCATGGGGGGTCCGGGGGGGGGGCGGCAACGACTTTATGGAGCCCCCCCTTGGCGGGGGGTTTCGGGGGCAGCGCCCCCGAAGCTAAAAACAGATGTAAAATTTCCTTGTAAAAGTATAATAATTTCTAGTTAATATGGGTCGTTCATTAGGCAAATGATTTGAGAGTAGAAGTTATGTTTAGTTTAGGGTTTTTTTCCCTAGAAGGAAACCCCTCGTTTTTATGAGGGTATTGTATTACGGCTGTGTATCACATGTGTATTCTCGGAGCGATAAACAGAGAAGGAGACTGTGAGAGAGAACAGAGGATATTACAGCGGATCTGTTGTAGGTTGTGTCTCTTCATTTTGTTGGATAATAGAAAGGAAGGACTGGCTGTTCAAGGTGGACGTAGCCCAAACTGGGTGAACCACATATATCTGTGTCTCTCTGGTTTTATGTGTTTTGTGTGCTTGTATTTTCTGCATATTTTATGTGTTGCATTGCTCTGTAATATTTAATTTTATAACAACTGGTATCAGAGCCGAAGGTCTATTTGGCTGATAAACTCGCAAGAAAGAAGGGTTCCTGGTTGGAGTGGGAGAAATGGCGGAAGATGGTAAGTTTAGGGTCGAGAAATTTAACGACCAAAACTTCCCTCTGTGGAAGATGCAGATGGAATTTTATCTGTATCAGAAAGATCTGTACCTACCATTGAGTGGAAAAACAAAGAAGCCAACAGCCATGATAGACGCAGAATGGAACATTCTCGATAGAAAGGCACTCAAAACAGTACGGTTATGCCTTGAGGCATCAGTCGCCTTCAATATTTTGAAGGAAACAACGATAGAGGGTTTGATGTAGACGTTGGCGAAACTATATGAAAAACCCTCGGCCTCAAACAAGGTATTTATTATGAGACAACTATTTAATATGAAGATGTCGGAAGGTGGATTTGTTGCAGACAATTTAAATGATTTTAATACAGTTACTAGTCAGTTAAGTTCTATAGGGGTAAACTTTGATGATGAAGTTAGAGCTCTGTTATTCTTGTGCTCATTTCTAGAGAGTTGGAATGGTTTAGTAATGGCCATTATTAACTCTGTCTCTGGATCTAGTACTTTAAAGTTTGATGATGCTGTCGGTGCTATCCTTAGCGAGGAAATGCGACGGAAAAGCTCCGGTGAGACATCAGGTAATTCTTTGAGTGCAGAGTCTAGGGGAAGGAGAATGGAAAGAGGAAAGAGCTCGGGATATTGCAGTAAATCAAGGAAAGGTAGATCCAAGTCCAGATCGGGGATAGTGTGCTGGAAATGTGGAAAGAAAGGACACCTAAAGAAAGACTGTAGATCTCGGAAGGGAAAAGAAGGAGATGCACAGCAAGAAAACAATCATGAAGCAAATGTGACAGGTGATGTGTTACAAGATGATTTGATTCTTTCTTTCGAAAATGTTACTGATTCTTGGGTTGTAGATTCAGGGGCTTCATTCCATGCCACACCTGATAAGAAATATTTTCATGACTATGTTCAAGGAGATTTGGACAAGTTCGTTTGGGTGATGATAAACCCTGTAAAATTGTTGGAATGGGTAAAGTTCTTGTAAAACAACAGAATGGAAACCAATGGCTACTAAAGGAGGTAAGGCATGTTCCAGATCTAAATAAAAATCTGATTTCAACAGGGCAGTTAGGCAGTGAAGGTTGTGTGACAACTTTCACAGATAAAACTTGGAAGGTCACCAAAGGAGTGCTGGTAATAGCAAAAGGTGAAAAGGTTGGTACATTGTATTTATGCAATGGTATTTCTAACTCTGTTAATGCTTTAACTTCCAAAGGAGCAGATGCAAGATTATGGCATCATAGGCTTGGACACATGAGTGAGAAGGGAATGAAGATTCTTCACTCAAGAAATTTTTTGCCAGGTTTGAAGAATGTTGATTTGGATTTCTGTGAGAATTGCATTTATGGAAAACAAAAGAGAGTCAGATTTCTCAGAGTTGGGAAAGAAAAGAGGAGCGAAAAATTGGAGCTTGTGCATACAGATGTATGGGGACCTGCTCAGGTATCATCTCTCGGTGGCTCTCGTTATTATGTTACTTTTATTGATGATGCAACTAGAAAAACATGGATTTATTGTATTCAGAATAAATCTGATGTATTTGATATTTTCAAGAAATGGAAAGCTTTGGTTGAGATTGAGACAGGAAAGAAGTTGAAGTGTCTCAGATTAGACAATGGAGGTGAATATTGCAGCAAAGAGTTTGATAGGTACTGTTCAGAGCATGGAATTCATAGAGAGAAGACAGTTCCAAGAACACCACAAGAAAATGGCGTGTCAGAAAGGATGAATAGAACAATAATGGAGCGTGCAAGGTGCATGAGATTGCATGCTAGATTGCCTTTACAATTTTGGGAAGATACTGTAGATACTGCTGTTTATCTAATAAATAGAGGGCCTTCAAGTTCCTTGGATGGTGGTATTCCAGAGGAAGCATGGACAGGTAAAAAGGTAGACTACTCCTTTTTAAAGCCTTTTGGTTGTGAGGATTTTGTCCATATTAATAAAGAAAATAGAACAAAGCTTGAGGCAAAATCAAAGAAATGTACCTTTATTGGATATGGTGTTAATGATTTTGGTTATCGCTTATATGATTATGAAAATCAAAAAATCATTAGGAGTAGAGATGTAATATTCAATGAAAAGGTCTTGTATAAGAATCAGTTGCAGGAAAAGAAACGAGAAAGAGAAAGCAAGGAATACATGGTTCTTGATGAGATAACTGAAAATGTAAAGGTGCCTAAAAATAATAATAATCAACAACCATAGCAGCAACAACCACCACAACAGCAACAGGCACCTCAAAAACCTGAAAGTGGTGTTAGAAGATCTACCAGGATAAGTAGACCCCCTGAACAATACTCTCCTTCATTATATTATTTATTGTTGACTGGTTCTGGTGAACCCGAATGTTATGAAGAAGCAATGCAGGTTGAAAGCAGGAAGAAGTGAGAGCTAGCCATGGAAGAAGAGATGGACTCCTTAGTGCATAACCAGACTTGGGATTTAGTCAAGTTTCCTACAGGTAAAACTACATTGCAAAATAAATGGGTTTACAAGCTGAAGGAAGAATATAGAGGAAAACAGAGGTAGAAAGCTAGACTTGTGGTGAAGGGGTTTGCACAGAAGAAAGGTATTGACTTTGATGAAATATTTTCTCCTGTTGTTAAGATGACTTCAATCAGAACTATCTTAAGTCTTGTAGCAGCGGAAGATTTACATCTTGAACAGTTAGATGTAAAGACAAAATTTCTCCATGGAGATTTGGAGGAAGAGATATACATGCAGCAACCAGAAGGATATGAGGTAAAAGAGAAAGAAAAATTGGTGTGCAGGTTAAAGAAGAGCTTGTATGGTTTAAAACAGGCTCCAAGGCAGTGGTATCTAAAATTTGACAAGTTCATGTCTGAACAAGGTTATACTAGATGTCACTCTGATCATTGTGTTTATCTAAAAAGGAAAAATGATGGCGGCTATATTATATTGTTATTGTATGTAGATGACATGCTTGTTGCAGGGTCTAACATGCAGGAAATAAATGTGCTCAAAAGAAAATTGGCAAATTCATTTGCAATGAAGGATTTGGGAGCTGCAAAACAAATCCTTGGTATGAGGATAGCTAGAGACAAGAAAAATCACAAATTAACACTGTCTCAAAATGAGTACATAGAAAAGGTGTTGAAAAGATTTAATATGCAGAATGCAAAACCAGTTAGTACACCTTTTGCTAGCCATTTCAAACTTAGTAAGGAAATGTGCCCAAAGACCCAAGAAGACATGGATTATATGTCTAAAGTTCCATATGCATCAGCAGTTGGAAGGTTAATGTATGCAATGGTCTGCACAAGGCCTGATATTGCACATGCAGTGGGAGTTGTAAGCAGGTACATGAATAATCCAGGAAAAGAACATTGGATGGTAGTAAAAATGATTCTCTGATATTTGAGAGGTACCACAAATCAAGCATTATGCTTTGGTGGTTCAAACATTGCTCCACAAGGATATGTTGATGCAGATATGGCAGGTGACAGAGATAACAGGAGGAGCAAAGACAAGATGCATGTGACACTAAGAGGGAACAAACTACTGTACTTGGGCTTCAAAAATCCAGGTACATACTAAATAGAGAGAGCCATGCCAGAGCAGAGGCTAGTAAAGAAATGATTTGGTTACAAAGGTTTATGGATGAATTGGGTAAGAAGCATGGTATGGGCACGTTATACAGTGATAGCCAAAGTTCCATTCATCTTGCAAAGAAATCAGCATTTCATTCCAGGACTAAACACATACATCTCAAGTACCATTTCATACGGTCAATATTGGAAGATGGAGAGTTGAAGCTGGAAAAGATACACACTAGCTAGAATCCTACAGATATGATAACAAAAGTTGTAACTAGGGAGAAACTGAGAACGTGCTCAGTTTCAATTGGTCTTCAAGGATGACGATGAAGATGAAAAATAGTCAGGTCCAAAGAGGATTCATTGTCCAGCAAATGAAGCAGCAGTGGAGTTGCTACAATCAGTCTCCAAGTGGGAGATTGTTGGGTGTGGAGCTTGATTATCTTGTTTACTTTGTATCACAGCATTGGACCCCTGTACCTTAAACGGGGTGGCAAAGCCGCCCGTAAATTAACTGCTGCCGTGGGGGTCTAGGGGGGGGGGCGACATCGAATTTATGGAGCCCCCCCTTGGTGGGGAGTTTCAGGGGCAGCGCTCTCGAAGCTAAAAACATATGTAAAATTGCCTTGTAAAAGTATAGTAATTTCTAGTCAATCTGGGGCGTTCATTAGGAAAATGATTTGACGGTAGAAGTTATGTTTAGTTTAGGGTTTTTTGCCCTAGAAGGCAACCCCTATATTTTATGAGGGTATTGTATTGTGGCTATGTATCACATGTGTATTCTCGGAAAGGAGCAAGACACGGATAGAATTGGCTTGTGAGAAGAGAACGAGAGGATATTCTGACCCGGATCTGTTGTAGGTTGTGTCTCTTCACTGTTGGATAATAGAAAGGAAGGGCGGCTGTTCGGGGTGGACGTAGCCTAAATTGGGTGAACCCGTATATACGTGTCTCTGCGGTTTTTATGTGTTTTTTGTGTGCTTATGTTTTTCGCATATTATATGTGTTCCATTCTCGCCAATATAATTTTCTAACATTTCCTAGACATTTACCTCGCTTGACATGGCATATCAATATGCGGCGAAGATTGAGCGAAATTTTAAGCGAGAAGAAGAGACTTTGGGTCCGTGAATTCGAAGTTAGGAAAGGCGGCTAAACCACGGAACAATGGACAAAAGTGAAATTGGGGCGACTTAGGAAAACTAGTAGAAGTAGGAAGTAAAGAACAACACCACAAAGCCAAAGAAGGACACGGGGAAGTGGAGTGAATTTCTTAAAACTCCACTCACAATACAAGTGAGTGTTGGGTAACAGTGCTGGTGGCGGAGCTGAGCATCCAAATCAGATGCATGTTTTTATTCGAGTCGAGAACCGGAAAGGGAATGACGAGGAAGAAAATAATTGATGAAAAACCAGTTCCACCATTGCCACCACTAAGATCCGAAGGAGGAACCCGGAGCTCTGAGAGGAGGAGCACATCTTCCATTCCCGGATGTGGGTGAAGGGTTCTACACTAAAATTCATTGGTGATATCGAAGGTAAAATAATATCATTACGCGAGAGGTCGTGAAGCGACTCGACCTGCGACCACAACGCACCCACAACCGTATACCATGGTGGCTTCACCAAGGAAGAGATCTCGCGTCGGCCAGAACGGTATGGAAACCTCCCTACAACATAAAAGCTCTTCACCGCTGAGTGTGTGTGATATTTATCTTACTGAAATTTCGATGTATTATTAGGCCAACCATACTTTTGGACGCGACATTTTATGTCTGAGTCTAGGCCTCGTTCTATTATTATTACTTT
The DNA here is from genome assembly GCA_034641835.2 of Pinus albicaulis. Classification (NCBI taxonomy): domain Eukaryota; kingdom Viridiplantae; phylum Streptophyta; class Pinopsida; order Pinales; family Pinaceae; genus Pinus; species Pinus albicaulis. The sequence continues at coordinate 2,065,894,013 of CM076575.1, read as the reverse complement.
GGGAAATAAGTTGTACATGATACTAGAGGTAATGCATGTTTCTGCCTTGTCTCTCCCGATTACTACCAAACAATGCGGTAAAATTATTTCCCAAACCAAGAAATTTGTTTTCATTACGATTCGCCCACGGGGAAAAGAATAAAATTGTGGTCGCAACCTCTGACAGTGCCTCGGTGTGTGAGAGAAGAAGTGGAAAAAGTCATGGAGGAATACCATTGTAAAGTCAAGCACTCCAAGCCAGTCTGACCGGCGTGTCATACCTAATGGGTCGATATATCGATGTTGTGCTCTAGGAATGGTGAAAATCAAGAGGAAGATCCAAGAGTTGTGGCACATAAGGCCAAGCTCCTCGCCTGTGGGAGCTTTATCGTGTTGGTACATAAGAATTATGATACTTAAAGACTATTTACGACTATCGGGGCGCTTAACAAGATCACAATCCATAATAGGCATCCAATCCCATGAAATGATGAACTCTACCATCTCAAGGGGCCAAATATTCAATAGATCTACTTGAAATCGGGTATCACTAGGTACAATCGAACCCTCTAATGTGTGGAAGACTACCTTCCAAATCCAAGGAGGGCCTCTTCGAATGGCTATTCATCCACGCACATGGGATGAGAGCCTCCCCTATGTAAAACATAGCTATAACTAGGATGTCCGCAACTCAGCCAGGCCATAAACCCTTTCGGTGGACTTGGGATTCTAGCCTATATGTTCCATGTGACGTAGCCATGCATTTTATTCCTGGGGAGGAGCTAAGCTGTGTCCAGGTTGAAACAACAGGGTGAAAAAATTCAGGCCAGAAGCATTGACACATCTGCTCAGAAGTTCATGGCATATTGGATAGAGCCAATGCTAAGTACAAGAAGTGACATGATCAACATCGGGTGTTAGACAACTTCCACGTGGGCAAAAAAAGTGTGGCTACATTTACGGAAAAGGAGCGCCTCCTTGGACCCCACCACAAGCTTTGCCGCTTTGGTATGGGCCATACACCATCACCAAGGCTATAGGTGACAATACCTTTGAGCTGAAATTATTCCACCATTCCTTGGTCTCCACCTAGTGTTCAATGTGGACCACCTTCGGCCCCCTAATTTCCCTCTCTCGACCTGCAGCATGGAAGAAAAACTCACCAATAGACTTAAACACGAAAAACATGGAAAAAAAGACATAGCCAGGTCGGATCATGTACACAACGATCAGAACACACCTTGATGGAAAGTCCAACTATCTTTGGGTGTCACAAAGCATGCCAACACCTTCACCGGGAAAAGTGGTTCACAAGGGACCAAGTTCACCATGAATTTCCTCACCTCATGGAGGCTCACACAAATGGGGAAAATTTAACTCCTAATGGGGGAGGAATGATCCAAGTGGATATTTGTGGCCACCTCCCTATTCCACCTAGTCGGTTTCATCATTTTCTTATTACTATGTTTAGGAGTTTTTTTTGGGTCTCAACCCCAGGCTCCACAGGCCCCCCAACGACATTTTTGGGCATGATTCCTCAAAATTTGATATAAATCTATTATGAAAGTTTGTATTCATGAAGATATATTTCCAATTGATATCACATGTCAAAACGAATAATATGACAAGTTACGATCACAGGAAGTTGGCTACAGAACTAACCCCAACAATTGTAACCTATGATGTTTCATCTACTCTGGATTTGGTTTTGGTTGTTTAGGGTTTCCTTATTTTTCAATAACAAAAAGGCCTTGACCTCATTATATTACAATTTATAGTATGTATCTACCACATTTCTTCTCAAAGATAAGCTACCATATGAGGCTAGTTGATTTTCCATTATGTCGTAAAACCTTTAGGTATTTGATATTAATGATATTAAGTGTTATTCCCGTTGCATCTTTGCGTTTATGTTTTTATTTTTTATTTTGTTGTTTTCGTGCAAATTTGTAATCCAAGTTGGCAACAGATGGGTCCAACTAACCCAAAACATAGAAAATCTCAAGGAATACATACACGAGAGGAGGAAATTTTGCAAACCACCCAGGGTGATCAGTACGAGTTGTAACTCTTTTTACAAAAGAAAATCTACATGACACCCATAACATTGCATGTGTTTTGGAGGCTATAATAGCACACATAAGCCTAGTTTCAACGATTTAGGACCCAAATTCCTTAGGTGAGAGCATGCGGTTGCGAGATCTATGCCACTTTCGGAGAAGTAGCCTACATATACTTATGAAAACTACATCATAAAATTCAAATCATATTATGAGATAAATACTAAAACATCATAACTTGAGCACATCTTGTTAATATTACATGCCTAATGCAAGATAGACATTTAGTCAAACACATGACAAACATATAAACTCAGTCATAAATACATATATGATAATAAAATTTTGAACTTCATCGAGAGTCACCAGAAGGCTCTATTCCCTCTCTCAGAGATAGCTACAACAACACTTGTTATCTCATGCATTCATTAACCCTCCAATTACTTATCAAATCATGAGAGAGATCCACAACACAGCGCATCATACAAACCATGCATATAACCAAAATATAACGAGAATAGAAACTATGGGAAATCAACCATAATATCACCATAATAATCGGTACAAGTGCTCATATCACAATGGGAAAATAGCTCATATTAACATATCAAAACTCCAACCAAGTCGGGGACTTCCAAGTACCACTCAACCATAGATTGGGTTGAATCAAATCTCTCTTTCAACCAATCACCCCCATGCCATATTCCAATAATGAATGTGGGGATCATAAGGTTAAACAAAAACAAATCATCCAAGGCTTAGAGTCCGGCCATCTCAAACCTAAACCACAATTATTTCACCTCTACGGTCCATAAATCACTAACATCAACGAATCAATATCTATCCAAGTTGTTTAGGGCTATAGGAATTAGTAGCACTCAACCAATAGACTCCATGGAACCCGATCTATTTTTGGTCTCAAGAGTGTTTATCCCAACCCGCGGAGCTCTAGGACCACAGTCAAGCAAAACCATAGGAAACCCAAGTTTTTACAAGGCTCGAGGTGTTTTTCCAAACCCAAAACCATAGAGCTAAGAACCAATAAAAAAAACCAAATGGTGATCCCACTACACCATGACTCATCTAGGAATGGAAATGGAAAGATTTAAAACCCACTATCGACTCCGGGAAAAATTTCGATGTATATGATATGTCATATCCTCATTTTGAATGGCGGAATAAGGCTTGCATTTGAAATATGTGGAACGAGCAAAAAGGCTGAGGATCGATATTGATCCCGTGGGATGTGTAGAAAACTTTCGTTTTCCTCACGAGTTGTTAAATTTTCTAAATACATATGGAAGGATTAGTTTAAACCAAGTGGGATGGTCATGCATGCACATCTGTAACTGGGCTCGGGAGATGGGCCAGATGATAACCAAATTTACCTACCAACCAACCACTTTGAACAATTGAATAGCTTACATTTGTTGCTCTCAATGTCTCCCATGTTCCTCTAAGAGAGAGGGAAGATTATTTATGTTGGGTGCATTCATTGTTTTTGGAATATTCACCAAAAATTGGGGATAAATGTTTCTTATTGATGACACGAGACTAGTTGGCGATGTGAGGTGGAAAATTATTAAAATTTTTGATTACGCTGTAGCTAAAGTGCACTTATTTAAAACTCAAGATGTCACGTGCACGCATTGCACCCAATCCTAAGGAGAGTCATCAGGTTAAAAACATGCTTTTGATCGACCCTCATGTTGTCATATTCACAAGGAAAAGAAACTGCATTGGAGACTGGATGATCTAAAGAAGCAGATTTTCATTTTTGGGCAATTGGAAAATATTTGGGCGAGATAGATGATAATGTTTCATAATATTATCACGGATATTTCCATAAAGGGCCCGAAGGTGAAAATTTATTAAGATTGACTAAAAATATACCTATTTTTGATGTCTACGAAAAATTCCCCAAATGAATCGAGAGGATATGTATATGTAATGTTTCTTTTTATTTTACATGGTATCTCCACTAATAGACCTATTTTTTGTACATGATAAAGCTTTTGAAGACTTGTTTTTTCTCGATTTCTCTCGAATGGTTGTTTAGACAACTTTTGAATATACATTCATGCATATAATTAATGTAATTTTCATTTTCCATGTGCAGAAATTATGATTTTTTTCTCTTAGTGGCCACACTTTTGTTATCATTGAGAAAAATAATTTAAAAACCATACAAAAGCTATATTTTATTTTGTGACAAATTATTTGTATTAAGATTGAGAAAAAAATTGGAAATGCATATCGGTTAAGTTGTTACGTTATCTATTGTGTGACAATCTACATACCAGCATTTCCACTTATTTTATTCAACTGCCTACTCTAAAGGAACTACTTCTAAAAACTAGAAATTCCAATGTTATTGAAATGATTTATGTTGACATTATGATGTAATATGTTGATATGTTGTCCTTGATGGAAACCTACTTGATGAGCTGCCTCATTATTTCCACCTTGATATCAGAAGGTGCAAATAATATCGTGCGAGCGAGGTCGTGAAGCGACTCGGCCCTCTTGACCACAACGCACCCACAAATCAAGTATACCCATCTGGTGGCTTCACCAAGGAAGAGATCCTGCATGCCACCGGCTCGGTGTCGACCTCCCTACAACACCAGAGTTTCTTCACACATGAGGTATTGTGTGATATCTATCTTGTTGAAATTTCTGATGTATTATTAGGCCAACCATACTTTTGGACGCGACATGTTGTATATGCGTCTAGGCCTTCGTTTTATTATTATTACTTTGGGAAATAAGTTGCACATGATACTAGAGGTAGTATTGCGTTTCGCCATATCTTTGATTACTACCCAAACAATGCGGTGTAAAATCTATTTCCCAAACCAAGAAATTTGTTTTCATTACGATTCGATCACGTGGGAAAGAAGAAAAATTGTGGTCGCAACCTCCAAACAGTAAGTGCCTGCGGTATGGCGAAGGAGATGGAAAAAAGATCGTGTGGGAATACCATTGTAAAGTCAAGCACTCCATTGATTTGACCCAAGGCGTGTCACTACCTCAATGGGTCGATATATCGATGTTTGTGCTCTAGAGAATGTGAAATCAAGAGGAAGATCTCAAGAAAGCTGTGGCATCACAAGGCCAAGCTCCTCGCCCCGTGGGAGCTTTTATCGTGTTGGTACATAAGAATTGTGATACTTAGAGACTATTTGCCGACTATCGGAGCGCTTAACAAGATCACAATCCATAATAGGCATCCAATCCCATGACCTAGGTGAACTCCTACCGGCTCGCCAAATATTCTCGGCGAAGATCTACTTGAAATCGGAGTATCACCAGGTACCAATCGAACCCTCTAATGTGTGGAAGACTCACCTTCAAATCCAAGGAGGGCCTCTTCGAATGGCTATTCATCCACGCACATGGGATGAGAGCCTCCCCTATGTAAAACATAGCTATAACTAGGATGTCCGCAACTCAACCGACCGCAAACCCTTTCGAGGTGGACTTGGGATTCTAGACCTTTATATGTTCCATGTGACGTAGCCATGCCATTTGCGGCTACTCGGGTTGATTTGACTCCATGTCCAGTTTGAAGCCAACCGGTGAAAAAATTCGTGAGTGGCATTCAGCACATGCACGCCAATAGGTTCATGGCATATTGGATAGAGCCAATGCTAAGTACAAGAAGTGACATGATCAACATCAGTGTGTTAGACAACTTCCACGTCGGGCAATGCAAAAAGTGTGGCTACATTTGCTGCAAGGAGCGCCTCACCTGGACCCCACCTAGCTTTTCGCCCGCTCTGTATGGGCCATACACCATCACCAAAGTGCTATATGTGACGAATGCCTTTGAGCCTCGCATTCCACCATTCCTTGGTCGCCGCACCTAGTGTTCAATGTGGACCACCTTCGGCCAATTTCCCACCTCTTATCGAACACATAGGGACATGGAAGAAAAACTCACACCAATAGACTTAAACACGAAACGAAAAACATGGAAAAAGACATAATCGATCGGATCATGTACACACGGATCAAGAACACACCTGCGATGGAGAGGATCCAACTATCACCGAGTTGTCAAGCATGCCAACACCTCTCACTGCAGAAAGTGGTTCACGAAGGACCAAAGTTCGGCATAAATTTCCTCACCTCATGGAGGCTGCTCGCACACAATGAAAATTGCTTCCTAATGGGAGGAATGATCCAAGTGGATATTTGTGGCCAACCTCCTATTCCACCTAGTCAGGCTCATCATATTTTTCTTATTACTTTATGTTTAGGAGTTTCGGGTCCTAAACTTCCAGGAGGCTATTTTGAGGCAAAGCGGCATTTTTGGGCATGATTCCTCCGGAGATTTCATGTAAATCATGTGAGGACTCTGCTGTTCTTGGAGAGATATTTCCAATTAGGTATCACACATGTCGTACGAGAAGATAATATGACTGACTAGATTCACACGATCTCGGGAAGTTGGTCTATCGAACTACACCCCAGTCCAGGCTTGCCTGCTAAACTCTTGGTAGTTTCATCTACTCGGGTTAGGTTTTGGTTGCTTTAGGGTTTCTTTCTCTTATTTTTTCAATAACAAAAGGCCCTTGAGCCTCATTGTAACACGATTTATAGTATGTATCTACCACATTTCTTCTCAAAGATAAGCTACCATCGCGGAGCTAGTTGATTTTCCATTATGTACTGTAAGTATTTTTCGGTAAGATTTGATATTAATGATATTAAGTGTTATTCCCATTGCATCTTTTGCGTTTATGTTTATTTTTATTTTATTGTTTTCGAATTGCAAAATTTGTAATCAAGTTATGGAAGTGGGTCCACCCAACCAAAAACTTATAGCAAATCCTCAGGGAATACATGCCACGGAAGGGGAGGTTGCAAACCACGGATGTGATCAATCCTCAGAGTTGTAACTCTTTATACGAGAAGAAAATCCCCCAACGTTACCCATAACATTGCATGCATGTGTTTTGGAGGCTATAATGGCTCTCATAAGCCTAGTTTCCTGCGAGTACTAGGACCCAAATTCCTCTGGTGAGAGCATGCGGTTGCGAGATACTATGCCACTTTTTCTGTGCCAGCATACATGTCACCGCCGAGAAACTACATGTAAAATTCCGAGAATCATGTTAATAAGGATAAAAATGCTAAAACGAGATAACTTTTCGAGCCACATCTTGACCAATATTACATGCCTAATGCAAGATAGACATTTCGTCAAACACATGACAAACATATAAGCTACGGGTCGTAAATGCACACGTGATAATAAAATTTTGAACTTCATACCGAGAGTCACCAAGAAGGCTCTATTCCCTCTCAAGATAGCTACAACAACACTTGTTATCCCATGCATTCATTAACCATCCAATTACTTATCAAAGTCATGAGAGAGATCGCAACTGCAGCGCATCATAAAACCATGCATATAACCAACATATAACCTGAGAATAGAAACTATGGAAATCAACCATAATATCACCATAATAATCAGTACAAGTGCTCATATATCACAGTAGGAAATAGCTCATATTAACATATTATGAAAACTCCAACCAAGTCGTGGGCTTCGAGGGTACCACTCAACCATAGATTGGGTTGAATCAAATCTCCTCTTTCCAACCAATCGCATGCCATATTCCAAGAATGAATGTGGGATCTACATAAGGGACTAAACCAAAACAAAATCCATCCAAGACTTCTAGGGGTCAAAAACCATCTCAAACCTAAACCACAATTATTTCACCTCTACAGTCCGCAAATCACTAACATCAAATCCAAATCAATATCTATCCAAGTTGTTTAGGGCTCTAGGAATTAGTAACTCAACGATAGACTCCATGGAACGGCAATCTATTTTTTGGTCTCAAGAGTGTTTATCCCAACCGCCGTGCTCTAGGGACTACTAAGTCAAGCCAAAAGCCATAGGAAACCCAAGTTTTCTACGCTCGCAGTGTTTTTCCAAAGCCCACGACCATATGAAACCTAAGGAACCACTAAAAACCAAAATGGTGATCCCACCACACCATGACTATCTAGAGAATGGAAAGGAAAGATTTAAACCACTAATCGAGTCCGGAGAAAAATTTCGCATGGCCTGGAAATATGTCATATCCCTCATTTTGAATGGTTGAATAAGGCTTGTATTTGAAATATAGGAATGGTAAAAAGGCAGATCGAGCATTGATCCCTGGGTGGGATGTGTAGAAAACTTTCGTCCCTCATGAGTTGTTAAATTTTCTAAATACATATGGAAGGATTAGATTTAAACCAAGTGGGATGTCATACATGCATACATCTATCCGGGCTCAGGAATGTGTGCGAGCGATAACCAAATTTACCTACCAACCAACCACTTTGAACAATTGAATAGTTACATTGTTGCTCTCAATGTCTCATGTTCCTCTAAGAGAGGGGAAAGATTATTTATGTTGGGTGCATTCATTGCTTTTTGGAATATTCACCAAAATTAGGATAAATGTTTCTTATTGATGACACGAGACTAGGGGATTTAGCATGGAGGTGGAAAAAATTATTAAAATTTTGTTCTCAGTAGCTAAAGTGCACTTATTTAAACTCAAGATGTCACGTGCACACATTGCACCCAATCCTTAAGGAGATATTGATGTTAAAAACATGCTTTTGAATCGTATCTCATGTTGTCATATTCACAAGGAAAGAACCGCACTGGGAGTATCTTACATATCTAAAGAAGAAGATTTTCATTTTTGGGCACTTGGAAAATATTTGGCGGAATAGATGATAATGTTTCATAATATTATCAGCGAGATATTTCATAGTAGGGCACAGAAAGATGGAAATATAATAGGATTGACTAAAAATATACCTATTTTTGATGTCTCCGAAAAATTTCAAATGAATCGGAGGATATGTATGTAATGTTTCTTTTTATTTTACATGTATCTTTCTTACTAAGAAAGACCCGTGTACATGATAAAGCTTTTGAAGACTTGTTTTTACGATTTCTCTCGAATGGTTGTTTAGAAAACTTTTGAATATACATTCATGCATATAATTAATGTAATTTTCATTTTCCATAAAAGGAAATTATGATTTTTTTCTCTTAAAAAAATGGCCACACTTTGTTATCATTGAGAAAAATAATTTTAAAACCATACAAAACTATATTTTATTTTTGTGACAAATTATTTGTATTAAGATTGAGGAAAAAAATTGAAATGTGCATATCGGCTTAAGTTTGTTACGTTATCTATTGTGTGACAATCACTAATAGCATTTCCACTTATTTTATTCAACTTTACTCTCTAAAGGAACTACTTCTAAAAACTAGAAATTCCAATGATGATTGAAATGATTTGTGCTGACATTATGATGTAATATGTTGATATGTTAGTCCTTGATGGAAAACCTCACTGGATGAGTTGCCTATTATTTTACCTTTGATATCAGAAGGTAAAATAACACCGCCTGCTGAAGGTCGCGGAAGTCGACTCGGCCTCGTCGGCCACAACACACCCACGCATCAGTACACCATCGGAGTGGCTTCACGCAAAGGAAGAGATCTTGCCGCGTACGGCGAAACCGGTGTCGACCTCCCTACAACATAACCTCTTCACACATGAGGTATTGTGTGATATTTATCTTGTTGAAATTTCTGATGTATTATTAGGCCAACCATACTTTTGGACGCGACATGTCAGTGTACGCAGTCTAGGCCTCGCTCTATTATTATTACTTTGGGAAATAAGTTGTACATGATACTAGTAGTGATGCTGAATGTGCCATCTCTTTGAGTAAGCCACTCCAAACAATGCAATAGAATTTTTTCCCAAACCAAGAAATTTGTTTTCATTACGATCTTCGTCCACAAAGGAAAAGAAGAAAAATTGTGGTCGCAACCTCCAAAACGGGGTGCCTTGGCGCGGCGTAGGAGATGGGAAAGTCGTGGAGGAATACCATTGTAAAGTCAAGCACTCCATTGATCGCGACCCGAAGTATGGTCACTACCCTAATGGGTCGATATATCGATGTTGTGCCTCTAGAGAATGGTGAAATCAAGAGGAAAATCCAAAGAGCCAGTGGCACATAAGGCCAAGCTCCTCGCCCAGCGGGAGCCTGATCGTGTTGGTACATAAGAATTATGATACTCAGAGACTATTTACCGACTATCGGGTGCTTAACAAGACCGTCAATCCATAATAGGCATCCAATCCCATGGTACCGATGAACTCCTACCTTCTGCGCCAAATATTTCAAAGCAAGATCTACTTGAAATCAGGTATCACTAGGTATCAATCGAACCCTCTAATGTGTAGGAAGATCTACCTTCAAATCTAAGGAGGGCCTCTTCGAATGGCATATTCATCCACGCACATGATGAGAGCTCTCTATGTAAAACATTGCTATAACTGGGATGTCCGCAAGTCAACCGACCACAAACCCTTTCGGGTGGACTTGGGATTCACAGCCTGTATACGCATTTGACGTATGCACACACCATTTGCGGCTACTGGGGGAAGGGGTTTACGACTCATGTCCAGTTTGAAGCTATCCAGTGGTGTAATTCATTGAGCGCATTCAAAGGCACATCTCGCCAATAGGTTCATGGCATATTGGATAGAGCCAATGCTAAGTACAAGAAGTGACATGATCAGCATCTGTGTTAGACAACTTCCACGTGGGCGCAAAAAGTGTGGCTACATTTGCAAGTAAGGAGCGCCTCACTTTGGACCCCACCACAAGCTTTGCCCGCTCTGCGTATGGGCCATACACCATCACCAAGGCCATGGGTGACAATGCCTTTGAGCTCGCATTCCACCATTCCTTGGTGCTGCGCACCTAGTGTTCAATGTGGACCACCTTCGGCCCCTACTTTCCACCTCTATCGAGCACATATGGCCTGGAAGAAAAACTCACACCAATAGACTTAAACACAAAAAACATGGAAAAAGACATAACCGATCGGATCGTGTACACACGAGATCGTAGAACACACGCCGCGCAGAGGATCTAACTATACCGAGTTGTCAAAGCATGCCAACACCTTCACCAGGGAAAGTGGTTCATGAGAGTGACCAAGTTCAAGCATAAATTTCCTCACCTCATGGAGGCTCTGCACAATGGGGAAAATTGCTTCCTAATGGGGAGGAATGCTCCAAGTGGATATTTGTGGCCACCTCCCTATTCCCACCTAGTCTGGGTTCATCATTTTTCTTATTACTATGTTTAGGAGTCGTACTAAACTTCCCGGAGGCTATTTTCCTTTGAGGCCCCAAACGACACTTTTTTTGGACGCATGATTCCTGCGGAGATTTATTATAAATCATGTGAGGACTTGTATTCCTTGGAGAGATCTTTCCAATTGGGTATCACACATGTCAAACGGAGAGATAATATGATCGAAGTTACGATCCCGGGAAGTTGTGCCGAACCAACCTCCACGCGGGGCCCCATAAACTCTTGGTGTTTCATCTACTTTCCCAGGGTTAGTTTTGGTTGTTTAGGGTTTTTCTCTTATTTTTCAATAACAAAAACAGGCCCTGAGCCTCCATTGTAACACAATCTATAGTATGTATCTACCACATTTCTTCTCAAAGATAAGCTACCATCGCCCAAGCTAGTTGATTTTCCATTATGTCCTAGTGCATTTTGGCAGTGTGATATTAATGATATTAAGTGTTATTCCCGTTGCATCTTTGCGTTTATGTTTATTTTTTTATTTTATTGTTTTTCTTTCGTGCAAAATTTGTAATCAAGTTATGGAAGCGGTCCAACTAACCAAAAAGCTTTATAGCAAATCCTCGAAGGAATACATACCACAAAGGAGGTCGCAAACCACCCTGTGTGATCAATCCCCGAGTTGTAACTCTTTACAGAAGAAAATCCCCAAAGGAACACCCATAACTTGTGCATGCATGTGTTTTGGAGGCTATAATGGCACACATAAGCCTAGTTTTCCGGCGAGTTTAGGACCCAAATTCCTTAGGTGAGAGCATGCGGTTGCTAGATCTATGCCACTTTTTCTGTGCTAGCCTACATCACTCATGCGAAAACTCGCATGTAAAATTCCCGACTGCATGTTAATAAGGATAAAAATGCTAAAACATCATAACTTGAGCCACATCTTGACCAACATTACATGCCTATTATGCAAGATAGACATTTCGTCAAACACATGACAAACATATAAGCTACGGGTCATAAATGCATATCCGATAGTAAAATTTTGAACTTCATCCGAGAGTCACCAGGAAAGGCTCTGTATCCTCTCGAAGATAGCTACAAATCAACACTTTCTTATCCCATGCATTCATTAACCATGCAGTACTTATCAAATCATGAGAGAGATCCATAACTATAAGCAGCATCCTTAAAACCATGCATACCAAATCAACATATAACCGTAATAGAAACTATGAAATCAACCATAATATCACCATAATAATCGGTACAAGTGCTCATATATCACAATAGGAAAATAGCTCATATTAGCATATGAAAATCTCCAACCAAAGTCAAGGAGGTCTTCCAAGTACCACTCAACCATAGATTGGGTTGGAATCAAATCTCTCTTTTCAACCAATCACCCCCATGCCATATTCCAATAATGAATGTGGGATCATAAGGGTTAAACAAAAACAAAATCACTCCAAGGCTTCTAGAGGATCGAAAACACATCTCCAAACCTAAACCACACTATTTACATCTCTACAGTACCATAAATCACTAACATCAACCAAATCAATATCTATCCAAGTTGTTTGGGGCTCTAGGAATTAGTAACTCAACCTAATAGACTCATGGAACCCAATATATTTTTGCCTCGAGTGTTTATCCCAGCCCGCGAGGCTCTAGGGACTACTAAGTCAAGCCAAAACAGTAGGAAACCCAAAGATGCTGCTCGGCGAGTGTTTTTCCAAACCCAAAACCATATGAAACCTAAGAACCAATACCAAATGGTGATCCCGCTACACCATGACTATCTAGGGAATGGAAAGGAAATATTTAAACCACTGCTCAGGTCCGGAAAAATTTCAGTTAATGTGGAAATATGTCATATCCTCATCTTTGAATGGTTGAATAAGGCTTGTGGATTTGAAATATAGGAATGGTAGGCCGAGGGATTGATATTGATCCCCGGGTGGGATGTGTAGAAAACTTTCGTTTTCCTCATGAGTTGTTAGAATTTTCTAAATACATATGGAAGGATTAGTTTAAACCAAGTGAGGTCATGGCTGTACATCTATCTGGGCTACAAAGGGAATGAAATGGCAGATGATAACCAAATTTACCTACCAACCAACCACTTTGAACAATTGAATAGTTACATTGTTGCTCTCAATGTCTTCCCATGTTCCTCTAAGAGAGAGGGGAAGATTATTTATGTTGGGTGCATTCATTTTTTTGGAATATTCACCAAAATTAGGATAAATGTTTCTTACTGATGACACGAGACTACGGCAGTTTTAGCATGGAGGTGGAAAAAATTATTAAAATTTTGTTCTGTAGCTAAAGTGCACTTATTTAAACTCAAGATGTCACGTGCACGCATTGCACCTTTAATCCTTAAGGAAATATTAGGTTAAAAACATACTTGATCGAATCTCATGTTATCATATTCATAAGGAGAAGAAATTGCGTTGGGGAGACTTATTCTTATCCTAAAAGAAGAAGATTTTCATTTTTGGGCACTTGGAAAATATTTGGGCAACAGATGATAATGTTTCATAATATTGTCTGCGTATATTTCACATAGAGGGCCCGAAGATGGAAATATATTAGGATTGACTAAAAATATACCTATTTTTGATGTCTCACAAAGAAAAATTTCAAATGAATCGCAGGATATGTATGTAATGTTTCTTTTTATTTCATATGTATCTTTCACTAATAGACCTATTTTTTGTACATGATAAAGCTTTTGAGAGACTTGTCGATTTCTCTCGAATGGTTGTTTAGACAACTTTTGACATAATACATCATGCATATAATTAATGTAATTTTCATTTTCCATAAAAGTAAATTATGATTTTTTTCTCTTAAAAATGTATTGTAGCGATTTTGTTATCATTGAGAAAAATAATTTAAAAAACCATACAAAACTATATTTTATTTTGTGACAAATTATTTGATATTAAGGAAGCCGAGAAAAAAATTGAAATGCATATCAGCTAAGTTGTTACGTTATCTATTGTGTGACACTCACTAATAGCATTTCCACTTATTTGTTCAACTTTACTCTCTAAAGGAACTACTTCTAAAAACTAGAAATTCCCGATGTTATTGAAAATGATTTTATGTTGACATTATGATGTAATATGTTGACATGTTGTCCTTGATGGAAACCTACTTGACGAAGTTGCCTCATTATTTTACCTTGATATGGTAAAGGTAAATAATATCATTCTCGCGTAGAGAATCGTGAAGCGACTCGGCCCTGCGGCCACAATGCACCCACAACCGTATACCATCGGGTGGCTTTCCACCAGGGAAGAGATCTCGGCGTACGGCCCGGCAGTTGTACGACCTCCCTGCAACATAAAGCTCTGGGCGCGAGGGTATTGTGTGTGACATTTATCTTGTTGAAATTCTGGCACGTATTCGTAGGCCAACCATACTTTTTGGATCGTCGACATGTTGTGTACGATTCTAGGCCTCGTTCTATTATTATTAGTTTGGGAAATAAGTTGTACATGATACTAGAGGTAGGGACCTTTGCGTTACTGCCATCTCTTTGATTACTACCAAACAATGCAGTAAAATTATTTCCCAAACCAAGAAATTTGTTTTCATTACGATTCACCCACGGGGAAAGAAGAAAATTATGGTCGCAACCTCGAAACGGGTGCCTCGCATGGCGATGAGAAGGAGATGGAAAAAGTCGTGGAGGAATACCATTGTAAAGTCACGCACTCCATTGATCGACCCAGGCGTGTCACTACCTAATGGGTCGATATATCGATGTTGTGCTCTAGTAGAATGGTGAAATCAGAGAGGAGAAGATCCAAGAGTTGTGGCACATAAGGCCAAGCTCCTGCGCCCTGTGGGGGCGTTTGTCGTGTTGGTACATAAGAATTATGATACTTAGAGACTATTTACCGACTATCGAGCGCTTAACAAGATCACAATACATATTAGGAATCCAATCCCATGAAGTACCGATGAACTCCTACCCGCGTCGAGCCAGATATTTCGAGCGGAGATCTACTTGAAATCGGGTATCACTAGGTACCAATCGAACCCTCTGAGCCTGTGGAAGACTACCTTCAAATCAAAAGGAGGGCCTCTTCGAATGGCTATTCATCCACGCACATGGGATGAGAGCCTCCCCTATGTCAAAAACATAGCTATAACTAGGATGTCCGCAACTCAGCCGGCCATAAACCCTTTCGGTGGACTTGGGATTCTAGCCTATATGTTCCATGTGACGTAGCCATGCCATTTGCGGCTACTCGGGAAGATTTGACTCATGTCCGGTTGAAGCTAACGGTGAAAAAATTCATTGAGCGCACTCAAAGCACATCCGCGATAGGTTCATGGCATATTGGATAGAGCCAATGCTAAGTACAAGAAGTGACATGATCAACATCGGGTGTTAGACAACTTCCACGTGGGCGAAAATAGCGGTGGCGACGTTTGCGAAGGAGCGCCCCACTAGGACCCCACCACAAGCTTTGCTCCGCTTTGGTATGGGGCCATACACCATCACGAGGCTATGGGTGACAATGCCTTTTCGAGCTCGCATTCCACCATTCCTTGGTCCGCACCTAGTGTTCAATGTATGGACCACCTTCGCCCACCTAATTTCCACCTCTATCGAACACATATGACATGGAAAAAAACTCACACCAAATAGACTTAAACACGAAGAAAACATGGAAAAATACATAAACCGATCGGATCATGCAGCACACGATGCATCAAGAACACCACACGAGTGAAGGATCCAACTATCACCGAGTTGTCAAAGCATGCCAACACCTTCACCGAGAGAAAGTGGTTCACGAGGGACCCAAGTTCAGCATAAATTTCCTCACCTCATGGAGGCTCGCACTCTGTGTGGGGAAAATTAGCTTTCCTAATGGGGGAGGAATGATCCAAGTGGATATTTGTGGCCACCTCCCTCATCTCCACCTTAGTCGAGCTTTCATCATTTTTTCATATTACTATGTTTAGGAGTTTTTCTTTTCGGGTCCTAAACTTCCGCGAGCTATTTTGAGGCCCCGTACGACTTTTTGGGCATGATTCACTGGATATTTATTATAAATCATGTGAGGGACTTGTATTCCTTGGAGAGATCTTTCCAATTAGGTATCACACATGTCAAACAGTAGATAATATGACCAAGTTACGATCCCGGGAGGTTGGCCTCACCGAACTAACCCCAATCTGAACATAAACCTCTTGGTGTTTCATCTACTCGGGTTAGGTTTTGGTTGCTTTGTTTTCTCTTATTTTTCAATAACAAAACGGCCCTCGAGCCTCATTGTAACACAATTTACAATAGTATGTATCTACCACATTTCTTCTCAAAGATGAGCTACCATCGCCCGAGCTAGTTGATTTTCCATTATGTCCGTAAGTATTTTTCAGTATTTGATATTTAATGATATTAAGTGTTATTCCCGTTGCATCTTTGCGTTTATGTTTATTTTTTTATTTTATTGTTTTCGTGCAAAAAATTTGTAATCAAGTTAGTGGAAGTGGGTCCAACTAACCTAAAAACTTATAGCCAAATCTCGAGATACATACCACAAAGGAGAGTTTCATGAAACCACAAGCGGTGATCAATCCCCTAGTTGTAACTCTTACGGCAGAAAATCAGCGACACCCATAACCTTGCATGCATGTGTTTTGGAGGCTATAATGGCACACATAAGCCTAGTTTTCGAGCGGTTAGGACCCAAATTCCTTAGGGTGAGAGCATGCGGTTGCGAGATCATGCCACTTTTTCAGAGGCTAGCCTACATATCGCCGAAAACTACATGTAAAATTCCGGAATCATTGTTAGCATTGCGGATAAAAATGCTAAAAACAACATAACTTGAGCCACATCTTGACCAATATTACATGCCTAATGCAAGATAGACATTTCGTCAAACACATGACAAACATATAAGCTACGGGTCATAAATGCATATCCGATAATAAAATTTTGAACCTCATGCTGAGAGTCACCAAGAAGGCTCTATTCCCTCTCAAGATAGCTACCACACCATACTTGTTTATCCCATGCATTCATTAGCCATCCAATTACTTTATCAAATCATGAGAGAGATCCATAACTATAGCGCATCATAAAACCATGCATATAACCAGCATATAACCGCATAGAAACTATGGAAATCAACCACATCATCACCATAATAATCAAGGTACAAGTGCTCATATGTCATAATAGGAAAATAGCCATATTAACATATGAAAACTCCAACCAAGTCGGGGACTTTCCGGTACACTCAGCCATAGACTGGAGCTGAATCAAATCTCTCTCTGACCAATCACCCCCATGCCCTTGTATCTCCAATAATGAATGTGGGATCATGATTAAACCAAAACAAAATCATCCAAGGCTTCTAGAGGCCAAACCATCTCAAACCTAAACCACACTATTTCACCTCTTACGCCATAAATCACTAACATCAACCAAATCAATATCTATCCAAGCTGTTTGAGGGCTCTAGGAATTAGTAACTCAACCAATAGACTCCATGGAACGACCTATTTTTGGTCTCGAGAGTGTTTATCCCAACCGCCAGTGCCTCTGGGGACTACTAAGTCAAGCCAAAACCATAGGAAACCCAAGTGCATAGTATTCCGTGATCAGAGTGTTTTCCCAAACCCAAAACCATATGGAAACCTAAGAACCAGCCAAAAAAACCAAATGGTGATCCCGCTACACCATGAATATCTAGGGAATGGAAAGGAAAGATGTAAAGCCACTATCGCCGAAAAATTTCGCATATGGAAATATGTCATATCCTCATTTTGAATGGTTGAATAAGGCTTGTATTTGAAATATAGGAATGGTAAAAAGCCGTGAGGATCGATATTGATCTGGTGGGATGTGTAGAAAACTTTTGTTTTCCTCATGGAGTTGTTAAATTTTCTTAAATACATATGGAAGGATTAGTTTAAAAACCAAGTGGGAGGTCATGCATGTACATCTGTCCGCTCGGGAATGCGGATGATAACCAAATTTACCTACCAACCAACCACTTTCGAACAATTGAATAGTTACATTGTTGCTCTCAATGTCTCTCATGTTCCTCTAAGAGAGGAGGGATGATTTATGTTGGGTGCATCTCATTGTTTTTGGAATATTCACCAAAATTAGGATAAATGTTTCTTATTGATGACACGAGACTAGGGGATTTAGCATGGAGGTGGGAGTGTGGAAATTTTTGTTTACCGTAGCTAAAGTGCACTTATTTAAACTCAAGATGTCACGTGCACGCATTGCACCCAATCCTTAAGGAGATATTAGGTTAAAAACATGCTTTTGATCTAATCTCATGTTGTCATATTCACAAGGAAAGAAAAGCTGCAGACTGGAGACTTATTATCTAAAGAAGAAGATTTTCACTTTTTGGGCACTTGAAAAGTATTTGGGCAAATAGATGATAATGTTTCATAATATTATCACGGATATTTCAGAGGGCTGAAGATGGAAATATAATAGGATTGACTAAAAAATATACCTATTTTTGATGTCTTTGAAAAATTTCCCAAATGAATCGTGAAGGGATATGTATGTAATGTTTCTTTTTATTTTACATGTATCTTTCTACTAATAGACCTATTTTTGTACATGATAAAGCTTTTGAAGACTTGTCTCGATTTCTCTCGAATGGTTGTTTAGACAACTTTTTGAATATACATTCATGCATATAATTAATGTAATTTTCATTTTCCATAAAAGAAATTATGATTTTTTTCTCTTAAAAAAATGGCCACACTTTTGTTATCATTGAGAAAAATAATTTAAACCCATACAAAACTATATTTTATTTTGTGGCAAATTATTTGTATTAATATTGAGAAAATTGAAATGCATATCAGTTTAAGTTGTTACGTTATCTATTGTGTGACAATCACTAATAGCATTTCCACTTATTTTATTCAACTGCACTCTCTAAAGGAACTACTTCTAAAAACTAGAAATTCCAACGTTATTGAAATGAGTTTATGTTGACATTTTCATGATGTAATATGTTGATATGTTGTCCTTGATGGAAACCTACTTGATGAGTTGCCTCATTGATAACAACCTATTTGTTAAATATGTAAAAATGATGTGTCTATAGGTGAGTTCATATGCATGACAGAGGAATTCCGGCCAGGCGTTAGAGAAATGATAAAGGTAATGTTTCACAAAGTATACGCTTGTGGTTTGATGAAAGGCAAAGCGAGATTATGCCCTGTGAGCTTTAACAAAGGCAAACTCTGCAGATATTACATACATAATTAATGTATACACGGTTTTGATGAAGCGTAAGCTGTATACAAGCGGCACGTAAAGAAGCCAGGGTGCCATAGTGTGCTTACATACTCGAGCTTTATGTATACCGTCTTTACCATGGTTTTAGCCCACAGTATTGAGTGGTTGTGTCATCTATTTGATTCTCGTCCAAGAAAACCATCGTACCTAATCGGTGTGGTTTTTGTCTCATGGTATTTTCGTGAGGAAAGTATCAAACTATATAATGAGAGAAGAAAATCATGAGTACCGAGATGTGAAAATATGTGTATTTTGATTGAATACTTCACTGCGAATTATATGCTCGCATGGAATGGGTTATAGTTTATTAATAGGTCCGAAATAATGATGCACCTATGAATACAATGATGGAACATGATATATAGACACGCAAATGAATATGTATTTTTCTTGATCTATTTATGAGAATTTGGTAGACCTACGTAATACGGCGCATGTTTGTTGAAGTGAAGGGTATGATCGCGAATAAGTCACGTTGATCTTAAATTTTGCAGTCACATTCGAATATTTACATATCTATGCACTTTGCTCGCTCACGGTGGAAAGCGCGTATACACGTCGTAGGTTCGTTTTAGCAAAAGCGCATATGGAACTTAAGGTTTTTATGAAGATTGATAAATAGAATGGTTCGATCATTTCTCGCTTTATATTTCTTGTCCGACAATTAAGTCTTCATATAAATAGGGTTGTTTGAATATTGTATATGTTGCTAGTTGATTATGTACAAATATGATCAATGAGTGGGTGATTGAATATGATGGATGATGATGAATGAATAAGGGTTCGTCAGAATTCCTAGTATACATGAATGTCAGCTGCATTTTCTCTCGGGTACTGATCGGATTCCTAAATTCAATATATAAATATTTATTCGCAGAGTTTTTCCATAGGAAAGCACCTATATACGCAAAGAGTTTTAGTGAGTAAAGTAGCATATACATTTGGTTTTATGAATGATGGAGTGTTGAACTTGACTCGCATGTTAATTCAAAAAGTCCTGGCTTTATTGCTATGGATATGGTTACATTGATCTCACTCGGTTCTCATTTTAAATATTGGGTTTTGGATATTGGTGTTGATCTACAAATTGTGTTGATGTTGAAGTTGTTGGATCGCGTGTGAAAAGTGACGAAACTACGATGCCGTAGTGGGTCCGCGAGTTGAAGCCTTCAAAGTGTGGAAGTAGAAGCTTCCTGCCCGGCAGAAGGCGGTGCCCGCGTTCGCTAGTAGCTCGCGTCACGGTAGTGAGCGGCAGTGACGAGATCGGGGAGTTGGAGCTCCCTTCCGCAGGAGGCGTAACGAACGAGAGAAAGGTTGCGAGCCTTACGCGAGGTGGGTTCCTACGATACCGATATGAGTCGGCATCGGTACAACATTGTAAGAAGCTTGCATAATAAATATTGAAGATAGAGACGACAAAAGCGGTAGTTTTATCCCGACTTGGGTTTCCGCTTAAATCTTGAGTGTTCATGTGTGATGATTTATTATGTTATTCACTCTGCATTCGCTATCGCTTAAGCACGTTTGATACAATTGATGGTATCTGGGCTAAGTAATGTTTTTCGAATATTTGGGTATACACAAGTTTCCTTTAGGATAGCGCGTGTATATGCTAGTTGGGCTAACTCAAAGTCATATATAGAAATCCTTAAAGGAAAAGCAGTACCATGATTCTTGTAAATACACTCACACACTCTGCAGTATTTTCCCAACGATTGGTATCATAGGAGGTCCTTTTCCGGAGAAGCTTAATCGCTAGAAGGAAGATCATCTAAGATGAGCAATAAATAAGGAGACAACATCAATCGAACCACCACTCTTCAGCGGACTTGATCTTTTTGGAAGATAAGTGACAAAGATCCCGTCTTTTAGTCTCTTGGAGCAAATGTTTGGGTTATAGTTGAAAGGAAAGCTAGCAATATCTAGCTATAGTTCCAATAGATCCAACAACAAGGAAGAACTATGAAACCAATGCAAAAGTTGTCAATGCATTATTGGGAAGTACTGACCGAATCATTCGATTAAAAACAAAAAATGAGATATGGGACAAAATCAAATTACTGATCTAATGAAGGCGATGCCAAGGTAAAAAGTGCTAAAATCCAAACTCTCATAATTCAATATGAAAATGCTTTTGTAATGCATAATGATGAAAATATTTCTGCTTTTCTTTTCACATCTAGATGAGTCATAAATGGCATGAGAAATGCGGGTGAAGTCATAGAAGTGACACCACTCTAGTAGAAAAATGTGAGATCTCTTACTCCTACCCGAGTCAAAAGTGTCATACGCTATTGAAGAGAAGTAGGATCTACAAACTCTTACTATTGTTCAACCTCATGGGATTTTGACTACATGTGAAATGCAGGAAAGGAGGTCCGTCACAAGTCAAAGAAGCTCCTTTTAGAGCTATTGCAAAAGAGGGAAAGGACAAGGAAGAACAGAAAATAATCATGGCAGATGGCTAGAAGAAGATGAGGTAAATTTTGCAAAGAAACCTCCAACTTGGCACTAGAAGGTTCACCCAGGTGCAGAGTCGACTTTCCTTTCAAATGTTTTGCTTGTGGGAAGATTTGGTCATTATGTTGTTAAATGTCCTCATAGAGATAATCATGAAAAGGGAAAGGATTTGATCCAAAGGTAATAAGAAATCGATTTATCAATAGAAAAAGTTACTATACTCATGAAGATATTGATGGTGGTCTATCAAATATTGAAGAAGGAGAATTTGATCAAGACATTAGGCTTCTCATGGAATTTGAAAAAGACACTAGTGAGCCTAAAGATACTTTTATGGATGCTTTAGAAGAAAATTATTTTTCTTAAAGAAATAAATCAACTCAAAAATATGTTTGGAAGAGAAACAAAATAGCCATAGATACTCTAAAGAATCAACTCATAGAAAAGGAGAAGCACAATGAGAAATTAGAATGTGAAATAGTAAGTCTAAGAAAGGAAATTGAGAAAGTAAAAACTTTAAATCTTAGATTTGGTCTGAGCGGGATCCGAAACCTTAGATGAAATTATCAAGGTTCAACGCTCTCATTTTGTGAATACAAGTCTTGGATATATCTATGAATATTCTCGGTGTTTAGCTACCAGCTATCTAAATGTAGCTAAAGCCAACCATCAAACTTCGTCACTCAACAAAATAATAAAGACAATGTCGAGGTAAAGCATGATCAATCCAATTCAAGGATGAACAATAACAAAAATATCAATCAAAAGGTAAACAACAATAGAAGGTTCTATGAGTCGCGGTAAATTTCTTCTTTACTGGACAATACGCTTCTCATGTCATAATTTTGGTCATAAAAGCGGCTCAATGTGTTGCATACAAAACCATCATGACTAGAGAAGCAAGAAAGCAAAGAAATGAGACGGGGAATAAAGAAAATTACTTATAACATTTTTTCTCCTCTTGAAGGCGAAATTGAATGTTCATTTTGCAATAACTTTGGACATGAAGAATACTGAATGCACCAGCAAACTTCAGCCAGTAAAGAAAAATATCCGGGAAGGTATGGAGAAAGAAAGACTTTATAGTTTGAAAATCGCGGCATAGCATTATTTGCGATAGGAGAAGAAAATAAATGGTACCTTAATAGAGGGATGTTAAAAACACATGACGGAGTGATAGAGATAAAATTATTTCATACAATGCATTAGAAAAGAAAGAATGTTACTTTTGGAAACTGACTCTCCACCCGCTATCATCAAGGGTAAAGGAGTTGTTTTTCTAGGAAGAAAAAGGTTAAATCTAACAATATGAGGTATGTTGATGGATTAGAAGCAGAAATTGTTGAGTGTGAGTCAAATGTGTGATCAAGGAAATGAATTTGTCTTTAATAATTCAGCAGAGTGGTGTGGTGCAGGAACTTGAATAAGGAAAGACCGTAATAGGAGCAAGAGCAACCCAAAGAAATCTATATATATTGAAAAGGATGCCAAGAGAAATTTTATCTAGAGTAAAACTACAAAAAGCTTGCTTATGGCACGGATGATTGGGACATTTGAGATTTTCTCAAATAAACAAATCAAGAAGGCTCAAAAGGTCGTTCGTGATCTACCCAACATCTCTCTACCCGAGTACCATATGCAAAGCATGCCAAATTCGGGTAATCAAACCAGTGGTGCAATTTAATGCCAAAGAAGGATCAACAAGTAAGCTCTCTTTAACTTACACATACTAATTTATGTGGTCCTATAAGGAAAGAAAGTCACCTCGTGGAGAACAATACTATATCCTATTCATTGATGAGATTTCTAGAATGTGTTGGATCGGTTTGTTGAAACATAAAGATGAAGCATTTGAAAATTTTAAGATCTTCAAAGCCTGCGGATTTGAAAGGAAATAAATTAGATCTCAAAAATAAAATGTCTTAGCTCTGCGAGGAGGAGAATACCTATCGGATGAGATTATTTGATTTCTCGTGGAAAAATATGGCATAAAAAGATAGTTTTATGTAGGCGGAACTCCACAAAAAAATGGCATGGCGTAAAGAATGAATATAACAATTCATGGAAATGGCTCGTAAGCTATGCTTGATGAGTCTCGAGACTCCTGAGCACATTTTGGGGAGAAGCAACGCATACCATGCAGAAGTCATTCTCAACAAGGCTCATGTTCGTGTAAAAAATGATAAAACTCCTTATGAACTCGAAGTATGGTAATATTCATTATGAAACATTTTAGAGTTTTTGGAAGCAAAATTTTTATCAAAAATAATGAAGAAAAACTAGTCAGCGTTTGGAGCCTCAGAGCGAGATGAAGGAATATTCCTTGATTGCTCTTTCTAGAAGTAAACTCACGCAAATGCTACAACAGAGGTGCGAAGATTGTTGAATGTATTGATGTTGTAATTGATGAATCTCTGGCCGCACTGACTCCCAAAAGGGAAATAAAAACAAATGAGGATGATGATGATGTATATTTTCCCTCATCAAATAACAATAATATAGAAGGAGAATCCAATGAGGCGCTAGAAGAAGATATATCAGAAAAAGCTCCATCCAGGTAATGTTCAAAATAATCATCCGTGAATCTCAAATTCTACAGGAGAAAAGGAATCAAGGGTTCAAACAAGAATAAATATTGTATGATATCCCAGGTTTTATCGGAATTCTCTATCCACCATCGAAATCCAAAAATGTAAATCCTAAGCTAGTAAAGATAAATGCTGGGTTCTGTGCCATGAATGAAGAACTTGATCAAATTGAAAAGAATAAAACTTGGGAATTGGTTCCTAGACCTCATGATAGAAATTTTATTGCAACAAAATGGATATTCAAAAAAAAGTTAAATGAAAATGGATATGTAATTAGAAACAAAAGCTAGACTCTGTTTGTAAGCATGCTCAACAAGAAGGTATATACTTTGAAGAAACGTTTTTGCGCCGGACTTGATAGCCATACAGAATGTTTCTTGCATTTTCAGAGATTTTCAACAATTGAAGGTTTATCAAATGGATGTAAAATTTTCTTTTCCTCAATGGTGATCGCGGAAGAAGAAGTTTATATAGAACAACGCGAAGGATTCATTACTGGAAATGATGAAAAACTTGTTTTCAAACTCAAAAGGCCCTACATGGTCTAAAACAAAGCTCCTCGGGCATGACAATATCATCTTGACAAATATCTTCAAAAGGCAAGCCGTTTCACAAAAGGATGCTTGACATGACCTATACACACAAAATTGAGAAAGATAAACTGTTAATTATTGTTGTTTATGTTGATTGACATCACTTTTTGGGAGTAATGAAGAATCCATGAGTCGAGAAATTTTCCTTGGTTTGTGCTCGGTAGGGAATTCTGAAATGTATTTACTTGGTGATCTAACATATTTTCTTGGCTTACAAGCAAAGGTGGCATATTTCTCTCACAAGAAAAATATCTCAAGTAGATCCTTAAGAAGTATGGGATGGAAGTTACAAACTGCGAGTCACACTAATGGTGACTTTGGATGTAAAACCTCATTTCTCGTGATGATTCTCCCATGGTAAACTAACTAGAGTATAGATCTCATGAGCGGATGTCCGTTTATCTAACTAGGACTCCGACCGAGATATCATGCGCATGTAGTTGGGATTGTTGGACAGATCCAAGCCAATCCAAAGGAGTCACATCTCTCAAAGGGCCACAAAAAAATATATTCAAATATCTACAAGGAACCCCAAGATTTTGGCCCATGGTATCCCAAGAATGTTGATCTTACTCTTCATGCTTACATAGATGTAGACTCAGCATGGTAGTGGTTGGATGATTGGAAAAAGCACTAGTGGTGGTGCATTTTATATGGGGCCTCGATTAGTATCTTGGTTTCAGCAAGAAACAAAATTCAATTGGCTTATCTACATCGAGAAGAAAAATTTGTGGCTGCAACATCATGTTGCAAACAACTTCTTTGGATGAGCGACACACGTACAAGATCATTCAAATTAAATGCTCTCCTTCCATCTACGCTCTCAGTGACTATCTGAAAGTGCCATAAGTATCTCGAAAAATCATGTTATGCATTCCAAAACCAAGAACATTCCTATCAAATACCATTTTTTATGAGAACAAGTGCTTTGAGAAAAGGTCAAATTGGAATGTGTTTCCTCCAAAGAACAAGTTAGCGGCATATTTACTAGAAACCTATCTCCCGTGGAAGCATTTGAATATCTCGGACGAAGGAAACTAGTAGTTCTCCAGCCTCTCTTATCAATTTTGTTTGATTTTAGAAGATTAAATTCCGGTGACACAAAGAGGCTACATGAATCCTAGTCGTCGGTATATGCATATTTCTCTCTATACAGTACGCATATGGATCTCGTTGTCATAAAATATATGGGTCGGCGTCAGAATATTCTGCGCCATATTCTTTGGCTGCATGCTGCTCGAGTGTTATGTGGGTACTTTCTGCGGTTCCGTGTTCATCTTACATTTCCCTTTCCTTCAAATTTATCTCCTTGATGAAGATGCTTTGACGAATTGGTTGTTGGAAAATGTTCGGGATGCATAGGCTTAGAGCATTAGTCTTGGTGAGAATAATGCATTGTTGGCATTATGTTGGTTTTGAATTATGATCTCTTTCTCTGAGATCCTTTGGTATTGATTATAAAAAGTCATATCGGTAGACTTTGATGTAAGGGCCATGTTGAGACCTTATGATGTAAATATTTTACATATTTAGTCATGTATTGACTTAGTCAACATGTAAACCCACTTGGATTAGGTGCTTGAGTAAAAAATGCAAACCCAATTGGTTGGGTAGTTGAGTCAAATATGTAACCCCACCTAGCTGATATTGACAGTACTATGAGTCCTTGGTAGATAGGAAAGGTCATACTTGGTTGAGTCATAAAGTCATGTATTCTATTGAAAATATGAAGACCCAAACATGTGCTCGGCGAGCATGAATTACTATATCAAATCTACAGAGCTCTTCCTTCACCAAGGAAATAGAAACCTTGTTTCGGCATTACGAACACCTTTTTCCTTTACGTCAAAGCGAGAGAGAGTAGCCTCGGGTGTTTGGTGTTTGAATAATGCTTATGATTGATGTGGTTTCAGTGTATCTACGAATGATGATGATCAAACACCATCACTTGGTTGCCATGAAGTCCAAAGGGAGATTGTTGGCATTATGATGAAATATATTGATATGTTGTCCTTGATGGCAACTTGCTTGATGACTTGCCTTTTGATAGCAACCTATACTGGCAAAGATGTAAAAATGATGTATCTACGAAAGTCGCTCAAATGTGACGAGAAAAGAAAATTCCGCGGTGACGGAGAAATGACAAAGGTAATCAGTTTAACAATGTATATGCGGGTTTGATGAAGAGGAAACCTCGAGTGTACCCATGAGCTTTGATGAAGGCAACCCGCACATTCATCCCATAATTAATGTATAAACAATTTTGATCAAGTGAAGCCACGTATACACATGGGTACGAAGCACCAAGTCGCATATGTACTTATGCACTTAGTTTATGATACCATGGGTCACTTTACCATGGTTTTCAGCTCCATAAGTATTGAGCGATGTGTCATCTCATTGATTCGGCCCAGAGAATACCATCGGCATGCACCAGCGGTCGCTGGCTCATGGTATTGGTGCTAGCTCAAACTATAAGGAGAAGAAGATCATAGTACCAAGCCCGCAAATATGGGTATTTTGATTTGAATACTTCACTACGAAATATATATGCATTGAATGGGTTATCATTTATTAATGGACTGCGAAATAGCAATGCACCTATGAATACAATGATGGATCGGGATCTCTAGGCTCAGAACATGACTATGTATTTTCTTGACTACGCTTTGTGAGATGTTTAGATCTATTATTTCGCCAGCATGTTTGTTAAAGTGAAGGGTATGATCTGGATAAATCTGTTGATCTAAAAAATTTATGCGATCCTGAATATTTACGGATCTATGTGTTGGTTCATCACGATGAAAGCGCCAGACATACACCGTGTTCATTTCAAAAAAAGCTGGTGTGGAACTCAAAGCTTTAAAGAAGATTGCTGAAGAGAATGTCGCATCATTTTCTTTAGCTTATATATTTATGTTGTACATCAATAGAAGTCTTCATATAGATATGGGTTGTTTGAATATTGTATAAGTCACAAGCTAGTTGATTACAAATATGATCAATGACTAGGTGATTAGAATGTGATGGATGATGTTGATCTGAATAAAGAGGTTACACGTACATACGACAAATTATGCTTTGAATGTCTCGATTTGCATCGAGTACTGATCATATTCCTAAATTCATTATATATAGATCTATACGCAGGTTCACTCCACGTGAGCACGTATATATGTAGGTTGCATCGAGTAAAAGTAAGCATATACATTTGGTTTTATGAATTCATCGCTGAAGTTGATTTTGCATGTTAATTCTAAAAAGTCCTGGAGCTTTATTTTTGGTGGATCCGGTTACAATGATCTCAGTCGTCTGCTTTAAAGATTGGGTTTTGGCTATCGTTGATCTCACAAATTGTAAGCGTGTTGAAGACTGTTGGATCTAGTGTGAAAATTAATGAAACGTGGTGTCAGTGGGTCCGCGAGGGGTTGAAGCTCTCTCGGTGTGGAAGTAGAAGCTTCGTGAGTAGAAGTTGGTGTTATATTCAAGAGGTTGTTGCTCCCTTCCAGTCATCGGGCGGTAAATTTAGATCGGGTTTGGAGGCTCCCTTCCAAAGTAGTTACTAGTAAACGAGATCGCTGAAGCTCTACTTCCGCATAGGGTCAAATTTCGGAGAACGAGAGAAGGTTGCGGCCTTTTGTAGGTGGGGTGCTACAACGGCTGATGCTATGGGTACATCGCACGTACAACATTTTAAAGCGTAGCTTTTCTGGAGTATAATAAATATTGAATATAGAGATGAAAGCACCTGCGTGGTTTTCTCCCAACTTAGGTTTCCACCTTAAATCTTGGTGTTCATGTGTGATGCACTTTGTGTGATGATTTATTCTTGTTATTATTGTACCTATTTACTTCTTAACTATCTTATGTATAACTAATGAATTGGGCTAAGTAATATTTTCCGAATATTTATCTGAACAATAAGATATTTGGGTATACGCAAATTTCTTAGGATAGCCACATGTATAAGCTAGTTTGGCTAATCAAAGTCGCAGTATAGAAATTATTAGTAAAAGAAAAGTAAAAGATTGTAAATATTGATTCACCACCCTCTTCCCCACTCCTCTCAAGGTGCCTATAGAAATTAGTAAAGAGGTAAAGCTAAAAGATTGTAAATATTGATTCACTCCTCACTTACCTCTCATTATTGTTCCCAGCAATTTATGGCCTTAAAGCCTTTAAGATATTACAATATGAAAATAATGATATGTAATAACTTTTTATAATAACAAGTTTTGCTATGAAGTTCAATTCCTATTATTTAAGTTTGAAATTATATCTTATTATGTAAAAAATTATAATCTACATTGGTTGACGATAAATTAATAGTGGTCATTGCTATTATTTAAGTTTGAAATTGTTATCTTAAAAAGTAAGTGTATAAAAAATTATAATCTACATTGGTTGGACGATAAATTAATAGTGGTCAATAGGAAAAATTGAATCCTATGGTCTTGTTTTGGAAAGAACTAATAAATTGAGATGTGAAGTGGATAAGTTAATTATTTGCTTGGTTACGTGAATTGCATTAAATTTTTGTGGGTGGTAATAATCTTAGTAAGTATGCACATTTTATAATTTTACTATGAGGAAAAACTTATAAATAATGGCGGGATGTAAACTCCTTTCCTAAGTATATTTATGAAAATACTTGCTTAAATTATGATGGAAAAGTAATTGATAGTAAATATGTTATTGCAAGGTGAACAATTTTTAAATAAATCACTACACTAATATCCATAAATCACCACAAAAAATTATGCATGAATATTGTAGCCACATGCATAAAATTATGACAAAAAAATATGAGAGGTATAAAAAATCATGTATGAATATTGTAGCCATATCCATAAATCATGACAAAAAATATGAGAGATAGTTATTCCTATGACATTATATTGTCCAAAATTTACAATAAAACCAATCCATTTCAATGTTTAAAAATTAGTTTTTATATTATTGAAACAAAAAATATTTATGTTTTTAAAGTTAAACCTTTTATGTTATATTGATTAATGTTAAACCAACAATTATAAATTATAAATAATAATAATAATAAATTATAAATAATAATAATAATAATATTTTGTACTGCAATTACATTATAAATTATAAATTATAAATTATAAATAATAATAATAATAATAATAATAATATTTATAATAATAAATATAAAAATAAAAATAAAAATTCAACAAAATATACTCAAATTTAGTGATTTGTTTTGATAATCGAACGCATACGTGATCTCTACACAAAAACATCTACACTTGAACCAGAGACGGATTTACATGACATCTTACAAATTAATTTAATTTAACACAATGACATTCTAATCCCAAAGAATATGTTGACTCGTTGTTCGACACATTTGTACGACTTCACTATCAAACACTAAAGTTAATCGAAATATGACTTTCTTGATTGTACATGCGCTCAGATGCGCCGTACCGTGAAGCTGAGCTTCGTAGGTGCGGATTTATCCAATACATATATGGGTGGGGTGAAGTCAAATTTCTGATGTCTATATCCATAGTGTGCTGTATTCGCATTTTTTTAATTGTACACTTACTGTCAGGTAGTTATAATAGCTGACAGCTAATATTTCTGTAAGCTACAGGATATTTAATGCATACTAAAAGTTTGATAGGATATTTAATGCATACTAAAAGCTTTGACAGGACAAATCTTGTTGTCCTTACCTGAAATGTCTCAAAGTAAAGCTTTATGGCTTCCATGAGTATGTTTTGAGTATATATGCATATATTTCTCTCTATAGAGTCGCATATGGATGCTTGTTGTCATAAAATATATGGGTCGGCCTTGAGAATATTCGGCGTCATATTCTTTGGCTCTGTTGCTCGAGTGTTTATGGGTACTTTCTACGATTCTGGTGTTCATCTTACATTTCCTTTCCTTCAAATTTATCTCCTTGATGAAGATGCTTTGATGAATTGGTTGTTGAAAATGTTCGGGATGCATAGGTTTAGTGGGGAGCATTAGTCTTGGTGAGAATAATGCATTGTTGGCATTATGTTGGTTTTTTGAATTATGATCTCTTTCTTGAGATCCTTTGGTATTGATTATAAAAAGTCATATCGGTAATTTGATGTAAGGGCCATGTTGAGACCTATGATGTAAATATTTTCATATTTAGTCATGTATTGACTTAGTCAAATATGTAAACCCACTTGGATTAGGTGCTTGAGTAAAAAATTTAAACCCAATTGGTTGGGTAGTTGAGTCAAATATGTAACCCCACCTAGTTGGGATATTGATGTAATTATGAGTCCTTGGTGATAGGAAAGGTCATACTTAGTTGAGTCATAAAGTCATGTATTCTATTGAAAATATGAAGACCCAACATGTGCTCAGGGGAGCATGGTCAATACATATAAGATCTACGGAGCTCTTCCTTCACCAAGGAAATAGAAACCTTGTTTCGGCATTAGAACACCTTTTTTCCCTTTATGTCAAAGGGCGAGAGTAACCTGGTGTTTGGTGTTTGAATAATGCTTATGATTGATGTGTCTTTCGGGTATCTACAAGATGTGATGATCAAACACCATCATGGTTGCCATGAAGTCCAAAGGGGGAGATTGTTGGCATTATGATGCAATATGTTGATATGTTGTCCTTGATGGAAACTTGCTTGATGAGTTGCCTTTTGATAGCAACCTATTTGTTAAAGATGTAAAAATGATGTGTCTACAGAGTCGGTTCAAATGTGATAGAAAAAAGAAATTCCGGTCGGTGACGGAGAAATGATAAAGGTAAGGTTTAACAATGTATATGCGGGTTTGATGAAGGAAACTCGAGTATACCCGCAAGTTTGATGAAGGAAACCCGCACATCCATCCATAATTAATGTATAAACAATTTTGATCAAGTGAAGCCGCGTATACACATGGGTACGAAGCACCAAGTCGCATATGTACTTATGCACTTAGTTTATGATACCATGGGTCTTTACCATGGTTTTAGCCCATAGTATTGAGCGATGTGTCATCTATTTGATTCCGTCCAAGAATACCATCGACACGGTGTTGTTTTGGCTCATGGTATTGGGAAAGGTTCAAACTATATAAGGAGAAGAAGATCATAGTACCAAGCACTGCAAATATGTGTATTTTGATTGAATACTTCACTCGAAATATATATGCATTGAATGGATTATCATTTATTAATGGATCTGAAATAACAATGTACCTATGAATACAATGATGGATCGGGGATCTCTAGGCACGAAATGACTATTTATTTTCTTGATCTGTTTGTGAGATGTTTAGATCTATTATCTCGCGCATGTTTGTTAAAGTGAAGGGTATGATCCGGATAAATCGTTGATCTAAAAACTTTATGCGGTCTTGAATATTTACGGATCTATGTGTTGGTTCATCACGATGAAAGCGCGTATACACACGGGTTCATTTCAAAAAAATCATGTATGGAACTCAAGGTTTTTTCGAAGATTGTTGAAGAGAATGTCTGATCATTTTCGCTATATATTTATGTTGTACTGTCAATGAAGTCTTCATATAGATATGGGTTGTTTGAATATTGTATAAGTCTGCTAGTTGATTACAAATATGATCAATGACTAGGTGATTGAATGTGATGGATGATGCTTGTTGAATAAGGGTTCAGTAAATCGACAAATTATGCTTGAATGTCTCGAGTTTGCTGCGAGTACTGATCATATTCCTAAATTCATTATATATATATCTATAAGCGAGGTTCATCCACGGGAAAGCACGTATATATGTAGGTTGCATTGAGTAAAGTAGCATATACATTTGGTTTTATGAATTATCGGGGTTGAAGTTGAGTTTTGCATGTTAATTCAAAATTACGGGTTTATTTTTTGTGATGCAGTTACGGTGATCTCATCGTTTACGTTTAAAGATTGGGTTTTTGGCTATTGGGTTGATCTACAAATTGTGTTGTGTTGAAAGTCTGTTGGATCTAGTGTGAAAATTAATGAAACGTGGTCTGTAGTGGATTTCGAGGGGTTGAAGCCTTCGGTGTGGAAGTAGAAGCTTCTGTGAGTAGAAGGCTGGTGTTATATTCAAGAGGTTGTTGCTCCCTTCCGAGTGCGGGCGGTAAATTAGATCGGGGGGTTGGAGGTGCCTTCCAGTGAGTTACTAGTAAACGAGATCGGGGGGGTTGGAGCTCACTTCCGGTAACAAGCTGGAGAACGAGAGAAGGTTGCAACCTTTTGTGAGGTGGGTGCACAGCGTCCTGATATGGGTCGCATCGAGTACAACATTTTAAGCGAGTTTTCTATATAATAAATATTGAATATAGAGACGAAAAGCAACGGTGGTTTTCTCCCAACTTAGGTTTCCACCTTAAATCTTGGTGTTCATGTGTGATGCACTTGTGTGATGATTTATTCGTTATTATTGTACCTATTTACTTCTTAACTATCTTATGTATAACTAATGAATTGGGCTAAGTAATATTTTACGAATATTTATACGAACAATAAGATATTTGGGTATACGCAAATTTCCCTTAGGATAGCCGCAGTATAAGCTAGTTTGGCTAATCAAAGTCGACGTATAGAAATTAGTAAAAAGAAAAGTAAAAGATTGTAAATATTGATTCACCACCCTCTCCCCCACTCCTCTCAAGGTGCCTATAGAAATTAGTAAAAGAAAAGTAAAAGATTGTAAATATTGATTCACTCCCTCCCCCCACTCCTCTCGGTATTGCTCCCAACAATTTATGGCCTTAAAGCCTTTAAGATATTACAATATAAAATAATGATATGTAATAACTTTTTATAATAACAAGTTTTACACTGAAAGTTCAATTCCTATTATTTAAGTTTGAAATTATATCTTAAAAAAAATTATATAAAAAAATTATAATCTACATTGGTTGACGATAAATTAATAGTGGTCATTTCTATTATTTAAGTTTGAAATTATATCTTAAAAATAATTGTATAAAAAAATTATAATCTACATTGGTTGACGATAAATTAATAATGGTCGATAGGAAAATTGAATCCTATAATCTTGTTTTGGAAAGAACTAATAAATTGAGATGTGAAGTGGATAAGTTAATTATTTTCTTAGTTACAAGGAATTGCATTAAATTTTGTGGGTGGTAATAACTAGTAAGTATGCACATTTATAATTTTACTACGAGGAAAACATAAATAATGGTGGGATGCTTGCTTCTAAGTATATTTATGAAAATACTTGCTTAAATTATGATGGAAAGTAATTGATAGTAAATATGTTATTTAGGGTGAACAATTTTTAAATAAATCACTACACTAATATCCATAAATCACCACAAAAAAATCATGTATGAATATTGTAGCCATATGCATAAATTATGACAAAAAAATATGAGAGGTAAAAAAAATTCATGTATGAATATTGTAGCCATATCCATAAATTATGACAAAAATATATGAGAGATAGTTATTCATATGACATTATATTGTCCAAAATTTACAATAAAACCAATCCATTTCAATATTTAAAAAATTAGTTTTTATATTATCAAAACAAAAATATTTATGTTTTTAAAGTTAAACCTTTTATGTTATATTGATTAATGTTAAACCAACAATTATAAATTATAAATTATAAATTATAAATTATAAATTATAAATAATAATAATAATAATATTTTGTACTGCAATTATAAATTATAAATTATAAATTATAAATTATAAATTATAATAATAATAATAATAATATTTATAATAATAAATATAAAAAAATAAAAATAAAAAAAATTCAACAAAATATACTCAAATTTAGTGATTTGTTTTGATAATCGAACGCATACGTGATCTCTACACAAAAACATCTACACTTAAACCAGAGACGGATTTACATGACATCTTACAAATTAATTTAGTTTAACACAATGACATTCTAATTCCAAAGAATATATGTTGACTCGTTGTTCGACACATTTAACAGCTTCCTATCAACCTAAAGTTAATCGAAATATGACTTTCTTGATTGTACATCTGCTCAGTTGCGCCGACCGTGAGCTTAAGCCGATTGCGGATTTATCCAATACATATATGGGTGGGGTGAAGTCAAATTTTGATGTCTATATCCATAATATTTTGGGAATTCGTGATTTTTTTAATTGTACATCTGCTCAGTAGTTATAACTTATAATAGCTGGTAACCAATATTTCTTAAGCTATAGGATATTTAATGCATACTAAAAGTTTGATGGGACAAATCTTGTTGTCCTATGAAATGTCTCAAAGTAAAGCTTATGACTTCATGAGTATGTTTTGAGTATAAAAATAAAATCTTAAATCAAACTAAATAACTCTTTTTTTAGGTTGGATAGACCAAAAATTGGTCTGAATGAACATTAACTACCACCATCATCATATAACCCATCATATTCCTATTAAAAGCTACACCATTTCGACTAACGCCTATCATTTAGTTAAAGTAAACGATCCACCAAAGGATTTCAAACTCAAAAAGTTGGGCAGTAAATGGTGGGTTGTTGTTGATGGTGGGAGAATAGGGAAAAGAATGGAAGGGATTATGCCCCAATATCTTCAGCTCCGCTACCCCCTTTGTCGAGGCTCCGCTCCCCCCTTTGATATCTTCAGCTCCGCTACCCCTTTGGCGAGGCTCCGCTCCCCCTTCCACCTCGCTGAAGGGAATCAAGGGCAGCAATCAGCCTTGTCTGTCTCTTGACGAGAAAAGTCACTCCGACGAACCCTGCCCACCACCGATCAGAACGATGGAGAGCACAAAAAGCTAGACTGCAGTGAATTAATGTCATTCAATGACAGGCTATCAATGAAGAAGGGTCGGGTTTCTGATTCGCATCCCATGGATGCTTATACCTCGGGAAAATCTCCGGTGGTTGCTCGTGTATTTTCCCGGTAAGCCCTTGGGCACCAT
Organism: Pinus albicaulis; assembly: GCA_034641835.2. Classification (NCBI taxonomy): domain Eukaryota; kingdom Viridiplantae; phylum Streptophyta; class Pinopsida; order Pinales; family Pinaceae; genus Pinus; species Pinus albicaulis. The sequence continues at coordinate 2,065,857,947 of CM076575.1, read as the reverse complement.
TTTCGCATCGGATTCCACTGAAGAAGAGTTGAATTATAACCAAGTAGGTCCTCTGAATTTCTTCATATTAATGGGATTTCGAACTCGGGCCAAACTCACTGGGAGATGGCAATTTCAGGTATATAGTTGATCGATCTTTACCTTATTGCTATTCTTGGTGATGGATCGAGATTGTTTCAATCTATGGAACTCGTGTTATGGAACTTTAGTTGTGATTTCAGTAAAGCGGCAATTCCACAGTCAAGTCAAATAGAAAGACGATAAAGCTAAAACAAATTTGCACCTTTGGATTAAGCAAAGGAGGGTCACGATTTACCGTGGAAAACACAAAAAGGAATTGTTCGAAAGTCAAAGTTATTATCACCATAGATATAAATATCATCATCAATAGTGGCTGAGCCACGCTGAAGTGTAGGTAAATCCGTTTGAAAAGGTGCAGTGGAATTTTGTTATATATATCCGTTCAAAAAATAGATACGAGTCTACATGTGCGTGTATGTTTTCCCAGCAAACGATGGAATGGGTATGTTAAATAATAAGAAACCTGAGCTTGTATTAACAGGATTTTATGATTGAAATGAATTTTGCAAATTTGCTATGGTTAAAAGGCTAGTATTAAATGAATTTTGGAAATTTGCTATTGTTAAAAAAACCAGTCTTAAAGCATATCGATAGAGTGTAAAGTGAGGAAGTATCCTTAAACAAAGAATAATAAACCAAACACTTCTATTGGTAATGAGAACTTTAAGTTGTAAAATTTTTGGTCTCTGCACATCTGCTCATCAAACCATGAGCATTGTTAATATATGAATATTTGTCATTTGGGAGTTTATATTCCGATTCTGTGAACTGTACCTGTGTAATGTAATTTCCATTTATATTGCCTTATTTTTGGTAAGTCAAGTGGGAATTTGACAAATGCAAAATTCTTTAAAAATATCTCGACTTACTTTAAAATAAAAATATGAATATTTTTTTTTCACGGTTGGTTCAAATACATTAGTTTATTTCAAAATGAAAAAATCTAGAAAATGTTTTCCTCAAATTTAATTGAAATATTATGTTATTAAAATTTAATTTGTTTAAAGTAAAGTTCAAGATTTTTTCATTATTTGTTTCAAATTGAAAAGTCTAAATCGCGCTTTCCTCATATTTAATGGAGTATTCCATTGTAATAGTGAATTTGTTTAAAGTTTTACTTTTATTAGATTTGTTGAATTTTTATTATACAAGGTTTATTTTTTTAGAATTTTAAATCATTTTCAAAAATTGGATAATTGAAATTAAATTCATACACTTAATAAAAATTAGAGAAAAAAAAATGAAAAGATTAAGATTAGTCTAAACTACAATTAGGGAAAAGAAAATATTATATTCATACATTTTTTTTATTAGTATTATAATATTTTTTTGAACTTTAATAACAAATGAAAAATACGAATTTCAATTGACCTAGTTAACCTAACTTTTTAGGAGTAAAGATAATAAATAAGTGCTTTGGTGATAGAATTTTACACTTATTAATTAAGTAACACCATTCAATAATTCACTCGGATACACAAAAATATAATATATAAATGCTTTAGTGATATATTTTTTCCACTTTTTAATGAAGTAACATTAGTCAACCATTTATTATGATACAAGGAAATATAATTATACCAGGTAAATGTCAAAAGATGAATGAGATAAATGAATCCATAAAAAGTTTTTTTTGTTTTATGAATATTTCTTTTACTTGAAGATTTACATAATATAGTGAATATTACTTTTAACTAGTAGAAGACATATATGATATATTAAGGTAGAAGTAAATTAAATAGAATTTTAATATTCAAATTATGTTGAAGTAATATTTAAATTTTAAAAAAAAGGGAAGAAAAGAGGAAAAAAAAACAAATTAATAATATGAAAGTTTTAAAAGTTTTAAACTTTAAACTTATAGATAAATTTACAATATTGTAATTTTTTTATTTACTTTTAATGTGTTAGTTGATATTTCACATAAATGTTTGATAAGTAATAAAAAAATATTTTAAATTTTAATTTTAAGTATTAAAAAAGGAAAATTATCTCTCTCTCTCTCTCTCTCTCTCTCTCTCTCTCTCTCTCTCTCTATATATATATATATATATATATATATATATATATATATATAATCCATTTTAACTCCTAATTTTGTTAGTATGTCATGCTAAGTATCATGAATATAATAATATCCTTAATTTTATATTGTTGTACCTTTTTTTTGTATTTATTACATTTAATTATTGAAAATATTTTAGATAATTAAAATATAAATATTTATATATATAAAAGATTTTTAATCAATATATATGCATATTACTATGTTTATATACATTAATTAAATGTTTGATATTAAGTTAATTGTTAATAATACTATATGTTAATTCATTAAAAATAAGTGGATAAGAGGTCTATGGTTACTATATGTAGAGTTCAATAGTTATATTGTGTGTGAAGTCTATGGTTGCTATAGTCACCCTTCTATAATTGGATGTTTTGCTTCATATCTTCAATTATAATAGTTTGGTTATTGGATGTGCCAAGATACATGGTCTTTTGAGATTATAGATAAAGGGTTAGTTATCCTTAGTGTAACCACTCTAGCGACAAATATAGGCAAATTTTGAGTTGTTATCATTAGGTGTTATAGATATTTTTAGCTTACAAGAAAAGAGGTTCCCTGCAACAAAGAGGAGAGAGGAAGAATAAAATGAGTTTCCTAAGAATGAGCCTTCCTCCTTTACTCATCCCACTCATCATTCTTCATAGGAAGAGAAACACTATCATAGCTAGTGTTCTATGGAAACATAAGGAAAAAATGGAATAATTAGAGAGTTGGTAGAGGGAAAGAGAACAAAATTGGAAAATTAGAAAATTTAAGTAACAAAGTGAAGGAAAAGAGAAAAAAAATTCCAAAGGACCATATTTTGGAGGAGGTGAAGTGCACCCAATTTAGTGATACAAATGCGAAAAAATTCTTTAAGATTGTTGAAACCGCTTATTGAAAAAAAACCATAGTGGCTAGGGTCTTGGAAAAAATGACAACCAACATGCTTGAGGATGAAAACCAACTCCCAAGGCTAAAGATATACTAACCTCAAACGAAGTTGAAGAGAAAGTACAACCATCCCTTCTTAATTAAACTAATTTAAATATTTTTTTTAATAAGAAGTATTAAAAAATATTAATAGCTACATAGTAATTCTTTATTTTCTCCCAAACCTTTTCTAACTTATGGTTTGATAACTCACACATAGTGCGATCAAATTATTAACATGAAGTGTTGATCTATTTGGTTTGAAATAGTTATCCAATATCATAGTTATATTTTTTATTTTTGTTTAAAATATGTGTTATAACATATAGATGTGGTTATAACATATATATGTTATAGAATGTATAGATACATTATAATTTACATTAATAAAAATTATTTTAAATATTGTATATGTTACAAAACTTTCAAAGATTTTTCCAAAGGAAATCTTCTAAGAAAATTTGTATACACAGTGATTATTTTATAGATATAATAGCGAAAGATGGAGACATTGTTTTATTTAATGTGACCTTCCCCTGTGGTGTATTGAATCAATTTCAACAAAAAAATTAAATTCCAATAATAACGACAAAGATGTGCATCAATGCAAAAAGAAGCAATCTGTTAAATAGTAGTAGAAATTCTTAGAAGCATATGTGTCAAAGCTTTTACTGAGGCACTTCAATCTAAATATCTGAAATCACATAATAAAAAAATGGATCGCCCAAAGTAATGTAGATGTTGAATATCTATTGTTGTGATTATTTTTCTAGAAGGTATTGCTAGACTCCTATAATTCAAAGTATCACAAGGTGACTCATTATTTACGATTAGATTATTTATATTGAAAATAATATTCGTGGTTGTAATTTATTTCCAAGAAGGAATTACTTTGGTTAAAATGGGCAAAGAACGGTTTCTCCTAGGTTTCGAAATCCCATTTTCCATAGCCAAATTAAGCCTAAATACATCATTTAGTGCATACCCATTAAACCTTCAACAATCATCTAATATAAAGTGTTTTGACTTCATATTACCATCTGCCATATCTTATGATGTCTTTTTTAAACATTTGGTTGACCACTTCATTCGCACATACCCCACCATCCACTCACACCCCGCTAATCTCCTGACACATTTCCACCATCTCTTGCTCCCTATCTCCCCATCCGATGACCCATAACTTGTTTAAGCCCCCTCTCGGCCTCGCGAAGTTAACGTCAAGTACGAAATCAACGGTCTTTCGAAACCACTCTCACCGCTACGTGTTAGTTGTCCATCGTTTCACACCCCCCTCCATCCTATACCACTTACCGTGTATACCCCCCTCCCGAAATGGCTTTCCCGCCGCAACAAAACCAACTCCCGCCACGCTTTGCTCCACGTCGGCCTACCAACTCGCACCACCATTTCTCCATGGTGACCTACACGACCAACTAGTTTCTACGATGACATTTCTTTAGGATGACTGATAATTCACACGGGATTATGCGCCATATCGAGCTCTTCCGCTAAACCAAAGAGAAATAAAATCTTTTTTGTTGGCATTCACCCTGCTACGAAATTAGAAATCATAAATCAAATTGAAGATTATATACAACCATCGCGACATGTAGATTAGATCGTGCAACAAGCTTGTTTCTTAAGAAAAAGCGAGGGTTAGATGTCAATTTTGTTTTTATCGTTGCGTCTTCATCATCACACTAGCCAAATTATTATCACTTTTCAATCAATAACGGACTACCAAAGTAAATACGTCACCATCTTGGCCCGATTTATCTTGTCACCGCTACTTGCATGGTTCCACTTGTCCAATTTTTTTCTTGAATGTAATAAATGATGATCACTAAAGTAGATAGGGAAACTCGACTTAAGTTTTAGTTAAATACTACATGCATTGGCAGTATCATAGTGGGTTGGACCTTGTTGGATCATGCATTGTAAGAACTATTGTATTGGAGCATTGTAATGTTTGGAGGTAGGGCATCAATAATAAGAGACTATTTACGGGATACTTGAGTCGTGTTAAATGGTGATGTGTTTCCTATACGTATTTAAAATTTTTCCATTGTTTTCCTTGATGTGCATCATTTATTTGATTTTAAAACATAAATTTTAGATTAATATTTGTTGTCGGAGCACCTTAATACGTATGTATTTACCATCTAAATGTTTTCTTACAGAGTACGGTTAAAGAATTCTTAACTACTCTTTAATCATTACTGAATATGACTATTTTTTCCATATCATAATTCATGATTCCTTAGAGATCAGATTAGTACGGTTAGCTTACCGTGATGTTCTTAAAAAATTGATGCCACAAAACCGACCCTTTTCGTGACTCCATAGCCCAATGAATTAGCTTCTGCAGACTCTGCTCATCCAACCAACAAAATCAATCAAAAAAACCAATTATCACCATCACCGTAACTAGCCTAACATCGAGCAATCATAATATTAAGGAAAAAATAAATCAGAAATAAAGAGAGCCCTCTACGAGTCTAGGGAAGCTAGGTCCTGGATTCCAAAAGTGGTTTGATGTTGTCCTCTATCATTTATTCTTGACAATATTATAAATTATAGACCCCCAAACATAAGTGGTGACCATACTAGAGAAATTTCTCCGATGAGTGCACTTTAAGTTTAAGTTTTGACTTCTAATGTTGAACGAAGTCAAACATCGAAGGTTGTTCCATTCACTTGGTGACTCCATTGATCTGCAAAATTCAGAAATAGAGAATAGCTGGCGACTCCACGAGCTCAAGATGGGATCAACTGCAAGGAGATATGCTCCTATGAATAGAGATTACATTATAGGTTTTCCAAACAAAATTCCTTAGGTAAATCGGCAAAGAAATCTTCCTATTTTTCAAGATGAGAATGTTGATGATGCTTTGTTACATCTCATTAAATTTCACATGCATTCATGGAAGTTGAAAGTTGAATGGCATGAGGGACTTCCACATGAAGATGTTCATGGCAACATTAGAAGGAAAAGCGAGGAAATGGTATGAAGGTTTAAACCCCGGTAGTTTGTTTTCCTTAAAATATTTCCACATAGCATTTTATGAGCATTATAAAGAATATTTTCCATCTTTGTCATTAGTGGAAAATTGTTGTGATCAGTTTGAGGATTTCATACAATACCTTGAAAGTATTATTAAATATCTAGAAATTATGAATGATGAGGATCCATAGAAGCACTTTATGAATTTCCTTCTCAAGTTAATTGTCATGATGATCAAGAGAAGTTAGTTGAAGATGAAATTAATCAAGAAATGAAAGTAGATTCCCATGATCTCTATTCGGATAAAAATGATAATTCATTTGCTCCTTTGTATAAAAATAAAGAAGATATATAGCATCATGGTCAATCTTTATGAGAGAAAGAAAACAATTGTTGTTTAATCCAAAGAAAACAAAGACTACCTCCTCCTTTAAGCTGAACAAGAAATTTATCATATTCTAAGTACACGACAGACCTCTCAATCTTTATGTGATCGGGAGATTTATTCTATTTGTTTTATTGTTGATTTATGTATTTGAAGTCATTACTCATTTAGAAACAAATGTAGAATAGATTTGATGTTGATGTTTGTCTTACATTAACAAGGCTTATTGTTATAAAATATATTTTTTTCATCCAAAATGATGGCCTTAAAACATAATTTAGCAATCCCAATCAAGATATATCAGATTTTCTTGAGGACAACATATTGGAATACAATGAAGATGCCATATCGAGATAATCATGAAGAATGTTTAGATATTCTCTTTGAGAATGATCATGAGCATAATAAATTGGATCAAAGAGTAGTCCGAGATGAAGATTGTTATTTGAATCCTCGGGACCAAGTATTTTTACAAGATCCTTTTGTTGGCCTCTTAGAATCATTTAAAGAAGGAATATGTTGTGCCATGAATGGTTTGTTGCAAGATTTGAGGAAAAAAATGAACACTTATGTTCAACAACAATTAAGATGGGAGTGGTCATTTTCTTTTTTCAGCTTGCTCAAAAAAGTGAACAAGAATCAGTCATGTAGTCATTTACTTGATTGGCTATATTGGAGAGAAGAGTTCACTTAGTGTGTATATCGTCACTAAAGAAGAGTAGGATAGTAGGTGTGAAAATAAGCTCGATACTACGAGCATCTTTCCAGATTTTAGTTTCATATTTCTTTTGAGTTTTTCGGTTCAAGTGTGTTCCAGACTTTAGTTTCAACATAGTTCGGGTTTCAACATTCATATTTTCATGGTGCAACGAGGGATCTACGTTTGAAAGTTTACGGTGCATAGTTTAGCTATAGTTTTCAGTTCGGATTGCGGTACACGGATTAGAAGTTTAGAACAAATAAATAAAGATTTTAGTTGCAAAATTTTTGTGGAAGAGTAGGTTGTCTGGCTTAAATCATCTCAATGACCAAGCAACGCTGGTCGCCAAATTTAGAGATATGTGGTTCTTCTTTGCCTTCATTTCGGGAGGACAAACATCCCCTGACTAGAGCCACTACTAGACTCCTGTAATTCACGGTATCACAAGGTATTTGATTATTTATGATTAAATCATTTATATTGAAAATAATATTCCATGGGTCGTCATTTATTTCCAAGAAGGAACTTTTGGTTAAAATGGGAAAAGAACGGTTTCTCCTAGGTTTCAAAAATCCCATTTTCCATAGCTAAGTTAATCCTAAATACATCGTTTAGTGCTTACCCATTAAAACTTAAAAAACCCTCTAATATAAGGTTTTTGGACTTCATATTACCATCTTCCATATCATATGATGTATTTTTAAACATTAGACTGGACCACTTCATTCACACATACCCCACCATCCACTCACACCCCTGCTAATATCCCGAAACCTTTCCACCATATCCGCTCTCTATCTCCCCATCCGATGACCCATAACTTATTCTTCTCGGCCTTTGAAGTTAACGTCGTGGGGGGATCCCAAAATCAACGGTCTTTGAAACCACTCTAATCGCTACATGTCGGTTGTCCATCGTTTCACACCCCCTCCTTCCTATACCACTTACCGAGGTATACCCCCCCCCCTGCGAAATATTTTTCCCACCGCAACAAAACCAACTCCCTGCCACCGCTGCTCCACGTCAGCCTACCAACTCCCGCCATCACTACTCCACGTTAACCTACCTAGCCAACTATGTTACGCGATGGCATTTCTTTCGGATGACTAATAATTCACACGAGTTCGTGACATATCGGGGTATTACCCTTTAAAAAAAAGAGAAATAAAATCTTTCTATTGACATTCACCTGCTACGGAATTAGAAAGCATAAATCAAATTGAAGATTAGCTACGGACGACACAACATGCAAATCAGATCGTGCAACAACTCTTTCGTAAGAAAAGCGAGGGCCAGATGTCAATTTTGTTTTGTCATTTGCCTCTTGACATCACACTAGCCAGATTCGATCACTTTGTAATCGATAACGAATTCCAAAGTAAATACAATGACCGTCTTGGCTAGATTTATCTTGTCACTACCATTGCATCATTCCACTTATCCAATTTTTTTCTTGAATGTAATAAATGACGATTCTATGAAGTAGATAGGGAAATCGACTTAAGTTTTAGTTAAATATTTGAATGAATTAGCAGGTATCATAGTGGGTTGGACCTTGATGGACCCTACATTGTAATAACTATTGTATTGGAGCGTCTGTAATTTTTGGAGCTTGGAATCAATAATAAGAGATCGTTTACGGGATACTTGAGTTGTGTTAAATGGTGATGTTTTTCCTATCTTTGTTAAATGTTTGCATTGTTTTTCCTTGTTGTGCATCATTTATCTGACATTTGTAAAACATAAATTTTAGATTAATATTTTTTTGCAGATCACCTTAATTTCGTCTTTATTTACCATTTGAATGTTTTCTTCGAAGTACGGTTAAATAATTCTTAAATCGATCTTTAATAATTACTAAATATCACTATTTTCTCCATATCATAATTCATGCTGCCTTAGAGATCCAATTAGTACGGTTAGCTTTCCTTGTGATTCTCTTGAAAAATTAATGCCACAAACCAACCCTTTTCGTGACTCCATAGCCCAATGGATTAGCTTCACGCGATTCTGCTCATCCAACCAACAAAATCGATCAAAACAACCAATTCTCACCATCATTGTAACTAGATTAACATCAACATTCATAATATTAAGGAAAAAATTAAATCATAAATAGAAAGTCGTCTACGAGTCTAGGAAGGCTAGGTCCTCGACTCCAAAGTAGTTTGATGTTGTCCTCTATCGTTTATTCTTGCCAATCTTATAAATTATAGGGCTCCCAACAGGGTATGTTTCTATATTTTCATCTCACTATTGGGGGATTACACCCTCCAATTTTTAGGAAGAACTCTCCTAATCCAAGGGAGAAGCATACTCTCATTGAACTACTCTCACAAACATGGAGATTCCGATAGAATGGGCTTATTGGATCCCAGATTTAGGACACACAATTTGACGATTCTACCAATCCATGCGGTACTGTGGACGTTTTTTGGAATATTAATTCTTTACTCACATAGACTATCTTGGGACTGGGCACGAGAACCGTATGGGCATCACGCACTAGAGAATGGAGAGACTGAATGACACGTAGACATTCCTCCGAGTGGTGGGTACTACCATATGCATATATGGAATATATGTGATAAAGAAGATGTGCATATATAGAAGGCTGAGTGACTTTTGAATATGTAAATCTTTCGCATATCCACATGTTTTTTGTATATGCACAACTTCTATATATACGCTTCTTCTATATATGTGCATATCAAAAAGTTCCGCATATACAATATATGCACATATGCAAAGTTGCGCACATACAAAAGATATGCACATATACGGAAGATACGAATATACGGAAGTTGTGTATATATGAAATATATGCGCATATATAGAAGATACACATATATGCATATATGAAAAACTTTTGTATATGTGCATACCTTTCATATATTCAAACATCTTCCATATATGCGCATATCTTCTATATATGTGCAACTTTCGTATTTTTCGCAACTTATGTATATGTGCATATATTTCGTATATGAGCAACTTGTTTATATGCACATATCTTTCGTATATGTGTAACCTCCGTATATGCATATCTTTCGTATATGTGTAGCTTCCGTATATGCGCAACTTCCGTATATGTGCATATCTTTCGTATATGCACAACTCACGTATATGTGTATCTTCTATATATGGAAGATACACACATACGTAAGTTGTGCATATACGGAAGATATTCACATATACATAATTTACGCATATACGAGAAGATATACGCATATACGGGAGGTACGCATATATAGAAGTTGTGCATATATGGAAGATATGTGCATATCAAAGGCCTTCCAAAATTCCTATCACGGCTACAAGGGCTATGAATGGAAGGGAAAAATTACAAAATTGGGAAATGTTGTGGTATGATTTGGTTCAAGAATAGTTCAAGAGAAATACAAAAGATAGAGTATCATCTAGAGCAGAGGATGAAGATAAATTTTTCCTTGGCTAGGAAGGGGAAGAATGGAAAAGGAAAGAAGACCCAAAGAAAACCTTAATCAAGCAAAAATAATGGCAAGATTAAAAAAATTGAGCAAGATAAAAAATTTTCCACTGCATGACGAATACATGCACAATGCAACAAAATGTACAAACAATAATTCTAACAAGAAGCCTTCGGGAGGAGCATGAGGTGAAGTGATGGCTTCACAATTCGAATTAGCCTTCACCCTAATAACATGCATGACCAACACTATTATGGGAAGTTTGTGGTACCTTGATTACGGTGCATGATTCCATATGACGAGGTGCACGAGTTTTTTAGTAGCCCGGAGGAGAAGGATCTCCATATGCATATTGAATTGGAGGATGATGGGAGGTACAATACTACAAGAATTGGTACTTGTCACCTTTGAGAGGGAGAAAGCCTCCCCCTCTTCACATCAAAGATCTTATATTTGTACCTAGGCTGATGGAGAACCCGATCTATGTTGCGGTATTGGAGGATAAAGGCTATGATGTTATTTTTTTAGTAAAGGGGAATAATTTCAAAGACACATAGCTCATCGGGTAGGTGAAGTAGATTAGACTTCGAGTCAAGAACCTATACGGGAAATTCGAGGTGGGATATTGTGCTACATTTAACAATAAGGCAAACAAAGTTCAGATTCAAGATGTTTTAGAACTTTGGCACAATATATTGGGTCATATACACCATGGTGCCTTAAAAATCATGTAGAAAATTACCACTAGTCTCCCTAGAGGGTCCCTTGACAAGAAGGATGTACGCAATGGTTTCACATTGAGGAAATATGTCAAATTCACTTTCTATGGCCGAGATAACGAGAGAAAATGAAATCTTGGAGCAACTCCACTCGGGATGTTTGTGGACCCTTTTCTATAGCCTCCAAAACAAAACATAAGTATTTGTAATTTTTTATTGATTATTTCTCTAGAAAATGCTATATCTTCTTCATGTGGAAGAAGGATGAAGTTTTCTCAAAAAATTTTGAATTCAAAGAATTACTTGAGTCTGGGAAGAAGGTGAAGGCTCTTAGGAGTGACAATGGAGGTGAATTTGTTTCAAATCCCTTCAAGGATTTTTGTGCCAAATAAGGTATTTGAAGAGAACTAATGGCACCCCATAACTGACAATGAGAATGGGGTAGGCGAGAGGAAGAACATGAGTATAGTTGGAGTTTCAAGAGATATGCTACATGATAATGGGTTTCCATTGTATCTATGGGAAGAAGGATGCAACGTAGTAGTATACTTGCGAGAACTATATTCCTCGTAGAATACTTTGTTTGGTCACACTGAAGGAAGATTTCTCTAGGAGAAATCACGATGTGTCTCATTTCGAAATTTTTTTGAGCTTCGGTTTTTTGTAATGTCTCCAAGGATTTGAGGAAAAATTTTTGAGCCTACGGTAGAGTTGGGAGTTTTTGTAGGATACACCAAAACTCCACACAATTATCGGTGTATATACCTTCATTGAAGATGAAAGTTGTGAGGACGGATGCCAATTTTTATGAGGAGAAGGCTATGCTATTATCTCTTGAATGAGAGATGAGTATACCACCAAAGTAGGAGCTTATAGATCCAAAGGAGGAGCCTCTAGATGTGCTTCGGGAAGTTGTGGAATAGCCACAAATGGAGGAGAAGAGAGGAGGCTGAGTGGAGACACCCACTCAACTAGAAACATCCATAGAAGGGAGAAAAAAGAACCAAAGAATATGATAGATTGTTGTAAGATGCTACGGAGAATGTGGGAGCCCCCCTGCATTAGTATGAAAACGAGAGGAGATCACTTGAGAGGTACATTGGTTACATGGCTCTCACGAAAAAAGCTCATTGAGTTAGAGCCTTATTCGTTTGAGCAAGTAGTTTCTCAACATGTTTGGGTTGATTCCATGGTGGAAGAATATGAATCCAACATGAAGAAAAATATATGGGAGGTGGTGTCAAAACCGAAAGGGGAAATCGGTGGTTGGTTCTAGATGGATCTACAAAGTGAAGCATGCGAGCTAATGGGAGAATTGAGAAATACAAGGCCGGATTTGTGGTCAAAGGATTTTCTCGGGTAGAGGGAATTGACCATGAGGAAAAAAAATTCCCCTATGGCAAGGAATTTCTCCATCATATCAATTCTTACATTTTTTCGCGTAGATGGGGTGGAAGATTCACTAGATGAATGTTAAGGCCCCTTTCTCAATGGTGTTGTTGAGGAGGAGCTTTACATAGAGAAACTAGAAGGATTTGAGACGTATGATCGAGAGTCACGTGTGGAGACTCGGGGAGAGCATTCCATGGTATCAAATATGTGCCCCAAGCATGGTACATACGGATCAAAAATTATCTCGGTGGTTTTGTGCTTCACTAAAAGTGAAGCGAGATGTGAACCTCTATCACATTGTGGTAGATGGTAAGTTGCTTATTCTTGTTTTGTATGTTGATGATTGAATATTGATAGGTGATGAGCAACTAATACACTCTTGCAAAGAGGATATTTCAAGGGAATTTGAGATGAAATACATGGGCTTAATGCATTACCTTCTCGGGATGGAAGTATAGCAAGGTGATGGTGAATTGTTTGGGTCTCGGGAGGATGTATGCCTATGAAATATTCCGGAGAGATTTCACATGGATAATTACAAGTCTATGGAAACACCTCTAGGTACAAACTAGAGGAAGGATAATTCCACTTCGAGGTGAAGAGGTTTATGCTACCATTTACATGTAGCTTGTGGGGTCTTTTATGTATCTTGCGAACACAAGAACCTACATGTTCTATGCAATAAATGAACTGAGTCGAAAGCTATGGTGAGGCCTACCAAGCTATATTGGAAGGAAAAAAAGCATGTCTTACGAGTACCTCATAGGCACTATAGAGTATGAATTATTGTATAGGATGATAAAGGGAATGAAGCTCCAAGGCTTCACCAATGCGGATTAGGGCGGAGAGTCCATCGGATAGGAAAACTAATTCAGGTGCTATCTTCATTATTGGGTTCACATCTATTTCCTGGTATGTAGGATATTTATCCAGGATTTGTTTATCCATGAGATCCCACATTCATGATCGGAATATGGCACGATGGTGGTGCATTTGAAAGAAAGATTTGGTTCAGCCATGTCTATGGTTGGATGGTACGTGGAAGTCTCGAACTTGGTTGGGTCTTGCATATGTTTAATGAAATCTAAGTTATCTTACCTTTTTACTTCTTATTATGCGGCTTTAATGGTTGTTATATTATGGTTATTTATGTGGCTCGAATCCTTGGAGACATGAAAACAAACTAAATCTCCAAAACTTTCGAAATGCGACACATCGGGGATTTCTCCCAAAGAAAAGCTTCCTTTAGTGTGATCATACCAAGTTATTCTATGAGGAATCAAATTCTACAAGTAGACTAATGTGTTACATGCTTCTTCCCATATATATAATGGTAACCCCTTATCATGTAGCATAGCTCTTGCAGCTCCAACTATGCTCTTTTTCTTCCTCTAGGCTACCCCATTATGTTGTCGGTTATGGCACACCATTAGTTATCTTCGAGTACCTTTATTGGAATGAAAATACTTGAAGGAATTCTGAAACAAATTCACCTCCATTGTCACTCCTAATATCCTTCACCTTATTCCTAGTATCCTTCTCAACTAATTCCTTGAATTCAACAATTTTTGAGAAAAACTTCATCCTTCTTCCACATGATGAAGATCTAGCATTTTCTAGAGAAATAATCAATAAAAATTACTGAGTACTTATGGAGGCTATAGAAAAGGGTCCACGAACATCGAGTGGATTTGCTCCAAGATTTCATTTTCTCTGTTATCTCGGCCATGGAAAATGAATTTGAAATATTTCCTCAAAGTGAAACCTTTGCGGACACCATGCTTTGGTCAAGGGAGCCTTTAGGGAGACTGGTGGCAATTTTCTACATGATTTCTAAGGCACCATGGTGTAGATGACCAAATCTCTTGTGCAAAGTTCTCCAACATCTCAAATATGCACTTTTTTTTCCTTGTTGTTCAATGTAGCACAATATCCCACCTCAAGTTTGTATAGGTTCTTAACTCAAACTCCAATTTTGCTTCACCTACCCGAGTAGCTATATGTCTTAGAAATACTTTTTGCCTTTACTTGAAAAAATAACATCATAACCTTTATCCTTCAATACGGCTACATAGATCAGGGTTCAACTTCAACCTTGGTACATATATAACATCTTTGAGGTGAAGAGGGGAGGCTTTATCCCTCTCAAAGGTGACGGTACCAATTCTTGTAGCCTTGTACCTCCCGTCACCCCCCAATTAAATATTCATATGGAGATCCATCTCCTCCGAGCTACTGAAAGGATCCTTGCACCATTTCATATGGAATGAGGCATAAAGAGAAAGGTACCACACGCTCCCCATAACAACATTGGTCATGCATGCTATTAGGGTGAAGCCCTAATTCGAATTGTGAAGCCAAAAATTCACCTCCTGCTCCTTCGAAGGCTACTTTTTAGACTTATTGTGTGTACATTTTGTTGCATAGTGCCCGTTTTCGTGGTAGTGGAAACATTTGATCTTAGTTAAGTATTTCTTCTTGCCATTATTTTCGCTAGATTCGAGTTTTCTTTGGGTCTTCTTTCCTTTTCCCTTCTTCCCCTTCCCCGAGATAAGGAAACATTTTCTTCATCCTCTACTGCGGATCATCTTGTATCTTTGGTATTTCTCTTGAACTCTTCTTGAACCAAATAGTAACGCAACATTTCCCAATTTGGTAATTTTCCCTTCCATTCATAGTCTTCGTAGTTGTGATAGGATTTTGGAAGGTCTATGATATGCGCATATCTTCCGTATATGTGCAAGTTCCATATATGTGTATCTTCCTTATATGCGTGTATCTTTCGTATATGCGCAACTTACGTATATGTGCATATATTCCGTATATGCACAACTTACGTATATGCGTATCTTCCATATATGTGCATATATTTTGTATATGCGCGGATTCCGTATATACAAAAAATGCACATATACGGAAGCTACGCATATACGAAATTTATGCATATACGGAAGATGCGCATATACGGAAGAGTACACATATATGAAAGATATGTGCATATATAGAAGTTTCACATATATTGAATATATGCGCATTTACAAAAGATGCACATATACGTAAGTTTCACATATATGGAAGATATGTGAATATATAGATGTGTGCATATACGGAAGCTATGCATATATGCGTATCTTTCGTATATTTTCATATCTTTCATATATGCAAAACTTACATATATGTGTATCTTTCGTATATGTGCATATATTTTGTATATCCGTAACTTCCATATATGTGCATATCTTTTGTATATGTGCATCTACTTGTATATGCAAAAAAAATTGAGATGCACGTATACGGAATAAACAAATATACGAAGTTGTGCATATACAAAAAAACATGTGCATATACGAAATATTTTCATATAATAAAGTTACACAACTTCTATATATGCACATCTTTTTTTATCACATATCTTCTCGTATATGCATATGGTACCACATGCCACTTTGGAGGAATGTCAAGGTGTCATTCAATCCTCTCCATTCTCCGGTCCGAGGATGCCCATACATTTTTGTGTTAGTCCTATATAGTCTATTCCGGTAAAAAACTTAATATTCCAATAAAGGTCTACAGTCTGCATTCATTGGGCTGAATCATCTAATTGTGTGTCCTATATATGTGATCCACTAGTCCCATTCTATCATAATCTTAGTGTCCAAGATAGTAGTACGATGAGAGGATCCTTCTCCCTTGGATTAGGAGAGTTCTTCCTAAACATTGGTTGGTGTAATCCCCCAATAATGAGATAAAAATATAGAAACATACCTTCTAGAAAAAAAATCACAACAATAGATATTCAACATCTACATTAGTTTGGGTGATCCATTTTTTATTATGTGATTTCGGATATTTAGATTGAAGTGCCCAATGAAAAGCTTTGACGCATATGATTTTAATAATTTCCACTACTATGTAATGGAATACTTCTTTTTGCGAGGATGCACATCTTTGTCGTTATTATTGGAATTTAAATTTTTTGTAGAAATTGATTCAATACACCATGGGGAAGGTCACATTAAAGAAAATAGTGTCTCCATCTTTCACTATTATATCTATAGAATAATCATGGTGTATTCAAATTGTCTTAGAATATTTCCTTCGGAAAGTCTTTGAAGTTTTTGCAATAGATACAATATTTACAATAATTTTTATTAATGTAAGTTATAATGTATGAAATTTAAATGTATTTATACATGTTACAACGGATATATGTTATAACCACATCTATATGTCATAACGAGATATTTTAAACAAAAAATGAAAAAATATAACTACTTTGATATTGGATAACTCTTTCAAACCAAACCGAGGTGTGAGTTAGCAAAAAAATAATTTAAAAAAGGTTTAGGAAAAAAATAAAGCATTACTATGTAGCTATTAATATTTTTTCAATAATTCTTATTAAAAAAATTAAATTAGTTTAATTAAGAAGGGATGGTTGCACTTTCTCTTCAACTTCGTTTTGAGGTTACTATCTCTTTAGCCTTGGGATTTGGTCTTCATCCTCAAGCGGGTTGGCCTAAGCTTGCACTATCGGTCTTTTCCAAGACCCTAGCCACTATGGTTTCTTTCAATAAGAGTTTTCAACAATATTAAAGAATTTTTTCCCACTTGTATCACTAAATTGGGTGCACTTCACCTCCTCCAAAATATGGTCCTTTGGAAATTTGTTCTCTTTTCCTTTACTTGTTACTCAAATTTTCTATTTTTCCAATTTTGTTCTCTTTCCATCTACCAACTCTCCAATTATTCCATTTGTCCTTATGTTTCCATAGAACACTAGCTATTATAGTGTTTCTCTTCCTATGAAGAATGATGAGTGGGATGAGTAAAGGAGGAATGTCATTTTTAGGAAACTTATTTTCTTCTTTCTCTCTCCTCTCTCTCCTCTCTGTTGCGGGGAACCTCTTTTCTTGTATGCTAAAACTCTCTATAACACCTAATGATAACAACTCAAAATTTTCCTATCTTTGTCACTAGAGGGGTTACACTAAGGATAAGTAACCCTTTATCTAGAATCTCAAAAGACCATGTATCTTGGCACATACAATAACCAAAGTATGATAACTAAAGATATGAAGCAAAAACATCCAAACATAGAAGGGAGACTATAGCAACCATATATTTCACACACAATATAACTATTGAATTCTACATATAGTAACCATAGACCTCTTACCAACTTATTTTTTAATCAATTAACATATAGTATTATTAACAATTAACATAATATCAAACATTTAATTAATGTACATAAACACGGTAATATGCATTTATATTGATTACAAATATTTTATATATCTAAATATTTATATTTTAATTATCGAAAATATTTTCAATAATTAAATGTAATGAAAACAAATAAAATTACAGCTATATAGTCCAAGGGGTTTTGGATTGACAAAAAAAGAAAAGAAAAAGTGTACAACTATATAAAATTATGGATATTATTATATTTATAATAGTTAGCATGACATACTAACAAACTCAGAGATTAAAATGGATTATATGGTTTATACATATAAAATTGATTATATATATATATATATATATATATATATATATATATATATATATATATAACTAATTTTCCTTTTTAATGTATTTAATAGGTAGAATTCAAATTTAAAATATTTTTTTATTACATAAACTAACAAAGGTTTTAATTTGTTTTTTATTTTATTTTTCCATCTCTTCTTACTTTTTTGTTTTTTATTTAAATATTACTTCAACATAATTTTAATATTAAAAATTCTATGTCATTCACTTCTACCTTAATATATCATATGTCTTCTACTAGTTAAAAATAATACTTGAGGTATTATGGGATTTCTTAGTGTAGATGATAGACATATCCTGAATACCATATGTAACACACCTACCTTAGAAGCTTCGGTGAAAATATAATTACGAGTATAATTTTTATTACCGTTTCCACCAAGAATAGCTAAAATCAAGACACCTACCTTAGAAGCTTCGGTGAAAATATAATTACGAGTATAATTTTATTACCGTTTCCACCAAGAATAGCTAAAATCAAGATTCGGTTGGATGTAAAATGAATTCTTGACAATTGTGTATTAATTCTTTCCATATATCGGTGAAAAATGAGGTACGAGAGGGGCAGATAAAATATCTAGGGGTAACATATTACTATAAGGATTAAAAGTCTCGTTTCATGGGGAAAAATAAAAAACTAGTTTAGGATCCGTGTAGAGTGAAAAAGAATTACGTTGTCACTGAACTCGCCAAAAGCTGAATCTTGGAGCTCGAGATGCACTTGCACCTTGGAGAACTGAACCTTGAAAAAAGAATTACGTTGTTTTGACTCGCAAAACTTAATCTTGGAGCGTGAACGCATCTTGCACCTTGGAGAGCGGGTCTTGAAAAATAATTACGTTGTCTTGAACTACTTGCAAAAAGCTGAATCTTGGAGCTCGAACACCCTGCATCTTGGAGAGCTCGCTGAATGCATCGCATCTTGGAGTCTTGGAGCATGAATGCGACTTACCAACGATAATGCTGAATCGGGAAGGAAATAGTCAACTCGAGAAGAGGTGATGTTGTTTGTTTGCTTTTCCTTATTGAGAGTCCAGAGCAGTCATTAATAATATTGAATCAAGGAAATAAAAATGACTTCAGAAGAGGAGCTATTGTTGTTTGTGTAATTCCAGGAGTTGTTTATTTATTTCTTGAGATCCTAGAGTGGTTTGGAAAGAATATTTCTTTTAATGTATTGGTACTTCATGATAATAGTTTCTTGGAAATCATATATGAGTATGCATTTTCTTACCTTAACCTTTTCACTCTGAATTAAATATGCATCTATATTGGAGGATAGAATTTGTTGCATTCTCCCATGTGCTATTAGCATTTGGCTTGCCTTGGATACTTTATATATATATATGGGTTTTCCCAAATTAATAGTAAATTATTGATATTTAATAATATATCACCAATGCAATATATAAAATAGGCATTGATTTGCAACTATAAATGCTTTTGAATTTTAAATTCAAAAGATAAATATAGAGTAAAACGTGGTTTTACTTAATATGTAAGATTGTGTATTTTCATACCAATAGTCCTCGTGCCATGATATGTAGGAATGAATAGGAATTTTTATGTAAAGGATAAATAACCACGTGATTAACATGAAAGAGATTATGTGGTTATTTAGCTAAAATTTCTTGAAAGGAATAATTTCTTGGAAAGATTGCATTAGATGAATTGTTTCAACTTCTTGATTTAGATGTATAAAAGGTTAAAATAACCTTAGTATAGTTTCCTAGTTTTATGCATAAAAGAGATAATTTATTGAAGGGAAGGTTATGATAACCTTAGTATAGTTTCCTAGTTTTATGCATAAAATATGGTTATACTGTGATAATTTATTAAGGGAAAGGTTATGATAACTTTAGTATATTTGCCTAGTTTTATGCATAAAAGATTGTTATTTATGATAATTTCTTGAAAGGGAAGAATAAGAAGCTTTCAAATATAAAGACAACAAAACTAGGTTATGATATCTTCATCGATGCAAATAAAGTATGCATTTGTTACATGAAAGGAATAGTTAATGATTGTAGAGTTCTAAGAAGTGAATAATGTGTTGCCTACATTAAAGAAGGGTTATTATGATAAGCTCTTGCATGCACAAAGAATAGTGATTGTGTTGGAGGTTTATATTCTTTGCATGGATAGAAGAAGTATTGAGTATAATGTTTCTTTAAGAGAATTATTTGTGAGTACTTTATGCTATCATAACAATTATGTTAGTTTCTGCATATGCATGCAATATTATGCTTAATTGCATTAGTTTTACGAGAAAATAAAACATGTGTTTACATGCTCTCTTGTGTTAAGAATTTCTTTGGGAAGACTCTTTTTGGAAACTATATGCATAGCATGTATAGGAACAACATTCAACGTGTTAGCTTTATTATATTTACATGCTCCAAAAGCAATAGGCTGACAAGTTGGTTCTTTTGTTAAAGTTTAAGTAACTCGAATTCACAATGTGTCATTTTTCATTAAAGGAATTCTGAACAAGTGTAGTGATTTATCTTGTACGAATGTGAGTGTGTGCGTAGAAGTGTCATAATAATGTGGGGACTATGTTGACCTAAATTGATAATTACTTTCTTACACTAATGTAGTGATGTTAGAAGAAAGCATGTTGTGATATTGTATTCACATTTCATGTATGCACATGAATAAGTGTTAAAGGATTGCTTAAAGGAATTATTATTGATTTGATTGTGGCTTTATCTAATCATGCTATAAAACCTTGTTGGTGACATCAATGACAGGGAAATGATGGTGACTTAGGATCTCTTAAAGGATTGATTATTGATTGATTGAGGCTTTATCTAATCATGCTATAAAAGCTTGTTGATGACATCAATGACGAGGAAATGATGGTGACTTATGAGAAGGAAATAGTATGCTTAACATGATGGCAAGTAAATGATTATGGTTCATGCATATGAATGTGAGCTGCAAGGGATGATCCAATGTACGATGTTCCATTGTAGGTACATCCATGCCACCATGATATGAAGATATGAAGATTAGTGGGTAAATGCTATCTTAATTATTGTAATGGCTTTAAGTTAGATATTTATATATTTCCTTGTAAGATTTATAATGATGGTTAAGGGGACTGGTATCCCTTATAATCCATTGAGTGAGGGTTGAACACCCTCACAAGCATTTAATAATAAAATTAAACGTTTGTCGGTTTTCACCCTCTTACGGGGTTTCCGGGGGTATATTGGTGTTCAATGATCTCATTGATTATTGTGTCAATTTGATGATGTTGATTCCTTTCTTGTTGTGACGTTTCATAATGTCAAGTATGCAATGACTACATGAATAATGAAATGAATGCAAGGTTACATCATACGGTTTTATGTTAAAGTACTACAACAGAGGTTGTTAATGGTTACGCAACTTACTATTCTTATACTAAGGTTACACTATGAGCTGGTGAACATTCTATCTAATGATTAGTAAGGAATATTTAATAGTGATTTGGATAGTTACGCGTGGGTAACTTGTATAAAAAAAATTTAACTCATGCATTTCCATGTGAGGTTATCAATGTATGTTACAAGCGGTATCGAGCTAAAGGTTGCAACACTGGCGCCTTTGGGATTTGTTAAGAGAAAAGAAATTGAGGTATGTTAATAATGGAAATCGGTTAAGGTATGTGGTGCGGGGCTAAATAGTTAACCCAATTTCTCACACTGGCTAGCTCTGTTTACCTCGCTCTTCCCAGGATTATACTTTTTTTATAAAGTATATAATTCAAAAATAAAAAAAACATTACAATTGGTTTCAATTACCCTTATTCCACCTTATATTATAATCCAACACTAATTTTTTTCATATTCTATAAGCGAAACTTTGTTATTCACATAACTTTATTAACGAAAACCACATGATACAAATTCATTCTGCAATCTTTTCCCCATGGGTTGTGGGGCCTCTTAGGGTGAAACCCATAACATAACTTTTATGCTTTCAATTTATGGTTAAAAAATAAGATACGACGGCATAATGTCTAGGCCACATTTAAAAATTAACTCATTTTTTTATCGTTTATCGGATGCGCTCGTTGATCTAGCGGAAAAATGTTATATCGCATTTTAATTAACCCGATTCTTAAAGATTTAGAATTGCGCGATATTGGTGGTTTTATAATGCCACACCTCACTTCGGAATCTAATCGCGTGACCTCATAAAATACCATTTACTGCATCAAAGCTATGCAATAACCGCTTATCGGGTGCAAGAAAACCACTTCGGAGTTCCACATTTCACCATTCCAGTCTTAATGCGAGTTCCAAACGTCGAGGATTCCATCATACTTCCGCCTTATCACTTCGATTCATGATTCTAACCAAACGTGAGGTTACGTGTATGTCACAAAAGCCCACTTCACATATTTTGATTTTCAGATTTGTAGACTTAAGCCCCAATTCCGAACGTGATTCAAACAATATACGAAATTTCATATGAATATAGCAAATTGTCATGTGGTTCCTTGCATCGGTACTCGGGAATTTTTCAACAACAATTGAAGTCGAATTTTCATCATTTCCAAACTCTGTCTATGCTTCGCTCAGCTCCTTACCTTCGACTCTCGTTTCTAGAAACTTCGATTCCAAAAATAATTAAAACATGGATCTGCAATGAAGGCTACTTGTATATTTTCTTCAGGTTGAATCTAAATCTCATACAATCACCAACGCACCATTACTTTACATAACAGAGAATATGATCCAATTAAAACTTTGAACAAAATATCACGACCAACATATACAAATTCAAGTTGTCAAAATAATTCGAACGAAACTCAAATACAAAACCATGATTACACACCAATTTTACATCTATTATTCATAAAATATAATATCCGGAGGATTGACCCTCTCGACATTTGATTACATCGGCTTCCTTTCCCTCTGTTTTCTCTAATTCTTAAAAAACTATCTCTAACTCTCGTCTTCGTGAACTCTTGTCTCCCTCTTCATGTGTAGGATTATATTTATAAATATATTTACATAATTATGGATTTCTCCGGATCCTTGATCCTCTACATAAATCACTCAACTAAAACCTCTTTATCCTCTTTTTGACTCAACCAATTCCTAATTTAGATTTTAAAATCCCTTAAATCCTCATTTTCCTAGGATTTCTCACTCATCCCTAAGATTTCTATATCTCACAAGATATTCTCATTTAACTAAATTACAATTAAATTTCTTCAAAAATCAACTAAACTTAGGAAAATAACAAAATTGATTAAGGGAACCCACTCCCTTTAGTAAATGAGAAAGAAGACTCATGGATCTTATAAATTTCGAAGAATTCTCCTGCATCGGACTCCCTAGGTTGCAAAATTCATGGACTCCTGTTCATGAGTCACCCAACTGCTTACTGCCGTAAACTTCATCA
This sequence comes from Pinus albicaulis, assembly GCA_034641835.2. Classification (NCBI taxonomy): domain Eukaryota; kingdom Viridiplantae; phylum Streptophyta; class Pinopsida; order Pinales; family Pinaceae; genus Pinus; species Pinus albicaulis. The sequence continues at coordinate 2,065,834,266 of CM076575.1, read as the reverse complement.
AATTTCATCTTCCAACCGGTTGTCTCTGTCCTCTTTCAATTGCAGGGTGCATTTACTACCTTCTCTCTTTCTCTTGGATGCCAAACTCTATGTTGTGGATGTCCTTTTACTCTATTGTCATGAGTATCTCTTCGCATAATGATTTGATGCTGATATCTTGCATAAACAACTCTTCAAACAACATAAATTTCTGCCCCTTTATCTGTTGTTGTCTTGTGATCATCCCAATAAAATTGAGTTCCAACTTTATGTATTTCTTTTACTGCCCGGTATATCCTATCATCTTTCCTTGACTTGCTGACTTTGAAAAATTCTTATGCTTGTCGCCTTTGTAGTTTTCATCATCCATCTATCCAATAGGTTGAATAGAATCCTCTCAACTTCAAAATAAGATTGTTTCTTGTTTGATACAAGAACATATAACCTTTAAACTACATACTATCCATCAGTTGCCAATAATTCGGTTATTGAACTTTGTTCAATTGCTTCCATATTCCTATTCATCCCAAGTTTCAATTGCAAGTTTAAAACAAACTCTTGACATCCAAACCTTCTTTGGATTAAAAAAATACTGTTTCGTGGAATGTAATTTTATATTTTCTACAACCTTCTTCCTCTTACGCAGCGACTTGTATAAGAATTATACCAACTCTCCTTCCTTCATCCCGAACTTTTGAGTCAACTAGCAGCTTACTATCATCTTCTTGTTCCCATAAGGAAAACTGACTCTACGCATTTCCGAAATTTACATACTTCTTCATGTTTGTAAGAACAAACATATCTCCAAGAGCGGTTGTCCTTCATCTGGAAGACATATTCAACAATTAATAATTCAAAATCGGAAAATGCGTCACATTTTCTACGAACTCTATTCCATAATTTCTTTGCTTTTTCATGCACATATGACATGTCAAAATTGTCATATCTTCCTCCACATTGTCTTGTCTCAAAAAAAATCTTCTTTGTCTTCACTTTGCATTGAATGTTGTCTAATTTCAAAATTCCGTTTTCTGCTCTCCTCTTTAACCTTCCTTCCTTTCACACTTCTTTTCATTCCTCCTTTACAAATTTGTAAGCCATTAAATTGTCTTTTTCCATGCTTCTTCATTTTCAATCAAAATCTACCAATCTCTAATTCTCTTTGTTTCTTTACATGAAACAAAATCATATGCAACAAATTTTTCCTTCCATGATAAAATTCCTTTTACAATAAAAATTACTGTCAACACCATGAATAACATTTTCCATTGAAACCCTTTACCGCTCATCTGCAAATGCATCATTCATGAAAGCATCCTTGCCTCCATCCTCACGAGATTGCTCGAATCTTTCTAGTTTGTTGATTACATTCCTCTTTACTCTATTTGCAATTTGTACAAATAACATTGTCTTCAAATTTCTGATGTGCACTGGCTCTTTGCCAATCTACTCTTGAGCTCTTGATTGCCTTCTTTCTCTCTCCTCTTCATAACCTTTTCCGGACTAGCTATACCTTCTTGGACTGAATTTTTCTTACAAATATTTGTTCTACCATATTCCATAGTACGGTATTTAGTAAGATTCCTTTCCATTAATGCTCCACTATGTCCTTCCAAGACAATCTCTTTCCCATTAACTATTAATACGGAGTTCATAATTTTTTGAATAAAAATGAAAGAGATAACCCCATTACCTCAAATGGTTGCACCTGCACTACATACTTTTGGTTGTTCCTATCACAAGGATATCTTCATACCTCTTTCCTACTTCTTCTCTTCCAATCTGCAATTTCCTTTCATCTTCACATTGTTTTTCATTCCTTTGCCAAATCTCATTAGATTCATCACCTCCAAATTTCATGGTAGTTTTCAACATTTTTTCCTTCTTCGGGGTCTTTGAACACATGTTCAATCAAGAACTACTCCATTATAACCATATCTTCGACATCTTCATCTCTTCGACAACTCTGCATAAACATATATTGTAAAGATTTTTTCATCACCGCATACGTACACAAATCATCGGTGTCAAAAATACTAGACTCCTCTTTCTTTATTGTCCCAATCATCACATCTTTTTGCTGACCCGAAAATTGTACAACAATTCAAAAAATTCATCAATGATTCCTTCCTCAACAAGGTAATCTTCTTGTTCGAGTCTATAATAATCATCTTTCATCTCTAACTCAGTCACTCCGAGTTCCTCTCTTAATCCGATGTACATTCTCCTCTTTATCTGCTTTTGCAACAACTTCCACTTTATCTTCTCTCTTTTCATAGTCCAACCATAACTTTGGCTCTTCGACTCTTCTCTAGAAACACTATTATTGCATCAATACTGCTTTTAATTCTGAAATTTCTCTGTCAAATACCTCTTGACTCATTTTCCTTTCCCTTTTCCATTTTCCTTGGAATCTTTCTTCCTTCCATTGTGGCTTCTCTATGAACCCCTATTATGACTATCGGTAGTCACTTTCTCCTTCATCTCTATGAGCTCCTTACTCACTATGAGCTGCACTAAGCCTCCGCAACAACAAGTCCTCCCTTCTATCACTTACCTCACCAATCCCTTCTCTCGGACTTGGTCTTTTGGCAGCTACTTGGTTCTCTATCTCTGGAACCTCTTGAGCACTTTCTTCTGCTCTCTCTAGACTTATACCCTTAACTTGCCTTCTCTTGAGAACACTTCGTACGTTCTCTGTGTCCAACTTTTTAGCTAGAATATTTAGGTTCACTGCCACTAACACAACTCTTCTCTCTCTTTACACAGTTTGCTACGCATGCTACTCGCTATCATTCTATTCCTTATAAAAACAATTCAAATGGACCCAAACATTAAAATATAACTCATACCTAAGAGATATTTAAATGATCATCTCTTTGAGCTTCCAATGGCTTGAACAATACACATGTTTCTTTTACCTTTCACTGTTTGCACTTCAGTTCTTCCGTCAATTAAATTTCTTTTTCTTGCTTGAGTACATCCATATTCATTTTATTTCCTTACAAAATTTACAGTTTGTAATTTCTTCATTCACTACTTTGTAATAGCTACTTGGCTGAAAAATTTTGTTTTTTCTTTCATCACGTACACATATCATTAAAATTGTGCAAAGCTTTTTACTGATCCTATCTTTCTCAAGTCTTTTCACAATATTTCTTTGATGAAATCTTTGAAGTCCTCATTATCTGCAATATCTCGGAATCATTTTTGCACAAAATATACTGGTGTCTCTGTTCTCACTATGTATTGAATCCATTATAATGCGGTTTATTCACATGCTTTGGAATAAAATTCAAATTTTCAATCAAATCCATAGAATATTAAATTCTTCTATGATACCACAAATGATGCGAGACTAAATAGTTAACCCAATTTCTCATGTTGGCTAACTATTTACCCAACTCTTCCCAGGATTATACTTTTTTTATAAAGTATATAATTCAAAACAAAAAAACATTACAATTGGTTTCAATTACCCTTCTTCCACCTTATATTATAATCCAACACTAATTGTTTTCATATTCTATAAGCAAAAACTTTGTTATTCACATAACTTTATTAATCGAAACCACATGACACAAATTTATTCAGTAATCTTTTCCCCGTGGCTCGTCGGGCCTCTCGGCATGAAACACATAACATAAATTTATGCTTTCAATTTATGGTTAAAACATAAGATACCAAGAACATAATGTCTAGAACACATTTAAAAATTAGCTCATCCTTTTACCGTCGATCGGATGCGCTCCTTGATCCAATGGCAAAGTGATATATCACATTTTTAATTAACCCGATTCTTAACGATTTAGAATCGTGCGATATTGGTGGTTTTATAATGCCACACATCACTTCCGAGATTCTAATCGTGCGACCTGATAAAATACCATTTTACTACTTCAAAGTTATGCGATAATCGCCTACGGGTGCAAGAAAACCACTTCAAGTTCCACATTTCACCATTTTTTTTCTTAATGCGAGTTCCAAACGGCGAGGATTCCATCATACTTCCACCTTATCACTTCGATTCATGGTTCTAACCAAACTTGAGGTTCTTCCTGTCACAAAACCCACTTCATGGATTTGATTTTTAGATTTGTAGACTTAAGCCCCAATTCAGAACGTGATTCAAACAATATACGAAATTTCATATGAATATAGCAAATTGTCATGTGGTTCCTTGCATCAACACTCAAGAATTTTTTCAACAACAATTAAACTCGAATTTTTCATAATTTCCAAACTTTGTCTATGCTTCACTCGGCTCCTTACCTTCGACTCTCATTTCTAGCAACTTTGATTCCCAAAATAATTAGAACATTGATCCGCAATGAAGTTTAATTTCATATTTTGTTTAGGTTGAATCAAAATCTCATACAATCACCAATGCACCATTACTTTACATAACGAGAGAATATGATCCAATTAAAACTTTGAACGAGAAAAATCACCACCGGCATATACAAATTCAAGTTGTCAAAATAATTCAGTGCTAAACTCAAATACAAAACCATGATTACACACCAGTTTACATCTATTATTCATAAAATAGAATTTCTAGAGGATTGACACTCTCGGCACGATTACATCAGCTTCCTTTCCCTCTGTTTTCTCTAATTCTTAAAAACTATCTCCGACTCTCGTCTTCGCGAACTCTTGTCTCCCTCTTCATGTGCGGGCTTATATATATAAATATATTTACATAATTACGAATTTATCCCAGGATCCTTGATCCTCCACATAAATCACTCAACTAAAACCTCTTTCTCCTCTTTTGACTCAACCAATTCCTAATTTAGATTTTGAAATCCCTTAAATCCTCATTTTCCTAGGATTTATCACTCATCCCTAAGATTTCTATATCTCACAATATATTCTCATTTAATTAAATTACAATTAAATTTCTTCAAACTCGGCTAAACTTAGGAAAACAACTAAATTAAGGGCAACCCACTCCCTTTAGTAAATGAGAAATAAGACTCATGGTTCTTATAAATTTCGAAGAATGCTCGTACATCGGTATGATTCTAGAAATCTACATATTGGGTGATATATGATTCTAGCAATCTACATATTGAATGATATATGCGAGTAGTCTATTGTTGACATGAGATGTGTGATTCATGTTTATAACTACATTGAAGAGTAAAAAGTAATAAATGTTGTTGTCAAAACGTTTTTCATATCATTGGAATCATAGTAGAGGATAAAAGACAATAAAACCTTTGTTGTACTTATGAAAGACAATAGAACCTTTTTTTGTATTTATGAAAAAACTCTGAGTATTCACTAGTGAAAGTGAGAGTTGTTTATTAACATTGGGTATATGACATATTACTCATACATTTAATCAACATAACTAAAGTTACCATGCATTACTTGAAAAAGGATGAATGTGTATAGTGATGGTGTCTGAAACTAATGCATGAATGCAAAAGATGAGGAAAGTCCTTGTATAAGATGATAGAGTGTTTTAAAATTAAATTGAATGAAGCCTTTTAGATGTTAAAAATACTTAATGGGTCAAGTAGTGAGACTTGACTATGATGACTAGTGTTGAAAGACTAGTTTTTTGAATGAGTCGTCTCATGGATGCATTAAGATTATTAGTGGCATTGATTAGTTAGTGTTGTATGACTAATTAATAAAACCCTATATGCATGAATGGGTTTTTATTAAAGATTATTGCAAGTTGTGAGCAATTAGTTACTTCATGTGTCGGATTGTTGGTAACAATACACTAGTGGAATTGCAAAATGGTGCATCTATTACCCGTGGGAATCTGTTACCCTAATCATTATTGATATATACACATTAGTGAATATTTGTATCTAATTGTAAGCATGATAACATTGTATGAATTAAACTAAAAAAAGTATTTTGAAAGTGAATATTTTTTTTAACAATGCATATTTATGATTAGTGTTGTTAAGCATGGGTAGCTTAATGGCAACAAAAAAAACACAGTGAAAGTAAAACATCACAAACATTGCAACGCAAATTGCAACATGTAAACGTTAAAGTATCATGTTATAATGTGCACGATTGTGTTATTTGGGAAATAATAATGTATATACACATGGTATCATGTTATAAAGTGCATGATTTTGTTATTTGGAAAATAATAATGTACAACACATGTATGTTAGTCATGTTTCCTTTTAATCTAGATATCATTGGACCCATTTTAAGGGCAAGTACGATGTATGATGTACATAAAGTTTCTTTTTTATTTATGTATAATGTGCATAAAGTTCATTATGTAATTTACTATGGGAAAGAATGCTAAAAGAGAAATTTAACATGCAGACAATTGTGAACAATTGTGAAAGGATAGAAGGCCTTGGGTTGATGGTGGTTGTACGCCCCTAGGGAGGGATGATGGCACTTACCTACCCGAATTTCCTCTCCCTAGAGATAGATGATCTCGAGTGAGGGAAAAAGAGTTGGCCAATATGGTGAAGAGGGGAAAAACTCGACGCAACTCTATTGATTTTGGAGCCTATTGGAGAAGGTCCAAAAATTCCTCATAGACGGAACGTTGTCGGAGGAATAGGCATGATGTTGCCAAGAGGAGTCATTTATTGGACCTTGAGTGATCATCGGAATTCTCGAGTTTGGTTTGCAGTGGAATTCCATACTTGAAGCTAGAATGGTTTTTTGTCAAATAGCATGTCTGGATGTGAAAATGACTCGATTTGGTTGCGGAAACCAACTCCCATGGGTTGGGAGGAGAATTTTTTTTACCATTGTGGTTCTCATAGCGGAACAAATTAAGTAATAAGTTATGTGTTATATTAAAATGAATTTTTATATGATTTTGTAAATATCTTATGTAGATATTAAGAGGAAAGGAGTTTAGTGCTCGGAAAATGAATTACTGAATGTATAAGTTCATTTTTTTTATTACTAATTTGTTTGAATGTCTTAGCGAGAGGCTAGGATATGCCCATGGTGCATTGATTGACCATTTGTACGATTAGAGAGCTAGGTGCTCTCCGAGTACTTTTAAAATCTTGTGTGGATGTCTTTAGCAAGAGAAAAGACAATGTGCACATGGTGCATTGATTAGAGGGTTCGTGCTCTCTGAGTACTTGTGGAAGTACTACGATTAAAACATCTCTTGATATTGCATGAATGTTTGATAATTGCAAGTATTTCATTGCATTGAAACTATGTGACTAATGTGATTGAATTTTTTAGTCATACATTATAGGCTCTTTCCATGGAGTGTTGATGGGTTGTTCAACCATTCTAAGAGAGCTTGTGTAAAAGTCATCATTACTTCTAATAGTAATTGGTAAGTAATGGTAAGTTGGTATAGATATTTTTCTATATTTTTATGAATTTGAATAATGGGTAAGTGGTTAAAAATGGAAATGGAATATTTTTTTTGAGCTATACATGTTTATGACTATGGATAAAAACATTATTGTTCCAATTAATGACATTTAAGGAAAATAAAGTGTTTCATTGTAAAGGGGAAGGACCCCCTTTGAGTTGTTTATATTATTATATCATGAGTATAAAAGTTAAGTCCTAGTAAGGGATGAACACCGAGGATGGTGTTATCTTAAGGGGGAGTATGTAACACGCCTACCTTAGAAGCTTCGGTAAAGATATAATTACGAGTATAATTTTATTACCGTTTCCACCAAGAATAGCTAGAATCAAGATTTGGTTGGATGTAAAATGAATTCTTGATAAGCGTGTATTAATTCTTTCTATATATCGGTGAAAAAGGAGGTACGAGAGGGGCAGATAAAATATCTGGGGTTTCGTTGGAATGGATTACTTGTTAGTATGAATCCTTTGTCGAAGCGTACGAAAAAGGACCACTTTAGCTACGCATAACTAATAGCCCTAACAACAAAAGTGGCTGCCAATATCTTCGGATCTGCGGTTAGTTGAACAAGAAAAGAGGCTGCAAAAAAACCGGATCTATGCATGGAAAGACATTAAGCGAGTAAAAACAAGGGTTTGCTCCATATACCAATAGACAAGACAAGAACAATTTTTTGAAAGAATTTTTGTATTAATTGGGCACACAGGGGAGGAAAACAAGAAGGCGTATCCAATTCTCCTCGGTGGGATGGGTTCTTGGAAGTCCTCGACACTTCAGATCTAAGATTTCTCTCTCTTGTTGGTGTAGAAAACCCAATGCAAAGAATAGAGCTCAATGGGAGCTCACCATGACAAATGATGGGAAAAAATGTGACCAAGTGTATAGATCCAGAGTGATCTAATAGGCAACAAAAGGTGAAGAATGGTAGGAAAAAACCCTCCTATTTATAACAAAATATTGGGTCATTCTAGATCTTGGTGCATAATTAAAATAATGTTAACCAAATCTAGATCCACCTTTTATGGAATATTTTATTATATTTGTTGGAGGGAAAAGGTATTTGACTTGGGTCAAATCCCTTTATTTGTCAAAAATAAATAAATAAATGATCTATTTATCTTTTTAAGGAAGCGAGTTAGAAGATAATCAAATAAATAATGATTTATTTAATTATTTGTGGGTGATTTGGTCATATTTAACAAAGGAATATTATCTAAATAAGATTTAAATAATTATTCCTAGAAAATAATAAGATAAATAAAGGTTTATCTAATTAATTTCTTTGTTTTGGGTTAAACATGACTGGGAATAATAATTAAAGTATGGTTTAATTAATTATTCCATGAGAAAAATCAAACAAATATAGGTTTGTTTAATATTTCCTTCAGGGGTTTCTGTTTAGACCATAAACAACCTAATAAATGTGGTTTATTAAGTTATTTAACATAGTGAAGGCAATTTTACTTAGGGTAAAATTGGTCTTACATGGTGTACTTGGGTCCATCTAATGATAATAGGTTAGATGACCAAAAAATGGTGTAACTAGATTGCCCCCTAGCGTGCGAGTGTCGAGAGCAAATCGTATGACCGAAGTACGTTGTAAGAACTCAATCACCGGACAACAAAAGGGAAGTCGGAGAGAAATGCAAGATAGATAGTGTCTTTGAAGAACTAGACCACGAGGAGACGAGACTCATAGGTGCAACAAGTCTCTTTTATGAGAGGGTACTTATGCGAAGGCGGCGGGGGAGGCATACCTATGCCCGCCGAGACAAAGTACAAAAGAATAGTGTGTTCGATGAAACAAGGGACCGAACCATAAAGTACGGCCGGCATAATCATGAGCCGGATAAAAATACAATGAGGAATCCCACATACATGATGTGCACGGGATAACGGCCGGGTCCCGATACAATAATATCTTAGTACATGAGATACAAATACAACCCAAATGCCCCCCTATAAATGGGGAAGGGCTCACAAAATACTGATCGATACATGCAAATCAAAGAGGCGCTGCAAGTGGCTAAGGCCAACATCATCAAATATACGGGAGCTGCATCGAAAGGTCGCAAGGGAGGAGGTCATCGGGCATGTGGGGGGCTACTCGCTGGGGCCACCCCCCGCATGAGGGTTGAGACATCTCACACACACTTGGGAATCATCAAGAGGCTGCTGCTGTATCACTGAACCATCAAGTATATGGATCTCGGTCATGTCTGAAAGGAGTTTGGAGAAACAATCAAGTCAAAGGGGAAATGAGAGATCCCTTTGCACGATCCGAAGCACCGAACAAGAGTGGAAGGCTGGAACCAAGGTACACCGCCCTCTGGAGCACGGCACGGAATGAATGAGCTGATGTCGACGGAAGGAGGTCCGCCATAGGTGAGGCAATGAGATATCCTCAACTAAGGCACGAGAGAAAATAGTATAGCGACGGACGAGTGACACTAATGATGATAGTGAAATGGGAAGAGCGGGAGTAGCGAATGGACGACTTCCCTTGTTAGAGCATAAAGGGCATGAATGACATGGCAGCGACTAACACGATATCGGAAGGGATAGGGGATAGTGGGATCGAAGGTCATAATGTGCGACACAAGAGAGAGACCAAGCAATGAAGGATGGAGGGCTATAGCGGGGTACAAAGGGACTCGGGATAGACTCCATGAATGCGACGATGACTCAACTTGGATGCTCTAAACAAGGGCGACTCGATGGTGTTGCCACACGATAAAGGCCCAATTGGGGGACCATGAAAACATGAGTACAAGATGGTAACTCATGACGAAAATCGACACGAACAAAGACAAGTAAGGAGGCAAAATGGTGCCCCAAGTACAAGTGTCGTAAGTGAGGAAATTCGATTTTAAGGAGAGGTGAAGTGACCCTTCTTGGAAAAAAATGTGTCTCGGTGAAGTATCAAACACAAAAAACGAAAAATATATCATTTGGCTATCTAAAAAAAAAATAAAACATGCATTTCAGAAGGGAAATGCTAAGGGTACTATTTCTTAAGATAGAGTGCATTGCGAGGATTAGGAAGGGGATTGCCTTCAAAATCCTCTAAGAGGTATGCCCCCTTACCGAGATCCTTACTGATGATGTAAGGGCCTAGCCATAATGATTCAAACTTCCCATGACCAAGGATATCATGGGCCTGGTCATAGACTAGAACAAGGTCGCCTTCGTGAAAAGTGCGAGGCTGGACTTTTCGGTCATACTGAGCTTTGGTGCGTTTCTTGGCCGCTTCCATGGTTTGCAAGGCAACACGGCGGTCTTCGGAAGTGCGCTCAAGCATGATAAGTCGTTGTTCTAGAGGTTGGGTGTCAGGGAGAAGTCCGACGGCCAGATGCAGGGAAGGAATTTCACACTCGATCGGTAAGACTGCCTCCTCTCCAAAAACGAGGTGGAAAGGAGTAAACCCGGTGGCAGTTTTAACATAAGTCTGATAGGCCCATAAAGCAGGGAAGAGCATGAGATGCCAGTTGATTTTGTGCTTATTCACCGTTCGTTGAAGAATATTCTTGAGGATTTTGTTGACTACTTCAACTTGGCCATTACCTTGGGGGTAATAGGAGGAGGAATATTGGTGCTCAAAACCCAACAATGAGGATAGCTCGCGCCATATCTCATCTTCAAAATGTCTGCCATGGTCAGAGACCAATTGTTTCGGAACCCCGAATCGAGTGATAACGTGGTTAAAGAAAAAGAGGGCCGCGGTAGCTGCCGTGTTGTTAAATGTTGGCATGGCCTCGACCCATTTTGTGAAATAGTTGACCGCCACGATGATATATTTGTGGTTACCAGCTGATGGCAGGCGAAACTCCATAAAGTCGATGGCCCATTTACAGAAGGGACCAGTTGAGACGACCGGATGGAGGGGAGCTGGGGGAGCTCGCACCTTAGGGGCGAAATGTTGGCAATTGGGACAGTGTTTAACTACCTCAATGCAATCACTGAAGAGGGAAGGACAAAAATACCCAGTGTGCATGACTTTCCGGGTAGTAGCAAGACCGGAGAGGTGGTCACTGTAAGCGCCGCTATGGCAGGCATTAAGGACCTGTTCAGCTTCAGCATGTGTGAGACAACGACGAAGGACAGTATCAATCCCGCGACAATAAAGGTCGTCGCCGATAAGGAGGTATCGAGGAGCCTAGTGTCGGATACGTCAGCGAGCCTCACGATCAAGGTGGAGGGAAAACTTTTGGGTTCGCAAGTAAGTAAGAATATCGACATACCATGGGTCGTCGGAAGTAATGGCAAATAAGTGTTCATCAGGAAAATCATCCTTAACTGGAGGGTCTTGCGATCCGATAGGTAATTCAGAAATGAGCTCAGCAAGGGCTAAGCCTTTCTTACTCTTTGGTGTGACAAATTCGAAGTCGAATTCCTGAAGAAGAACGACCCAACGGGCGTACTTCCCAGTGAGGATACGACGACTCAATAGGAAAGCCATGGGGTTGGAATTAGTCACAACCTTGGTGGAGCGCATGAGGATATAATGACGAAGTTTTTGGACTGAGAACACGACAGCCAGCGCTAATTTTTCTTCATATGAGTAGGAAACAGGAGGCCCTACAAGGTTCTTACTGACGTAGTAAATCACATGCTCGATACCATTGTCATCTTCCTGGATAAGGACTCTAGCGACCGAATAGGTGGAAGCCGAGATATATACAGGATGAAGTCCTGATCAAAGTCGGGAGGGCGGATCAAGGGAGAGGATGTGAGAGCCTGCTTGAGGGCATCAAAAGACTCATGAGCATAGGAATCCCAAACAAATGGGATAGTAGATCGGAGGAGTCTAAGGAACCCATGTGCGGTGGTGGCATAGTCAGGGACGAACCGACGAAGAAAATTAGCTTTGCCTTGGAGACTTTGGAGCTAGCGTAGGGTACGCGGAATGGGAAGTTCAAGAACGACTTGAACTTTCAAAGGGTCAAGAGTGATACCAGCCTTAGACACTATGAAGCCTAAGAGACGACCGGCAGGAATGCAAAAGATGCATTTCAACGGGTTAAGGCGGATATTATACTTGCGACATCAGAGAAAAATGGTACGCAGATCGTGTAGGTGTTGCGCCCGATGCTTAGAACGTGCAGTGAGGTCGTCTAAATAAGCAAGGATAATATGAGCTAAGTCATGGAAACAATAAGACATGGCCTGTTGAAAAGCGGCGCCGACATTTTTAAGGCCAAAAGGCATGACCCGGTAAGCAAAAGTTCCCCACGGACTAATGAACGTGGTTTTTAGTTGATCAGCAGGATGGATAACAATTTGGTTGTATCCGGAGAAACCATCCATAAAGGATAGAACCTCATGCCCCGCACACTCGTCAATGATTTGGTCAATGAACGGTGTGGGGAAGTTGTCTTTGGGACAAGCTTGGTTCAAGTCGCGAAAGTCTGTGCAGACACGGATGGTGCCTTGTTTCTTGAGAACGGGAACTGGGTTGGATACCCAAGTGGTGTATTCAATGGGGTAAATGAAACCAGCCTGCTTGAGCTTATCGATTTCAGCTTTGATAGTGTCACGTCTGGAAGGATGAATGGGTCTCAACTTTTGACGGACCGGTTTGGCATCAGGCCATGTGTCGATATGGTGTTTGACAATGGCGGGATCGAGTCCGGGCATTTCAGAATAGGACCAGGCGAAAATATCGCGGAATTCTTTGAAAATCTTTGTGTAAGCTTCGATTTCTTCCGGGGTGCATTGGGCGCCCAAGGTGATATATTCTTCGATTCCTGGTTTGACTGAAATGTCAATTTTGATGGTAGGAGAGATATTGGCCATGTTTCCTTCTTCGAAAGCATCAGGTGCAGGGATGGGATTTTTGAACCAATCGACTGCATTGGGAATGAAGTCTTTGGTTTCCACAACATATTAATCATGGGACTAATGTGGGAGGAAGTATGCGCGATGGTGCATATCTTCCCATGGCAAGTCAGGGTTGGTCACAGCTTCCATAATGTCTTCATCGGACTGGAAGATGGGAAGACTGGAGGAAGAAGGGTCACCCGAGGAGGTAGTGATGTGTGACGGGTCATCTTGAGGAGAAGGGCTCAGATGCACAATGTCAACAGATCCAAGGTCGACTGAGGAGGAACCGAGAGTATCTGCAGGTTGAAGGTTAGGTGAACTATCTCGTAAGGATAATGATAGGCTCCGTTGGTTCAATAGTGGGAGGAGGAATGTGAATGGGAGTAGGAATATCCTCTGGTCCTATCGAAGTAGGACTCGCAGACAAGTGAGAAGGTATCTTGTCGTGCGTAGCCTTGAATTGGCGGTACATGTCCAAGGAGGAATGATACTCGTCAAGGCGGGGACAGAGGTGGGTGTAATGGCTGTGGAAATCGCACAAAGCACAAGGGTGGTTTGTGCGCAAGGTTTTGAGTTTCGGGATAGAGTCTGGGATAGTGATGTAGACTTCAGGGATGTCAGAGTCGGGAAACGTCTTGTTGACCAGGATCTTGAGGTGCGGAAATTCAGGACAAATATGGGTGGCGTGACCGACAATATCGCACAAAGCGCATTAGTTAGCGGGCTTTCGCGGTCGCGGAGGGGTAGGGGTTGTCGAGGCGGCTTGGTCCAGATGGGTTTCCCCCTTACGAGCTTTGCCTTTCTTTCGTAGGGCCGGCACCACAGGGGTAGGGTCCTGGGGAGGTGCGAGGGGCCCGGAGGAAGTGAGGGGGACCAGTTGAACCAGTGTTAAAGCAAGGTAGGGTTTGGGGTGACCGGGTGGGGGAGCGGCTGGAGGGTCAATGTACCAGACGGGTATGCCCAGGGTCAGGTTAGGAAGAGAGAGGGTGGCCATGACCGGTACCATGTACACTCCTGGTGGGGGAGCTAGGAACGGTATCTGTCCAGAGGGGTAATGGCCAGGTGGGACGGCTCCTAAATGGCTAAGGCCTGGAGGAACCGTGCCAGGAGGATACAGGGGCTCATGACTACCAACTACAGGTGAAGGGCTAGGAGCAGGTTGTGGAGGGCACGGTTGTGGACTAGCCGAAGCAGGTTGCTTGAGAGTAGCCCGAGACTATTCCATCATGCAAAAATTTGATGAGCTGGGGTCAGAGATAGGAGGAGGAACACCAGGGAAGGTTCCGAGCAAAGAGGAATCTTTGTAGATGCCGGGGGAGACACTGGTCAAGGAGTCGACGGTTTTCTTGTTGGCTACAGAAGAGATGGTCGTCAGAGGTGAGGTCTGAGATTTGGGCTCATGATATTTCAACTGGTCAATGGTGACTATCTTTCCATTGTGAGGAAAAGACATCTTACGAAAAACCGCGGATGGGACAGTAGACATGGCATAGGTGTAGCTTCGCCCCAATAGAATGTTGTAGTCTAGCGGGGCGTCGATGACTTTGACGTCAACGCAAACAGTCTTACCGGCGAGGGTGATAGGACAATTACGAAATAGGCCAATGGGCTGGGAGGCATGGCCACCCCACGCTCGAAGGGTGATCATGGAAGGGGCCAACTCATGGGATCTGAGTTGCTTCCAAACCGAAGCGGACATCACGCAGGTGGATGCCCCCTCATCTATTATACACCGGGAAATGTTGGCATTCCGGATTTTGACTGGGATTTGGAAAGCGACGGAAGGAGGAAGAGGAGGGTGGTCCGATTGATTGGCGTCGAAAAAAATCATTTGGTCATCAGCAGGATCTACAGTGCCCACGGCAGATAGTAGAGCCTTCTTTTGGGAAGGGCATGACTGGAGGAGTTCCAGTGTAGAAATGGCAGTAGGAGATTGCGCCAAATCATCTACTATGCTATACGAATGAGCAGCTCAACCGAAAGTAGCGTTTCGACGTAATGGTCCCTTAGGAATCTTGGTATGAACCTCAAATTTGGGTTGAGGGATATGTAAGGGGCCACTGGATGTCGAAAGAGGCTCTGTAGAACCTGAAGAAGGAGGCTCGGGGGCAGACTGAGCAGGAGGCTTGGGGTACTGGCAAGACCGAGTTTGAAGGTGAAGGTCGACGGTTGGGAAAGGATCAGAGTTCATCATGAGGATCTGGTAATCGGAAGAACCAGACATGGAAGGTGGAGTGGAGACCCGCCCATCGGGTGGGTTGGGTAGCCACGAATTCCGCCGAGGGAAAGGATCGCAAACATGCATCAAGTTGGAGTAGTGGCCACATTAGGGAGAGCATGAGGAGGCATGTTGTCCTCGCAATGTGGCTTCGAGACTCCAACACCGCCGCATCCGTGGTAAAAGGGGACAGTCATGGGTGTAATGACCGTAAACACCGCAACACGAACAAGGCTTGTTGGTACGAAGAGGCCTGTCCGGCTTGGGCTGAGTGCCCTGTTGCTGGTTAGCAGTGTTAGGGTCAAAACCTTGAGGATTGGGTCCATGAGTACCAAGGGCAGATTGATTTGGATTGCCTCTCTGCCTTCTTTGAGAAGAAGGGGGATTAGTGGCACCCTGTTGTGCAAATACTTGCCCTGAAGGGGGCTGTAGGTGTTGTTGCTGGGGTTGAGGAGGCAAGGGAGGTGGAAGTGCATATGCTGGAGGAACTAGCACACCAGGCTGCAGATAAGGGTAATGGTTAGGTTGGGAAACATTGAGGTAAGCAGGAGGTTGGGAAAAAGGAGGAGGCATGTCGTATCCTGGGTACATGCTACCGGGAGGGGGAAGAGTGCTAGAGGTGTTGGCCCCTCCGTGAGGGAGACCGTAGCCCATAGGAGGTTGAGCATACGGATGGGAAAGGGCTCCAACGATACCGTCGGCGGAATGAGATGCCCCCGGGGCATTAGCGCCACCAGGCCTGGGGAGGTCAGGAAGGACGGTATAAACATAACCAGACTGGGCATAGATCAGGTCATATTTCAAGGCTATTTGGAGGGTGGCTTCTTCGATTTGAGGGAAATGGGAGGCGACATCTTTGCCAATGGGAGCTAAGAGAGAGCGAAGGAACCAGTCCATATAGATCCGATCTTTGAAGGGGGGAGCTCGACATAAGCTGTGTCTCCGTCGCCATTCCTGAACATGGGTAGAAAGGTTGGTCGAAGATGTTTGCTTAAAGGAAGTCAAGAGCTCCGTACCGGTATCGTATCGGAGAGGGAGCTGGAAGTAAGATAAAAAGGCTTGGGCAATGGTCGCAAAGGTGGTATGGGAAGAGGTGGCTTGGTCTACATACCATTTAGAAGCTTCGCCGATAAGCGTGCGTTGGAACAAACGAAGACGGATGGAGTCATCGGTAATGGAATTAGAGGAACACCACATGTGGAAAGATCGGACATGATTGGTTGGATCTTCTCCAGCAAGGCCTTTGAACATAGGGATGTTGGAGGGGAGCTTGGTTGGCATAGCAGGCCAATCAACATCGTGGCGGATAGGGTCGTTGATCAACTGATTGAAATTGGGGAGGCTGAGGCCTGCAATGTACGGCAGCAAGGGTATGGCCGAGGTAGTTCTTGTGGTGGTTCCGCTAGTAGTAGTTCCGGCATTAGGGCCTGGAGCACTGATAGCGTTAGGCCCTGGACCAGACATAGTGAAGGTGACAGGGGGAGAACCAGAAGGAGAAGGAGAACCCAAAGAATCAGAAGAGGAGTCGGAGTGCAGACTTGGAGGAGGACTGGCTCGACGACGGCGGGACAGAGCAGGTCGATCGACCAGAAACTAAGGGTGAAGGCTAAGAAGTCTCCGGGAAAGGCGCCTTGGGGGCACAATGATGATGGGAAGAAGGAAACCGACAAGAGTAGAAAGGGACAGAATCAAGTGAGGTCAAGGGCAGAAAATGTGCAGTGACAATTGATTTTAAAGTCTTTGCCAGGCAGTGTTAACCAGACGCTTCTTCACTTAGGGTCAATGTGTGGCGTGCATTAATTTTAATTTATAAAACCCTTTTCGTTTTGAGAGAAAGAAAAAAGTGTGCTGCGTAACTGAAAATAAATCTGCAGAGAACAGTATATAATGCTGAAATAACAGAAAATTAACAGTTACTATTGCATCTATCTAACCCAAGAAGGCGGGTCCCTAAAAACTAGTCTAAAAAAGGGGAAAAAATCTAGTCAAAACACACTGAAAAGAGGCCAATAGATCTAAGGTCGGGAGGGACAGGGATCTAAAGGATAAAGCTGCTGAAAAGAGGTGCAGATCACAACTAAGAGACAGAGGCAAGGTGGCTGGAAAAAGGGAGGAAATCAGAAAAAAGCGGAAAGGACAGGGAGGAGGTCCTAAAGATAGGTCCAAACAAAACGACAAGAGGTGATTTGAAAGGAAGAAAGGCTTATTTAAAGGGATCTGAAAAGGAGGTATCAGATCTAGAAAAGGGGAGGCTGAAACTCTGAAAAAACAGACACCTGAAGCAGCTAAAAATCTTCCACCAAAAGTGGAGGGTACTGAAGCCCTAGGGGGCTAGGTTCCCACTTAGATGAGAAAAATAGATCAGGAACAGGTCAAAACGAGCTGAGACAGAGGCTGGAAAACCCTGACAGAAGCTTCAGAAAAACCCAGAAAAATTGCAGAAAAAAACAAATTAAAACCGTGTCACAGCCTCGACTGCTGGCAGTCGCAAATGGGCAGTAGCAAGCACTGGAGGTCGCAATTTTCAACCCAAAACCTGCGACCTGGACCTCCAGTTCCGGTTGTCTCGGCGGCAGATTTGCGGAAAAGTTGTCGTCTCAGTTGCGGCTGATGTCTGTCAGCTGCGCAATAGGGCCAGAAACACACAGAAGTTATAAATTTTAAGTTTTTATGGTTTTATGTGAGAAAAAAAAAAAAAAAAAGGAAAAACAAAAAGCTGAAAAGAAACCCTAGGGTTTGAAGTAGCTGGATATGCAGGAATATGAAAAACGACAATGGTCGTAATTTAAAACCCGTGTGGAGTCGCCATTTGTTAGTATGAATCCTTTGTCGAAGTGTACGAAAAAAGACCACTTTAGCTATGCATAACTAATAGCCCTAACAACAAAAGTGGCTGCCAATATCTTCAGATCTGCAGTTAGTTTTTCAAGAAAAGAGCTGCAAAAAACCAGATCTATGCATGGAAAGACATTAAGCAGTAAAAATAAGGGTTTGCTCCATATACCAACAGACAAGACAAGAACAATTTTTCGAAAGAATTTTTGTATTAAGGGCACCTGGGAGGAAAACAAGAAGGCGTATCCAATTCTCCTCAGTGGGATGGGTTCTTGGAAGTCCTCAGCACTTCAGATCTAAGATTTCTCTCTCTAGTTGGTGTAGAAAACCCAATGCAAAGAATAGAGCTCAATGGGAGCTCACACAGCAAATGATGGAAAAATGTGACCAAGTGTATAGATCCAGAGTGATCTAATAGGCAACAAAAGGTGAAGAGTGATAGGAAAAACCCTCCTATTTATAACAAAATATTGGGTCATTCTAGATCTTGGTGCATGATTAAAATAACATTAACCAAATCTAGATCCACCTTTTATGGAATATTTTATTATATTTGTTGGAGGAAAAAGGTATTTGACTTGGGTCAAATCCCTTGATTAGTCAAAAATAAATAAATAAATGATTTATTTATCTTTTTAAGGAAGTGGTTGGAAGATAATCAAATAAATAATGATTTATTTAATTATTTGTGGGTGATTTGGTCATATTTAACAAGGAATACTATCTAAATAAGATTTAAATAATTATTCCTAGAAAATAATAAGATAAATAAAGGTTTATCTAATTAATTTCTTTGTTTTGGGTTAAACATGACTAGGAATAATAATTAAATTATGGTTTAATTAATTATTCCATGAGGAAAATCAAACAAATATAGGTTTGTTTAATATTTCCTTTTGGGGTTTCCCGTTTAGACCATAAACAACCTAATAAATGTGGTTTATTAAGTTATTTAACATAGTGAAGGCAATTTTACTTAGGGTAAAATTGGTCTTACATGGTGTACTTGGGTCCATCTAATGATAATAGGTTAGATGACCAAAAAATGGTGTAACACTCATGTCACAATTTTGGTCATAAAGATGTTCAATGTGTTGCATATAAAACTATTATGACAAGAGAAGCAAGAAATAAAAGGATTGATATTGAAGCAAAGAAGAATACTTATAACAACTTTTCTCTTCTTCAAAATGAAGTTGAATGCACTTATTGCAATAACTTTGGCCATGAAGAATCTGAATGCAGGAGCAAAGTTCAACCAAAAGAACATGTTCCTTCAAGCTCCAAAGTATGGAAAAAGAAGGAGTTACAGGTTGAAAATTGTGGCATAGTGTTATTTGCAGAAGATGAAGAAAACCAATGGTACATTGATAGTGTATGCTCAAGACACATGACAGGTGATAAAGACAAACTTCTTGCATATAGTGCTCTAGAAAAGGAGAAGAATGTTACATTTGGAAATGATACTCCTGCGGTCATTAAAGGAAAAGGGTCCGTGTTCCTAAAAGATAAGGTGAAAGCTAAAGAAATCATGTATGTGTATGGATTAAAGCATAACTTGTTAAGTGTAATTCAAATGTGTGATCAAGGAACTGAAGTTGTCTTTAGTTCAAAAGAATGTGTGGTACGTGATCTTGATACAGGTAAAGCAATTATAAAAGGAAAAAGAACTCCAAACAACCTGTATATATTGAAGAACTCCAAAGAACAATGTTATTTGAGTAAATCTTTAGAAAATTGGCTATGGCATAGAAGGTTGAGGCATCTCAGCTTCTCTCAAATCAACAAATCAAGCACACTTAAAGCTGTTCATGATCTTCCCAATATTACTCTACCTGAAAATATCATATGCAAATCTTGCCAATTCGATAAGCAAACCAGGGTACAATTTAATGCCAAGGAAGGATCATCAAGTAAGCCTCTTGAACTCATTCATACTGACATATGTGGACCTATGAGGAAAAATTTACCCCGTGGTGAAGAATACTATATCTTATTCATTGATGATTTCTCTAGAATGTGTTGGATTGGGCTGCTTAAACACAAAGATGAAGCATTTGAGAAATTTCAGATCTTCAAAGCACTAGTTGAGAATGAATTATAATTAAAAATCAAGTGTCTCAGATCTGATCGAGGAGGAGAATATACATCCAAAGAATTTCTTGAATTCTGTGAACAACACAGCATAAAAAGAAATTTCTCTGTAGCTGGAACTCCACAACAGAATGGTGTTGCAGAAAGAATGAACAGAACAATTCAACAAATGGCTAGAGTTATGCTTGATGATTCTGAAACACCTGACACATTTTGGGGAGAAGCAGCACATACAGCAGCAAACATTCTCAACAAAGCACATGTTCGTGTAAATAGTGATAAAACTCCATATGAACTCTGGTATGGTAATCCTCCCACTATAAAGCATTTTAGAATTTTTGGGAACAAATGCTTTATCAAGAATAATGAAGAAAAACTTGGCAAGTTTGAACCCAGAGCAGATGAGGGAATATTTCTTGGTTACTCCTCTAGGAGTAAGGCATATAAATGTTACAATAAAAGACTTTGAAAGATTGTTGAATGTATTGATGTTGTTATTGATGAGTCTCTTGCAGCCCCAAAAGAAGAAAAGCAAACAACAGATGAAGATGATGAGGACACATATCCTTCTACATCAAACAGTAATGATACAAACAGTGCACCCAGTGAAGAACTTGAAGAGGAGTTGTCTGAAAAGGCTCCATCTAGATATGTTCAAAAGAATCATCCAGAATCTCAAATTTTGGGAGAAAAGCAATTAGGTGTACAAACAAGAAGGACTCTTGTGGGATCTTCTAGCAATCTGGCATTTCTGTCCACTATTGAACCTCACAATGTTAATCAAGCTAGCAAAGATGAATGTTGGATTCAAGGCATGAATGAAGAGCTTGATCAAATTGAAAAGAATCACACTTGGGAGTTAGAACCAAGACCTCATGACAAAAATGTCATTGGAACTAAATGGATATTCAAAAACAAGTTAAATGAGAATGGGAATGTTATAAGAAATAAAGCTAGACTTGTGTGCAAAGGGTATGCTCAACAATAAGGTATAGACTTTGAAGGAACCTTTGCTCCTGTAGCCAGACTTGAAGCCATAAGAATGTTTCTTGCGTTTTCAAGCTTCCAACAAATCAAAGTTTATCAAACGGATGTTAAATCTGCTTTTCTCAATGGTGATCTAGAAGAAGAAGTTTATATAGAACAACCAGAAGGATTCATTTTGGGAAATGATGAAAAACTTGTTTGTAGACTTAAAAAGGCTCTATATGGTCTCAAACAAGTTCCAAGGGCATGGTATTATCGTCTTGACAAATATCTTCATCAACAAGGATTTTCAAAGGGGTCCGCTGATAGCAACTTATACACAAAAACTGAAAATGATAAACTATTGATTGTGGTTTTATATGTTGATGATATCATTTTTGGAAGTAATGAAGAGTCTATGAGTCAGAAATTTGCTTCTGATATGTAGCAAGAATTTGAAATGTCTTTACTTGGGGAACTAACATTCTTTCTTGGCTTGCAAGTGCAACAAGCAACAGATGGTATATTCTTATCACAAGCAAAGTATCTCAAGAAAATCCTGAAGAAGTACGGCATGGAAGATTGCAAACCTGTAAGTACACCAATGATAACCGGATGCAATCTCAGTTCTAATGATGATTCCCCCACCGTAAATCAACCAGAATATAGATCTATGATAGGAAGTCTACTTTATCTCACTGGGACAAGACCAGACATCATGCATGCAGTTGGGATTGTTGGACGATTTCAAGCCAATCCAAAAGAGTCTCATCTTCAGGCTGTGAAAAGAATATTCAAATATCTATAGGGAACTCAAGACTTTGGACTATGGTATCCAAAGAATGCTGATCTTACTCTTCATGCATACACTGATGCAGATTGGGCTGGAAGTGTTGATGATCGAAAAAGCACTAGTGGTGGTGCATTCTATATGGGGCCCCGGTTAGTATCTTGGTTTAGCAAGAAGCAAAGCTCCATTGCCTTATCTACAACAGAAGCAGAATATGTGGCTGTTGCATCATGTTGCACTCAACTTCTCTGGATGATGCAAACCCTACAAGACTTTCAAATCAAATGTTCACCTCCTATCTCCATTATGTGTGATAATACAAGTGTCATCAGTATCTCAAAGAATCCTGTTATGCATTCCAAGACCAAGCACATTCCCATCAAATATCACTTCTTACGTGAACAAGTGCTAGAACAAAAGGTGAAATTGGAGTATGTTTCCTCCAAAGAACAAGTTGCTAATATATTTACCAAACCTCTACCCAGGGAAGCGTTTGAATATCTCAGACAGAAACTGGGAGTAGTCTTTGCCAGGCAGAGGATTAGGTCTACTTAATTAAAAAATACTAAATTAGTTGTGAGGTGCTGTCAGGCATCTCTGAATGCAACATGATCTTAGGGGGAGCATGGGACTGTCGGTTCAACAGTTCTTGATCAAACTCTTTGCCATTGATGTCAAAGGGGGAGGAAAAGAAACAAAGGGTGTCTATAATGTCATCAGAGGAAGAGTATTGCCATCAATGCCAAAGGGGGAGATTGTTGGAATATTGTCATTGATGGCAAAGGATGTGGCAAAGGACTTGGCAAAGGCATGGGAATTTCAGAGCTCAATGATCAGCAGGATCAGCAGCAAAGAACAGAGGAAGAATGCATTTACAGTGTGTTAGTCTCCTATACCAATAGGAGTCATATTTCATGATTTACTTATTGAACTATGCAATATGTCAAACCTTTTTCTTGTTGCAAAGGTGTTCCATATTTTCAAAATATCAAAAAATCAAAAATTTTAAAAAATGTAAAGAGGGTATACCCTAAAAGAAAGATGAAAGGGTAAAAAGAATAAAATGGTCAAAAAAGAAAATGAAAGAAATGAACCCCAAGCAAAAAATAGACCAGGAAAGTGTGCAAGTCAAAATGCCACTACTATTTCATTTTTTGTAATAAGCAATTGTGTGCAGCTTGTTAAACTTTTGCCACAATTTATGAAGAGTCAAACTGTATAAACTTCACTCATTCATTTTTCAATTTCATGTTGTAGAACAGAGAATAAATATCTGACCAAACAGTTTAATCTTAGGAGATAAGTAGATAGGCAGAGTTAATAAAAGGTGCTCAACCGTTTAATCTGAGCCCTTAGATGTAATAAGTGTAGAAATAGATAGATTTTCCATGTAAAAGAAAAAAGAAGATTGATAAGGGTTTGCCAGTCTAAGTACACCCTAATAAAGAAGAGAAAATGGTAGTGTAAAGTAGATAGGGTAGGTAGATGGTGTTGCAAAGTTTCATATGATGAATGATGGTGCTGAATGTGCTTAATCTTTTACTTTCATCACTGAGTACAAAGGCATAACACCACATTGGCAGAATTTCAGAGGAAAGCAAAGTTAAAATCATTAACTTCCCATCTCACTTTTCCCCTAAAGCTTTCACTAATTTCCCCTAAGTGCTAAATAATTTGAAGATTAGAGGGGCTCAAGGCATTTCCTTTACTTTTGGAGGGACTGGACCCTCGGCCCAATAATTGAAAAGACCTAAGTACTTGAAGTTATTCATCATTTCACTCATTCACTTTTAATATTTTCCTAAGTAAAATTTCATTTTACTTAGGAAAATCATGTTATATTTCATAAAAGTCCCTCAAAATTACTTGGTACTTCTAAGTCTAAAGTGTTGAAGTTGATATAATACAAGTTGCTTCAGAAATATTCACTTTCCTAGTTGTGTAAAGTATTTTGAGTTTTCCTGTTCCCTAGTCATATTAACATTTGATTTTATTTATTAAATCCTTATAAATAACCTTTTCCTATACATATAACTCCTCCTATGTAATATCCCAACAAACCTTTGTATTATACGTTTTAGCCAAAGTATTTAAATCTTTATGATGAAATCAAATACCCATATTATAAATCCCTTTGGCTAAAACATATCTATATAACTAATCCCCGCCCCCTATAGTAAATGAATCGCATTGATTTATTTCTATATAACAAAAATACATAGAAAAAAGTTTAAACATATGTTTAATGTTTTAAACGAAGAAAAAATAAATAAACCCTGAAGTTTTAAATCAAATCAAACTTCGGAAATTCACCCATTTCATCACCCCGACCCTTATTAAACCACCAAGATTAATTAATCATCTGGATTAATTAATAGTTTAACCTCCAATAAAAACCCTCCCGAAGTGATTAACTTATAATTAATCGTGTCGGGCCCGCGCATTAACTCCCCCGCCACTTCCCTTTCAGACCACCGTTCGATCCCTCCAGTCGAGATCTATGATCCACAATGATTCCGCTAGCCATCCCTTGTACGATGATTAAGGCACGAAATCGCGGCGGTTTCCAAACAGTGCACCGGCCACGCGTCGTGCGCTGAATGGAATTGATGCAATTCGCGGAAAACCACCAACTCCCGAAAGTGGTGCGGAATTTACCGCTTACTACCTAACCCTAGTGACGTGTCCTCCCGTACACTGATGACGTCATTCATAAAAAATAATAAAAAATTCCCCATTTTGACTTTTACGAATAAAACAAATTTCGCGCATTTTTTCATCATTCTGTGTGTTGAAAGCGACTGTGCCCTCTGTGCGAAGAAATTCAAAATCAATTGTCAAAATATTGTTCAACTGAATTCCGCTGAAAGTTACTTCTAGTCCAGTTTCCCAGCGTCCATCCGTCGCCAGCTGATACCTGTTAATCAACGTTTTTCCTCTAAAAACATGTATTTACTCCATTTCGCCCTGAACTCTGAAAGAAACTGAGTTTTCTTTGTTTTTCGATTGAAACGATGTTAAATTTGATTGCTAAGTTCATTCCCTGGTCCTGAAAACTGTAAATTGTGCCCCTGAACTTGCAATTATACCGATTTCCCTCATCAAAACCTGCAAATTTGCGCCCCATTTTCATAAAAACC
Source organism: Pinus albicaulis (assembly GCA_034641835.2). Lineage (NCBI taxonomy): Eukaryota > Viridiplantae > Streptophyta > Pinopsida > Pinales > Pinaceae > Pinus > Pinus albicaulis. The sequence goes on along the minus strand of CM076575.1, from coordinate 2,065,809,076 downwards.
CCTGAATTTCCATTTCTTTGAATACACAAGAACCAAAAAATGGAAGTTCCTGTAGCCTTGAATGTAGCTCCATTGAATGCCCCCCATAGAGATTTGGATTACTTATCATTAGTGGACAAAGATTTTCAAATAAAGGACTTGAATTTTACTGAAAATCCCCTTCGAATTTATTGTCGCTGCAGAGACAATTATTTCAATGGCTCAGATATTATAGGGTTATGGGAGTCTGGTCTTCCTAGGTACCTTTTCCCCTCAGTCCATATATTTCCTGAAATTATCCATTATTGTCATGCTAATTATGACCCAAATCAAAGAGCAGTTTTATCCCTAAGCCAGAATATCCTTTTCTCCATAACTGCTCAGTCCATCAATGATATGTTACATTTTCAGCCTGGTGAAGCCTTTAATCCTTTGACCATGGGAGAGTTATTGGAGAAATCCTCTAAATTATCTCATGAGGAGTTAACCCGCATTTGCCAAACTTTCATGTGGCCAGAGCACCAGCCCAAAGGCCCTTCCCCTTATGTTAGTGCTTATTTTACTGAAGAAGGGAAATTTTTTTTGAGTATGATATCTTTCATAATGGGTTTTAATACCAGTGAGTATGTTGATCCTTTAACCCTGGTGTTATTATCTATGTTCACCCCTGGACAGTCTCCTGCTATCAGGTATGACTATGCATCTTTCATTGCAGATAAAATGCATGACCAATTCATGAGATTGGAGAACGAGAAAGTATTCAAATATTCTACTGTCATTTACCATCTCATGCTTTATTACCAGTCTGAAACTTTCCCTTTCCATATCAGAAAACTTGATGCCCAAGGGAATCCAAGATCTATTATTTTTTGGTCAGCTATTACTCATTGTTCCATAGATTCTAGGGATGCTGGACAAGAGGCTGAGAAAATACTAGAAGACCATTTCAAATTGCAAAAGAGCTTCTACTGGGTCCCTTATGACCCATGCGGCTTCATCTGTGAAAAAAGGATGAAAAATAAATCAGCACCCTACATGCATCGAAGAATCCCTGAAATTGAAAAGTATGCTAATACAGATGAGTGGGTAGAAGGAACTTTGATAGAGCAGGATAGTGAGCAGATTGATGTAAATAATATTATGAAAGATATTGCAAAAATACTTGACTTGGATTCTTTTACACAGGTACAAAGACCAGAGATTGGTACTTCTTCTGTTGGTATTATTCAGCAGAATTTACAAGAAAACATTCCATCAATTGCAGTTGAATCCAAAGGTAAAGAGAAAGAACCAGAAGTACAAGTCATTGAAACATTAATCATGATAGAAAAGCCTCAAACTTCCAAGGCACCAGATCAAGCACAGGTTTCTCCTATTCAAGTTAATCACCCTGAAGTTTCAGATTTGCAGACTCCATCTAATGTGGAAATAGGCAAGAAAAGACAAGTTACAAATCCTACTCCTCCCAAGGAATCTTCACAACAACCTCAGGCTAAAAGGCAGAAACTGAATCCACTTCCAGAAGTGGAATCTATTGATGAAATATTTGATGTTGAAAGGGAGGATAGTCAGTTAACTGGTTCAGTTAGTGAAACACATACAGGTCATAAAGGAAAGGAATTACAAAGACAGTTAAGCACTGAAGTGTCTTCCTTCAAACAACCAAAGACAAATGCAGGTGACATAAAGAAGACTTTCATCAATATAAAAGCAATGAATGATCCACTGAGGATGCAGGTGTATAATCAATATCTTAAAATGGCTCCAAAAAATCAAGAGAGATTAATGTCAGCTTTTGACATTCAACAAGGAAAGATGTTAATGAGCCATTTTAAACCCAAAGTGCAACAACCACGGACAGCAACTGATTATATTAGAACCAATTTTGAGGTCCTGGCAAAAGATATTCACCCTTTGGACCAAATTGAATTACACAAGAAGACTGGAGAAATGATATATTCCACCCTTACTGACAAAGCAATGGCAGCTCATGAATTACAAGATTCTTTGAATAATACCAATACCTAGTTACATATTGAGAAAGCCTCTTCGCAAGCAAAGGACAACATGATAAAATCTTTGGAGGAAATAATTCTCAGTTTGGGTCATAATCCCAAATATATAAAAAGCATTGAAGCACTGATTAAAAAGAAGGATGATGACATTGCTGCATTGAGGAAGCAATTGAAATTACCAGCTTCAAGACATCCTCAAACTGAAGAAGTATTGAAGAAAAATTCAGAAGAAGAAATGATGGAGTTGCTCCTGAAAATGAATGAGCAACTAAGTGAAACAGAAAAATAACTAGAGCAAGCATTGAAAGAAAAACAGTCTACTATTCAGACATCTACAATAGAGGCTACTACAGGTACAAGTACAACAGCAGCAGACCAGCAAACAGACCCATCACAAGTGAATACTTCTGGTTTAAACTCTGAAGAATTAGTGAAACAAATGGAAAGTTTAAAACTTAGAGTAACAGAACTTCAATCTACAAAGTTACAGCTCATAAATTTGGAACAAAAATATGATGTGTCAAAAAATACTGTTGCTGATCATGCAAGAGAAATCAAAAGGTTGGAGAAATTGGTTAAAGCTTTAGAAAAGGATCTCTCATTGGAGAAGCCTTTGAGAGAAATCAGTGAAATTCTTTGGAATAATATTATTTATTCAATAAAGGGTATTTGGTCCTCCATTCAAATAATCTTTGAACAGAATGACTTGGTCAAAATAGCTCTGGAGGAAGTTGACAAAACAAGGGAAGAATTGAGGGACAGACATGAGCAAGCAAATCAACTCATACAGTTTTTGAACACTGAGACCAAACAACAGCTTGCAGAGCTTGGGATTGAGGACAGAACGGGTACAATTTTAGAAATAAAAAGAGTTTTTACTAAGAGAACTCTTATGCAAAATCTGGAACGGAAATGCTTAGATATTCAAGAAGAGATCAGTGCCTTCAAAGAAAGGTTTCAGGTTTTATTGAACAACGGGTTGCCCAATCCTATGATTTCAGAAGACAAAATAATGGACTTGGGAACTTATGTTAATAGATTGGACATACATGCTCACAACATAACTGCTCACTCTATCAGTTCATCAGAATCAACATTGCCTACAGGAAAGAATCTTTATGACAAATTGAAGAATTTATTTTTCCTTGAGCATGAAATAAGATATTTGTTCCCAAATCAGCCCAATTTCTTCAGATACACTGAAGCTGATGAAACATTAAGGAAACTACAATGAACCAAAATAGCAGAAGACAAGTGGTGGGAAGACCTATTAGAAATTTTGTAAAATTTATCTTCATATGGAAAATTTTGCCTTTTTACTATATTGTGAAAGATAAGTGGATGAACAAAGGTTAAAGAGTATCAGCTTGGCAGTTGAAAGTGTATCAGTAGAAATGAAGAGTATCAGACAAGCAAGGCAGTCAAAAAAGAATTACTCAAAAGGACAGCATCGAGCCAAATTGTAGGACCTGCCTCCAGCACATGCATAAAAAGAGGAGACAACACACAACATCAACTGATTTATCCTATCTACGAGACCATCTGTCTCAATTTGTATTGTAAACTATTCATTAGTCACCCTAGATTATATCTCTTTTGTTATGAGATATTTTTAATAGTTTTTTGTATAAATAATCCCTCAATTGAATTATTGAGGGTGGATTCTATTACTTTGCTGTAACATTGATCTTTTGGAATAAAAGTGCTTTGGAGAAATTACTTTGTGGCTTGTTGGATGATGATTTAAAGCTCAAGACTTTTTGCAGGATTCATGTGTCCGACTACAGTTCAATAAGTCCTTTCTATCCTATGTTTTAAGTTTTATATATGTTTATAATATCACTCTGTTCCATTTCTAAATAATTGACATAAAAGAATAAATCAAAATTTTCTTAAGTGTACTCTGATTTCAATTGTGATTATTCTTAAATGTTTTCTGCTAAACTGGTCATAAGCAACGAAATCTTAGTTGCTCTTGTTTCGCTGGTTTAAACATCTTGATTACTATAGTAAAGAATTTTTAGCTTCTCTTTATTTGTAATCATTCACTTTCTTTCTTTTGAACATGTTGAAAGATTCTTGATTGCCTTTCATCCCTTCAAAATCCATTCCATTCACTTTAATTTCTAAAATTGTTCTCTGTTTGGCTATCTTGCCCTGCAAAGCCATCTTGTGTGTAGAAGATTAATCCAATAAAGCCATCCTTTCGACTCCATAGACCAATGGCCTGAAATATTCAATCTTGCCCTCAGTTGGAGGATTCCACCATTCAAATTCAAAACAAATTTCTTAGATTTATAACTAGCCTAAAACTTTCTAAGAACAAAGATAAATTATAAAGAGAGAGCCCTCTCTAGATGCAGATTAGCTAGATTTTGCATCTGAAGGTTGGTTTGTGGTTACCTCGGGTATACTTTCCTTTTCCACAACTTCAAGGAAAACCTGAGTGATAACATAGTGGCGACTCCACTGGGGACTGAATCATTTTACTATTGTTTGATTTATAAGTTATAGACAGAGTCTGAAGATCAGCCAGGTAGCTTTTGAAATGCTTTTTCTCTACAACTGCATAGTGAATAAATGCTGCTTCAGTCTCTCTCTGGTTTAGCTTATAAACTGAACCTTAGTTTTAAACATTTAATCAGACTCTCTAGTTCAATAAATCTTTGAGAAAATTTTAATCAAAAATAATTATTTCTTAAAGAATTTGTAGAAGTTGTATTTTCATATCAATTAAAACCAAAAATCCAAAAACATACATCATCTAGGAAAATTGGCTTAAGAAAGGATTCGTCATACTAGGTCAAATCCTGACCCTAATCCACCACCTATATTTGAAAATCCAAATCTGATTCCTAGGATTCTTAGAAGACAAGGAAGTCAAGAAAGTTCTGGAAATTCTCAACCTCTTTCTAGATCTGCATCCTGTCCTGTGAAGATTATATATGTTGATGAAATCCCTTTTGATGAGCGATTTGAAACATCCTTATTTGTGAATTTTTCTGAAACTGAATTATCAAGATTAGTTCCAGACCCATTGTTTTTTGAAGATTTACAATTCAGATTTGTTTCATATCATCTTGACAGACATTTACAAAACTCCATTCAATCTGAACAGACCTTTGAAGAAAGTTCAAACATTTCTGTAATTATTGAATCTTCTCCAAGCTCAGTTACCTTTCCTCAAACTTCTCAAAACCAAGCCACTCCTTCTACTCCTCCACTCATTTCTTCTAGACCATCATCACCTGTTATTCCATTACACCTTCCAATGGCCAATAGATATGCTCATTTAAGGTTTCCAGGCAACCCTGCTGCTTTTCCCCAAGATTATCAGAGTAAAATTACCCCTTTTATGGTTATGGTACTTACACAGCTCAACAACATACCAAAAGGATGACAGATTACTTTGAATTTTATGAAATTGACGTTGATGATGTTCGAATGAGAATTTTTGTCCGAAGTCTCACCGGGGAAGTTAAGACATGGTTTAGGGCTCTGGCTCCAAACAATATTGCTGATCTACCAGATTTATATAGGGCATTTTTGAATAGATGGGAGAAGAAGAAAGACCCTCTTCAGATCCTATCAGAATTTGAAAATTTGAGAAGAATACCTAATGAAACAGTGTAAGATTATATCATAAGATTCAACGAAGCATATAACGTTGTTCCTCAAAACCTTAGACCCCCTCCTGATTCAGTACTGGTTAAATTCCCTGATGGTTTTGACTCTGACATAGCATATTCACTTAGGGAAAGAGCCCCCCAAACTCTAGAGGAGATGCAAATCATAGTGGTTAGTGTGGAAGCAAACATCATAGAAAAAAGAGTTAGGGCTAGAGCTGAAATAATGATGCCTATAAATGAAGAGCCTTCAGCTTTTGAAAGAAAGCTGGATGCAATCATTAAGGGTATGGAAAGACTGGGAGACAGAGTGGAGACAATCGAAATAAAGTCTTATGGTGATAATCAAAATGTTATGAGAAACCCAAACTTTAGAAGAAATCAGAACCAAAATATTGGGAAAAATGTCCCTGACCAAAACATCAGGCCACCTTTTTTGTTGAAGGTTCAACTTCTGAAGAGCCTACAAAGGATGTTGAAATAAACAATGTAACTGAGAACAAAAATGAACCAGAAGTTTTCCTATCTCAAGATGATCAAGAGAATCACATTCTTGAAACATTTCAAACTCATTCAGGAGAAACTTTTGATTTTAAAGAAGGCTATGACACAGAAATTTATGAGGTTCATAAAAAATACAATTTGAGAAGCAGACGGATTGATGTGCCAGAAAATAGCAAACAGAAAGCTGTAAAACAAAATTTCAAAGGTAAAACTAACACTCCTCCTGTACAAATTCTGTCTAGGACAAGTCCTAACCCCTCAAATCCAATAATTGAAGATGTGACTGATAATCAACTGAACAATAAACAAATTTCTAATACTTCTCCTCTTGCAGGAAATGTAGAAGAACCAATAGAAGTTAATTCAGAAACACCTTCAACTCATAATCCTACTCACGAAAAAGAGAAAAATGCTGAAGACCCAAAAAACAGAGAAAATCCAACTGTTCAAAACACTAAAGCTCAAACAGAAAAATCTTTCAATCTAGAAGCTGAAATAGGCAAACTAAAGATAGTTGTTCCATTAGTAGAATTAGCTAAACACGATGTGTATATAAACCAAATCAACAAATCCCTTAACATTAATATTTATGGAATGGATGATTCAGTAAATGTGTTTGATGATCAACCCGGACTACTTTTTGGTCCCGAAGTCAATGGCAAACCTGAAAGTGGAGGAACTCCTCCATTTTATGTAAGCTTGAATGTTCATGACAAAATACTGCATAACGCCATGCTTGATTCTGGAGCATCCCACAATTTAATGCCAAAAGCAGTAATGGAAAGATTAAATCTAGACATTACCCGACCATATAAAGATCTGTTTTCTTTTGATTCTAGTCAGGTAAGATGTTTAGGTTTGATTAAAGACTTGTGTGTTACTTTGGTACAATACCCTGCGAAATCTATTCTGATGGATATAGTAGTTGCTTATATTCCCCCTAAATATGGTATGTTGTTGTCTAGATCCTGGGGTGCCAAACTCGGAGGATCTTTACAATTAGATATGTCATTTGCAACTATTTCAGTATTTGGTCAGCCTAAAAGATTGTATAGAGAGACCTTGATGAAATATCTAGTCAGCAGCCCTAAGAAGCCTGAAAACTTCCCTGTATATCCAGTTCATTCTGATATGGACTCTTTCATTCTTTATAATGCTGAATTAGACCTTCCTACTGAAATAGAGGGACCAAAAACAGAAACTGCAACTAAATCTTCAGTTCAAATTGAAGAAATTTCGGAAAACAAAGAAACACCAGATAATCCAGAAATACCAGAAAAAGCTAAAAAACTAGCTCCTGTTAGGAAACATGTTAAAACAGTTGATGAAGATTATGAACATGAAATTCTGTGGCATTTAGAATTTGATGGATCAGTGAACAAATTAGGGGCAGGAGCTGGAATTTGGTTACATAATGTTGAAAATGATCATGCCGAAGGTCATGCTTATAGATTGAACTTTAGATGCACTAACAATATGGCAAAGTACGAAGCTCTTTTGCTAGGGCTTAAACATGTCAAAAAGTTAGGAGCAATTAGAGTTTCAATCATAGGAGACTCTAAATTAATTATTCAACGGATTAAAGGTGAATGTTCAACAAAAGACCCCAGGTTGAAACAATACAGAGAAACAATTGTGGAAATTCTCAACACTTTTTTGCAAGCTCAACTTGCCAAAATTCCTAGAAAACAAAATTTGCATGCACACAGTCTTGCATTGTTCGCTAGCACATGTAAATTACCTTTTGGACCTAATCATCAGTTCACATATGAGATTATACATAGACCTGCTATACCAGACAATCTCATGAATTGGAAAGTATTTGTAAATAATAATCAGATCAATAGTTTTTTGACATTAGAAAATGAGTTCTCTAACAGTAGTATAGATGAATACACAACAATCAATGAATTTGATCAACTAGATGAACAAGAAATGAATATTTCTGAAGAGAGTGCAATTCACATGCTTCATCCAACCACATTCACTGAAAAAGATATACAGGATTTGAAACAAATGGAAATCGATGAGATCATAGAAGATGAAACTGAAATTATTAATCTTAAAGATAACCATTTACCTAAAGGATTAACTCCTTTAGAAGATATTTTTGACTCAAATGACATTCCATTAAAACCTAAAATGGAACCTGTGAAAGCTGATATTGAAGAATTCAATTTAGGAACTCAAGAAAATCCCAAGATGGTTAAACTATCTAAGTCTCTGCCAGAGGATCAAAAAGTTAAATATGTTGAAATTTTAAAAGAATTCCAGGATGTTTTTGCCTGGAGTTATGAAGATCTTAAATCATATGATACATCAATAATTCAACATACAATCCCTTTGAAACCAGATCAGAAACCTTTCAAACAGAAACTTAGAAGAATCAATCCTATTTTACTACCTTCAATTGAGAAAGAAATTAAAAGGATGTATGAAGCAGGAATTATAGCTCCTATTAGGTTTTCTGAATGGGTTTCTAATTTAGTACCAACAAGGAAAAAGACTGGAGAGATTAGACTGTGTGTCGATTTGAGAAATTTAAACAAAGTCTCTTTAAAAGATAACTATCCTTTGCCTAAAATGGACCACATCCTACAAAGGGTAGTAGGATCTTCAAGGATTTCTCTTCTGGATGGATTTTCAGGGTACAACCAGATTCTGGTTCATCCCGATGATCAAGACAAAACAACATTTACAACACCATGGGGTACTTTTAAATATGTCAAGATGCCATTTGGACTCAAAAATGCAGGGGCCACCTTTCAAAGAGCAATGGAAATTTCATTTGCCAAAGAAATACATGATTTTCTGGTTATTTATCTAGATGATTTAACTGTTTTCTCCAAAATAGATCAGCAACATTTAGATCATCTAAGACAAGTGTTTATAAATTGCAGGAAATATGGTATTTCTTTAAATCCAAAAAAATCATTATTTTGTCTTGAAGAAGGAAAGCTCTTAGGTCACATTATTTCTAAAGATGGCATCAAAATTGATCCTGAAAGAATTCAAGCCATTTTGCAGATACCTCATCCCAGAAACATTAAAGAACTTCAATCTTTCATAGGAAAGATCAATTTCTTAAGAAGATTCATTTCTAGTTTAGTTGAATTACTTAGACTACTTACTAATATGTTAAAGAAAGATTCAAGCATTGACTGGACTGTAGAAGCCAAGCAATCATTTGAAGAAATCAAAATGGCTCTAACCAGAACACCAGTTCTTACCAATCCAAAATTTGACAGAGATTTCATTATTTTTTATTTGCTTCTGAACATACAATTGCAGCTGTTTTACTACAAAAAGACGATCAGGGATGTGAAAAACCAATAGCCTTTTTTAGTAAAGCACTTAGAGATGCATCTTTGAAATATAATACCATGGAGAAACAGGCTTTTTCACTTGTGAAAGCAATTAAAGATTTCAGAGTTTATATATTGTATTCTCATGTGATAGCTTATGTACCTAATGCTGTCGTTAAAGACATCTTAACTCAAGATGGTATTGAAGGCAAAAGGGGTAAGTGGATAGCTACCATATTAGAATATGACATTGAAATAAAACCAAAAAAACTCATAAAAGGTCAAGGTTTGGCTCAAATCATGAATGAAACAAATTTCCAAGCCCTTAATATCAACGAACTGGATGACGAACAGGAGATGGCGACTCCACGAATCAGTCAAGCCTTTTTAGACTCACCCTGGTACACTGATATCATTTATGTTTTGTTAAACCTGCAAGCTCCTCTAGGGTTGTCCAGAATGAAACAAAGGTTTTTGAAAATGACATCTTTAAAATATTGTATTTTAGATAGTGCTTTTTTTTTGAAGAATCATGATGGAATTCTATTAAATTGTTTATTGAAAGATGAAGCTGATAAAGTTCTTAATGAATTTCATGTATGGGATTGTGGGGGACATCTCTACTGGAAGTCAACTGCAGATAAAATCTTAAGGGCTATTTTTTACTGTCCAACATTATTTTCAGATGTTAAGAAATTTGTAACAGCTTGTCATAAGTGTCAGATCTTTGAGGGCAAAAGAAAATTGTTGCCTTTACCATTAAAACCAATTTCCACTGAGAGACCCTTTCAACAATGGGGACTAGATTTTATTGGAGAAATCCATCCCCCTTCTTCTGGGCAGCACAGATGGATTCTTACTGCCACAGATTACTTTACTAAATGGATTGAAGCTATCCCATGTAGACAAGCCAATGATTCTGTAATTATAGGGTTTTTAGAAACCAATATACTGTCAAGATTTGGTTGTCCAGAGAAAATTATAACAGATAATGCTGCTGCATTTAAGTCAAAGAAAATGATTAGTTTCTGCAATAAATATCACATTACATTAGGCCATTCAATAGCCTATTATCCTCAGGGTAATGGATTGGCAGAATCTTCCAATAAAATTCTTATTAATATCATTAAAAAATTATTGGAAGAAAATAAAAAGAATTGGCATAAGAAACTTACCAATGCATTGTGGGCAGATAGGCTTACAACTAAGAAATCAATTGGGACCAGTCCATATGAATTAGTTTATGGTATTGAAGCAATATTTCCATCATCCTTAGGAATCCCAGTTATGAAGTTACTTCAGGAGGCTCACGTAGAACCAAATGATATTCAGAGAAGAATAAACCAAACAATTCACTTGCAGCAAACCAGGGAAGAAGTGTATCAAAGATCTCAAGTCTTGCAGGAAAAGTTAAAGAAAATTTTTAACAAAAGGACTAAAGCAGAAGATTTTCAAGTAGGAGACAAAGTTTTGAGATGGGATTCCAGAAGGGAAGATAAAGGGAAACATGGGAAATTTGATTTCTTATGGAAAGGACCTTTCATCATTCATGCTTTACAGGGAAATAACACATATTTTTTGAAGAATTTGGATGGTTCAGAAGCTGAGGAAGGACCAGTAAATGGTCGAATGCTAAAGCACTATTTTGATACTATTTACTAAGATGTTCTGATTTTTTCTAACCTGTACATAATATATCCTTTCTAATGCATCAGTTTTGATTGGATGGTGAATTGCTGAAGTTGAAGCCCGAAGTGAAGGCCCTAATCTTCAAAAGTTTTACTATCATATATACAATAAAGCCACCAGAAAAAGGAGATTACATGGTTCACTTTGACGACATTTTGAGGCATCTGACCTGCTGTTCTTGACTTTTCGCCAGGAAAAGCCATCCCCAAGTGGAGCCAGTGTTAGTCTCCTATACCAATAGGAGTCATATTTCATGATTTACTTATTGAACTATGCAATATGTAAAACCTTTTTCTTGTTGCAAAGGTGTTCCATATTTTCAAAATATCAAAAAATCAAAAATTTTAAAAAATGTAAAGAGGGTATACCCTAAAAGAAAGATGAAAGGGTAAAAAGAATAAAATGGTCAAAAAAGAAAATGAAAGAAATGAACCCCAAGCAAAAAATAGACCAGGAAAGTGTGCAAGTCAAAATGCCACTACTATTTCATTTTTTGTAATAAGCAATTGTGTGCAGCTTGTTAAACTTTTGCCACAATTTATGAAGAGTCAAACTGTATAAACTTCACTCATTCATTTTTCAATTTCATGTTGTAGAATAGAGAATAAATATCTGACCAAACAGTTTAATCTTGGCAGATAAGTAGATAGGTAGAGTTAATAAAAGGTGCTCAACAGTTTAATCTGAGCCCTTGGATGTAATAAGTGTAGAAATAGATAGATTTTCCATGTAAAAGAAAAAAGAAGATTGATAAGGGTTTGCCAATCTAAGTGCACCCTAATAAAGAAGAGAAAATGGTAGTGTAAAGTAGATAGGGTAGGTAGATGGTGTTGAAAAGTTTCATATGATGAATGATGGTGCTGAATGTGCTTAATCTTTTACTTTCATCACTGAGTACAAAGGCATAACACCACATTGGCAGAATTTCAGAGGAAAGCAAAGTTAAAATCATTAACTTCCCATCTCACTTTTCCCCTAAAGCTTTCACTAATTTCCCCTAAGTGCTAAATAATTTGAAGATTAGAGGGGCTCAAGGCATTTCCTTTACTTTTGGAGGGACCGGACCCTCGGCCCAATAATTGAAAAGACCTAAGTACTTGAATTTATTCATCATTTCACTCATTCACTTTTAATCTTTTCCTAAGTAAAATTCCATTTTACTTAGGAAAATCATGTTATATTTCATAAAAGTCCCTCAAAATTACTTGGTACTTCTAAGTCTAAAGTGTTGAAGTTGATATAATACAAGTTGCTTCATAAATCTTCACTTTCCTAGTTGTATAAAGTATTTTGAGTTTTCCTGTTCCCTAGTCATATTAACATTTGATTTTATTTATTAAATCCTTATAAATAACCTTTTCCTATACATATAACTGCTCCTATGTAATATCCCAACAAACCTTTGTATTATATGTTTTAGCCAAAGTATTTAAATCTTTATGATGAAATCAAATACCCACATTATAAATCCCTTTGGCTAAAGCATATCTATATAACTAATCCCCGCCCCCTATAGTAAATGAATCGCATTGATTTATTTCTATATAATAAAAATACATAGAAAAAAGTTTAAAAATATGTTTTATGTTTTAAACGAAGAAAAAATAAATAAACCTCGAAGTTTTAAATCAAATCAAACTTTGGAAATTCACCCATTTTATCACCCCGACCCTTATTAAACCACCAAGATTAATTAATCATCCGGATTAATTAATAGTTTAACCTCCAATAAAAACCCTCCCGGAATGATTAACTTATAATTAATCGTATCGGGCCCGCGCTTTAACTCCCCCGCCACTTCCCTTTCAGACCACCTTTCGATCCCTTCAGTCGAGATCTACGATCCACAATGATTCTTCTAGCCATCCCCTGTACGATGATTAACGCGCGAAATCGCGGCGGTTTCCAAACAGTGCACCGGCCATGCGTCGTGTGCTGAATGGAATCACTGCCAATTCGCGGAAAACCACCAACTCCTGAAAGCGGTGTGGAATTTACCGCTTACCACCTGACCCCGGAGACGTGTCCTCCCGTACACTGATGGCGTCATTCATAAAAAATGATAAAAAAATTCCCCATTTTGAATTTTACGAATAAAACAAATTTCGCGCATTTTTTCATCATTCTGTGTGTTGAAAGCGACTGTGCCCTCTGTGCAAAGAAATTCAAAATCAATTTTCAAACTACTGTTCAACTGAATTCCGCTGAAAGTTACTTCCAGTCCAGTTTCCCAACGTCCATCCGCCACCAGCTGATACCTGTTAATCACAGTTTTTCCTCTAAAAACAGGTATTTACTCCATTTCGCCCTGAACTCTGAAACAAACTAAGTTTTCCTTATTTTTCCACTGAAACGGTGTTAAATTTGATTGCTAAGTTCATTCCCTGACCCTAAAAACTGTAAATTGTGCCCCTGAACTTACAATTGTACTGATTTCCCTCATCAAAACCTGCAAATTTGCGCCCCATTTTCATAAAAACCCCTGAATTTCCGTTTCTTTGAATACACAAGAACCAAAAAAATGGAAGTTCCTGTAGCCTTGAATGTAGCTCCATTGAATGCCCCCCATAGAGATTTGGATTACTTATCATTAGTGGACACAGATTTTCAAATAAAGGACTTGAATTTTACTGAAAATCCCATTCGAATTTATTGTCGCTGCAGAGACAATTATTTGAATGGCTCAGATAATATTGGGTTATGGGAGTCTGGTCTTCCTAGGTACCTTTTCCCCTCAGTCCATATCTTTCTTGAAATTATCCATTATTGTCATGCTAATTATGACCCAAATCAAAGAGCAGTTTTATCCCCAAGCCAGAATATCCTTTTCTCCATAACTACTCAGTCCATCAATGATATGTTACATTTTCAGCCTGGTGAAGCCCTTACTCCTTTGACCATGGGAGAGTTATTGGAGAAATCCACTAAATTATCTCATGAGGAGTTAACCCGCATTTGCCAAAATTTCATGTGGCCAGAGCACCAGCCCAAAGGCCCTCCCCCTTATGTTAGTGCTTATTTTACTGAAGAAGGGAAAACCATTTTGAGTATGATATCTTTCATAATGGGTTTTAATACCAGTGATTATGTTGATCATTTAACCCTGGTGTTATTATCTATGTTCACCCCTGGACAGTCTCCTGCTATCAGGTATGACTATGCATCTTTCATTGTAGATAAAATGCTTGACCAATTCATGAGATTGGAGAACGAGAAAGTATTCAAATATTCTACTGTCATTTACCATCTCATGCTTTATTACCAGTCTGAAACTTTCCCTTTCCATATCAGAAAACTTGATGCCCAAGGGAATCCAAGATCTGTTATTTTTTGGTCAGCCATTACTCATTGTTCCATAGATTATCCCTATTCTTATAATGAGTTCATTGACCTTTTCATACATCCTGCAACCACCTTGTTGATAGGAGTTTCCCCTCCAAGACTCAGCAATGAAATCAGGAAAATCCTTCAGCTTTCAAAACAGTATAAGATAGGTGACGGGTACTTCTATCAGAATCATACTGAAATTAGAATTTATGGATGTGAATTGAGCCCTTTCAAGTTACCCAGATATGTTCCAATGAGGCTTTTTGCACTTGAGTATTTCAGCCAAATGAACAATTCAGATATAATACACTTCTGTAATGCTAAGAAAAAGGCTCAACTCAGGATAAAGAGCCAACTAGGTCCATTTATCTGCAATTATAGGGATGTTGGACAAGAGGCTGAGAAAATACTAGAAGACCATTTCAAATTGCAAAAGAGCTTCTACTGGGCCTCTTATGACCCATGCGGCTTCATCTGTGAAAAAAGGATGAAAAATAAATCAGCACCCTACATGCATCGAAGAATCCATGAAATTTAAAAGTATGCTAATACAGATGAGTGGGTAGAAGGAAATTTGATAAAGCAGGATAGTGAGCAGATTGATGTAAATAATATTATGAAAGATATTGCAAAAATACTTGACTTGGATTCTTTTACACAGGTACAGAGACCAGAGATTGGTACTTCTTCTGTTGGTATTATTCAGCAATCAATAAAACATTCCATCAATTGCAGTTGAATCCAAAGGTAAAGAGAAAGAACCAAAAGTACAAGTCATTGAAACATTCATCATGACAGAAAAGCCTCAAACTTCCAAGGCACCAGATCAAGCACAGGTTTCTCCTATTCAAGTTAATCACCCTGAAGTTTCAGATTTGCAGACTCCATCTAATGTGGAAATAGGCAAGAAAAGACAAGTTACAAATCCTACTCCTCCCAAGGAATCTTCACAACAACCTCAGGCTAAAAGGCAAAAACTAAATCCACTTCCAGAAGTGGATTCTATTGATGAAATCTTTGATGATAAAAGGGAGGATAGTCAGCTAACTGGTTCAGTTAGTGAAACACATACAGGTCATAAAGGAAAGGAATTACAAAGACAGTTAAGCACTGAAGTGTCTTCCTTCAAACAGTCAAAGACAGATGCAGGTGACATAAAGAAGACTTTCATCAATATAAAAGCAAGGAATGATCCACTGAGGATGCAGGTGTATAATCAATATCTTAAAATGGCTCCAAAAAATCAGGAGAGATTAATGTCAGCTTTTGACATTCAACAAGGAAAGATGTTAATGAGCCATTTTAAACCCAAAGTGCAACAACCACGGACAACAGCTGATTATATTAGAACCAATTTTGAGGTCCTGGGAAAAGATATTCACCCTTTGGACCAAATTGAATTACACAAGAAGACTTGAGAAATTATATACTCCACCCTTACTGACAAAGCAATGCCAGCTCATGAATTACAAGATTCTTTGAATAATACCAATACCCAGTTACATATTGAGAAAGCCTCTTCGCAAGCAAAGGACAATAGGATAAAATCTTTGGAGGAAATAATTGTCAGTTTGGGTCATAATCCCAAAGATATAAAAAGCATTGAAGCACTGATTAAAAAGAAGGATGATGACATTGTTGCATTGAGGAAGCAATTGAAATTACCAACTTCAAGGCATCCTCAAACTGAAGAAGTATTGAAGAAAAATTCAGAAGAAGAAATGATGGAGTTGCTCCTGAAAATGAATGAGCAACTAAGTGAAACAGAAAAAGAACTGGAGCAAGAATTGAAAGAAAAGCAGTCTACTATTCAGACATCTACAACAGAGGCTACTACAGGTACAAGTACAACAGCAGCAGACCAGCAAATAGACCCATCACAGGTGAATACTTCTGGTTTAAATTCTGAAGAATTAGTGAAACAAATGGAAAGTTTAAAACTTAGAGTAACAAAACTTCAATCTACAAAGTTACAGCTCATAAATTTGGAGCAAAAATATGATGTGTCAAAAAATACTGTTGTTGATCATGCAAGAGAAATCAAAAGGTTGGAGAAATTGGTTAAATCTTTAGAAAAGGATCTCTCATTGGAGAAGCCTTTGAGAGAAATCAGTGAAATTCTTTGGAATAATATTATTTATTCAATAAAGGGTATTTGGTCCTCCATTCAAATATTCTTTGAACAGAATGACTTGGTCAAAATAGCTCTGGAGGAAGTTGACAAAACAAGAGAAGAATTGAGGGACAGACCTGAGCAAGCAAATAAACTCATACAGTTTTTGAACACCGAGACCAAACAACAGCTTGCAGAGCTTGGGATTGAGGACAGAACAGGTACAATTTTAGAAATAAAAAGAGTTTTTACTAAGAGAACTCTTATGCAAAATCTGGAACGGAAATGCTCAGATATTCAAGAAGAGATCAGTGCCTTCAAAGAAAGGTTTCAGGTTTTATTGAACAACGGGTTGCCCAATCCTATGATTTCAGAAGACAAAATAATGGACTTGGGAACTTATGTTAATAGATTGGATATACATGCTCACAACATAACTGTTCACTCTATCAGTTCATCGGAATCAACATTGCCTACAGGAAAGAATCTTTATGACAAATTGAAGAATTTATTTTTCCTTGAGCGTGAAATAAGATATTTGTTCCCAAATCAACCCAATTTCTTCAGATACATTGAAGCTGATGAAACATTAAGGAAACTACAATGAACCAAAATAGCAGAAGACAAGTGGTGGGAAGACCTATTAGAAATTTTGTAAAATTTATCTTCATATGGAAAATTTTTCCTTTTTACTATAGTGTGAAAGATAAATGGATGAACAAAGGTTAAAGAGTATCAGCTTGGCAGTTGAAAGTGTATCAGTGGAAATGAAGAGTATCAGACAAGCAAGGCAGTCAAAAAAGAATTACTCAAAAGGACAGCATCGAGCCAAATTGTAGGACCCGCCTCCAGCACATGCATAAAAATAGGAGACAACACACAACATCAACTGATTTATCCTATCTACGAGACCATCTGTCTCAATTTGTATTGTAAACTATTCATTAGTCACCCTAGATTATATCTGTTTTGTTATGAGATATTTTTAATAGTTTTTTGTATAAATAAGCCCTCAATCGAATTATTGAGGGTGGATTCTATTACTTTGCTGTAACATTTATCTTTTGGAATAAAAGTGCTTTGGAGAAATTACTTTGTGGCTTGCTGGATGATGATTTAAAGCTCAAGACTTTTTGCAGGATTCATTTGTCCGACTATAGTTCAATAAGTCCTTTCTATCCTATGTTTTAAGTTTTATATCTGTTTACAATATCACTCTGTTCCATTTCTGAATAATTGACATAAAAGAATAAATCAGAATTTGCTTAAGTGTACTCTAATTTCAATTGTGATTATTCTTAAATGTTTTCTGCTAAACTCGTCATAAGCAACGAAATCTTAATTTCTCTTGTTTCGCTGGTTTAAACATCTTGATTACTATAGTAAAGAATTCTTAGCTGCTCTTTATTTGTAATCATTCACTTTCTTTCTTTTGAACATGTTGAAAGATTCTTGATTGCCTTTCATCCCTTCAAAATCCATTCCATTCACTTTAATTTCTAAAATTGTTCTCTGTTTGGCTATCTTGCCCTGCAAAGCCATCTTGTGTGTAGAAGATTAATCCAGTAAATCCATCCTTTCGACTCCATATCCTAATGGCCTGAAATATTCAATCTTGCCCTCAGTTGGAGGATTCCACCATTCAAATTCAAAACAAATTTCTTGGATTTATAACTAGCCTAAAACTTTCTAAGAACAAAGATAAATTATAAAGAGAGAGCCCTCTATGGATGCAAATTAGCTAGATTCTACATCTGAAGGTTGGTTTGTGGTTACCTCGGGTATACTTTCCTTTTCCACAACTTCAAGAAAAACCTGAGTGATAACACAGTGACAAGCAGTGAATTGAAGGAGAATTGTCTAAAAACAGGGTTGATTTGAATTAACGGATATTAGAACCCCTACGAAAGTTAATTCATGTATAAATATTAAATATAATTCTGATGGAGGAGAAAGAACATCTATGTATGGTTGAGTTTCGGTGATACTCTGTTAAGGTGGAAAATACCCAGAGAAATTGCAGTATTGATTGGTTCAATTCTCATACAAAATTCCCTGCAAACCTGTGTGATGATCTATGGTTAGTTTTGTGCTGTTGTATATGATATCGGGTTTCTAAGGTCACGGCATAGTGAAGTGAATCTGCATAATGGAGGGATTAATGGTGCTCTGGTTCTGTAAGTTGTTCGAGGAACCAATACGATCGACAGTGGAGTTATACGCCTCTGCGTCTGTGTAAGTATGGAAGATGCAGTGGTATTGATTAGTCTACGAGTCTCGGCGTTGACTGTGTAATAGAACCTGGATTATGAATAAACCAAATAACATTGAAGTAGAGTTTTTATCATTAAATAATAAGGCCGATGGAACCTTGAGCGAAGGACGGAACCACGAAGGAGGAACAGTGACTGCGGTTTGGAGCGAAACTGTGGGTTTCTTCGCACCACCTTTCAAAAATACGCGGTATTTCCTGGATGGGGAGCGATTCCATAGAAGTGTTGACACGCATCCCTGCAAAACTGCCAAGCGCACGATAACTATCATCCATCGCATGTTAACAATCGACCCAAGATGGCCAGCGAAATTGCTTTTGTGCCGTCGATCTGAAAAGAAGTCATCGGACGGTGATCACTTGATGAAGAAGCACGGACGATAATGAAGATACACGACGAATAACACAAGTACGACGCGCCATCACGCATTATTGCTTGTGCAAGTTGCCCAAGTGATATCCGTCGATCTGGAGGGAAGCCATCGGACGGTGATCTCTTGATGAAGATGCACAAAGGATTACTCAAGTACTAGCACACCGTATATCGAGATGAATGGTGGAGATTGAGTGCGTGGGGCACAACTAGCACACTAGGTATCGAGACAAGTGCCTCCGCAGTTGACCAGGAGATCAAGCACTGAGCTTAGATCAACGGTGGAGATTAAGTATGAGGGCACCAGCCAAAAGGTTTCATCCGTACCACAAGAGCCCCCGTAGTGACGTAATGATGACATACGCAGCGGAATTTGATTGGTTTTCTGACTGTAATTGTGGGCCCCGAGGTCAAAGGATAATTTGTTTGAAAGCATTGGATATTTTATAAAGTCCGAAGGGTTAAAAATTTATAAATATATTTATTTATTAATTTCTTCAAATTGATAAATAAATTAAAAGAAATCAAAGAGATACGTAAGGAGGCTAAAGGAAACACCATCCAGGAATACCATTAGTTTTGACCCATGGTTTTTAACAAGGGCAAAAACTATATAAAGTAATGAGAATTATGAAGAAGGGTGTGTGAGTGAAAGGGTTGATAATAAAACGAATCTCCTTTGGAGATATCTGTATGAATAAACCGTGATATATCTGAATCGATTGTGCACGCGTAAATATAATGATCAGATCGACTAACTAAAATATGAATAACATGTGCATGCGTAAGGGTGATGAACGAATGAAGCTCTCGAAGGAATATCTGGATGGGTGAACTCTGTTCTTAACTGAGGAATCTGAATGAACCTCTGGTCTTAAACGATGGATGAAGTCATGAAGAACTGGCGCATTACTGCTAAAAGAACACATATGAATCCGGGTAAGTTTTTGTAGATCTGGCCTACCCTGCAAACATATTATTATTACAGGTCTATATAAGAAAAGCACGTATATATATATATATATATATATATATATATATATATATATATATATATATATATATATATATATATATATGTATATGCGAGTCATCTACATTGAAAGTGCATATGATAGTTGGGGTTTCTGAAGATTAATATACACAGAAGGATACACGGGATGTTGAATGGATATATTCTTTGAAGTCTAGATTACTTCTGATGTTTCGGTTACAGTGGTCGCACTGTTTTGTTATGAAGAATTGGGAAAATATGTTTGTTGATAATTGAATAAAGGGTTGCGTTGAAACTGTTTGACCCAGTGTGAAAATTGATAAAAGATGGTCTGCAATGGGTCAGAGGGTTGAAGCCTTCTGTATATAGAATTTGATGTTATGATCAGGGGGTTGTATCTCCCTTCCAGGAGAGGCTGGTAAATGAGAGAAGGTTGGAGCCTTTTGCAGGTGGGTGCCTGCGTGCTGGTATAAGTCTGCACCAGCACAGAAATTGTAATATGTTTTCTTTATAATAAAATATTGAAGACAGAGACTTCAGCAGCGGTGGTTTTCTCCTGAATTGGGTTTCCACCTTAAATCCTGGTGTTCATATGTGTTGCTATGTTTGATGGTTTGTACTGTTATTTCTATTCATGCTTACTGCTTATCTGATGAATAAATGATGCAATGATCTAAGTAAAGACATGATAAGATCTCTGGACATACAAGTTGGATGCAGTAATGTAACATATGGTTTTAAGAGAAAGGAAAATTAAAAATTGTCAGTCAGCTCTAAATATTGATTCACCCCCCTCTCAGTATTTTTCCCAACAGGATTGTAAGGTCTAATGAAGATATGGTACAAGGAAACAGAGCATCCATTCTTTCTCTCACTACCAAATTCAATGAATATGAAAAACAGTGGCACAAATAGCAGAAATTATAAACACTCTTTACAAGTCAAGAAACAATTGGCCATCCTCAAGACAGAGTGTAATCTTCCCAAACTTTTGGTAGAAAAATTGAACAAAAGATGCAAATTTGATGGCTTACAACCAGAGGATATTAGATCAAGGGGAAAATAAGGATTAGAACATAGTGCTAAGATGATAGAAGCCATGGGAATTGTAGACGAGGAACCAACACCCGACAACACAAGATTAGACAAAGTAGCAAGTCATCATACATTTCTTTTAGCATACATTTTTTTTAATCAGAAAATTAGGTGTTTTCTATAGGATTTACTGTAGTCAATACATCTGGAAAAATATGCTAAAGGATATATTAGTCAGTATGTCAACAGAATGGATCTTTCTTTGATTTTTTCTAAATTAGTAAGTTTGTATTGGGCTGACAAGTATAGGATTCTGGTTGATTCTGACATATGAAGGAGGCATGCAATAGCATATCGGTTTGTTGTTCTGATAAAGATTTCTAATGAATGATGTGTTGGCTAAGTTCTTTCCTTCCAATCCAATTTGACTAGGTCCAAGTGGATAGAATGGAATCTCCAATAATGCCCATAATGGGTTTAATAACATAAATCCTAACTCCATTTACTAGTTTAGACACCTCATCCACCAATCCAGTTTTTCAAATACTTTAACTACAACAAAATGGAACGCCATTACCTAGCTGATGAATATAAAATAGGGGAGTTAGGATTCCAATATTGGCACAATAGAATAGATGGTAGGAACTCCAATCTAGGATTAAGGATAATATCAATAAGGCTACTTAGATAGAAGCTTTCACTGAGGGTTGAAGAAGATCTTATGCTTTAAGTGATGAGACCTAAGACACAAACCTTAGATCAGGCCATGTTCTTGCCTATAAAATAACAAAAATCCATGTCTTGGCTTTGACTTTTTACTTTTCATACTACATCCAAACCCTAGCTAGATAGAACCATACTCCTAATAATTATAAAATTGTAAACCCATCGTGAACACCCAAAGAGAACCTCAAAAATGAAATGCCCAAGCTCCTAGACCTAATCATTCAATTGTGTAGAATCCTCCAAAGAATTACTAGGATAGCAAAGGGGTAAAAACCAATGTGAATGTGAATTGAATTCAAGCCTTTTATGAATTTTGACTGTATTTTGTTCTTCATGTGGCAAAATTTATAGTTGTCACAAAGTTCGGATGGGAAACTTTTCCACTATTCCCATTTCTTTCCATCCTCCCTTCTTTTAAATCCCTCTCTAGTCTTTTTCATCTAAGAAGATATATTCCAAACCAAGGATTTCCATTTCTACAAGTTTTTCCTCACTCTATCAATCTTGAATTGCAATTCCTAGACCTTTATTCTAAGTAACTTAATTATTTTGTCTAATAACTGAGGTATACAGAGGTAAAGAGGGAAATCCCTTACCTTTTTATGATTTGTAGGAATGGAAACAATCACTTCTTAGAAAATGGTCTCTACAAGAGTGGTTGTAGGTGCGCCCATGGGAGAAGTAGCACTTTCTTCTTCAGGTCAATGATAAAAGTTTCAATCAATGTGCCTACAGGAGTGGCAACAATTGTGTCCTTGAGAGTAGCATCAATTGTGTTTGCAGGAATAGAAACCGTCATTTCCTTGAGATTAGAAGAAACTATATCCATGGCCTCATAATGTAATTATCATCCAAAAAAGTGGAAAAATCTTCCCTAAGAGCACTCCTTGCTAGTTATTATGGAGTAGCAAGGCCACCAGGCCAAATTCTTCCAACCCTAGGTCACTGACTCTACTATTTCTTATGTTTCAGTAGGGGTAGTGTCTTCTTGGTGTTCTAGGATTTCTTCTGCCCTTACTTGTTTTTTTGGAGTAGCAGGGGTTTGGGTGGTGGTAGGAATGTATCATGTCCTCTTCTTTCCTGGAACACAGGGGGGGCCTATTTTTATGCCCTCTCATTCTCTCAGTGGTTGGTTTTCTACTAATTATCTCAACGTCAATATCAATTTCCTTCTATGGTGTAATAGAATTTGTCTCTTCTTCCTTAATATGAATTAGTAGGTACTTTGTAGCCAAGGGATTCATGAAAATATATTATTCCTCCTTCGCAATTGCAATGGGTGAAGTCACACAACATTGGGCTCATTTAGTGAAGTTGCAACCATTGGAATTGCAATGACTTCTTCCCAGGATTTTCTTGCTTTATTTAGAGCTTGTACCATGGGTAACCTGATAAGGCCATGGTGAGAGATGAAATATCTTGGTATGTTTGCTTTTTGTGCATGGGCTTCATTATTTTGCAGAGAATTGAGTAGGAGGTACGACATATTGTGTTGAGATTGCAATAATATGATGAGCTTAGTGGAAAGGAGTCATCTTCACTAAGTGGGCCCGCAGGGTATTTTTGGCGCAAAGTCTATTTTTAGCCTATGTCTATTTTTAGACATATGGATCATGTTCTATGAGTTGCAGGATGTTATTTTTGGATGGTTGGTCAAGTTGGAAAAAATAGATGGACTTCTATTTTTAGACATACTGGGAGGAATCTATTTTTAGATTTCCAGTCTAAAAATAGATATGTCGAATATTATTAGCTCTTAATAATATTTGGAATCTAAACATTATCTTATTCTCTTGGAGCACTTCAATTAAGTGCACAAATGTGGCACAGGAGCTGATAGAAGGAATTACGCTATTCCTGAGGGTTATGTGGAGCTATTGCATGAAGAATTCAGTTAGAACTCATGTGACAGAGTTTGGTGGAGTTGATTGAGGAAGTTAGTGGAGTTGTATTCAGTTTAACTAATCTAAACATAGTTGAGCTATTTGTATTCAGTTCAACTAATTGATACAATTAGTGAGAGTGGTGTGAATTAATTATTAATTAATTCACTAATCATAAACTCATTAATCAACTAAAGAATGCATCAGTTAACTTCAGTGCATGGACAGTTTCAGTGGAGACCAGTGCAGAGATAGGTGAAAGAGTAGGTTAACTATCAGTTGTGACTATACTGTTGCTATTTGCAACACACATATAGGTGGAGTAGCCCATGAGGATTTTGTAGTTCAAGCCATGTGTTTTATCTATTTAATGAAGCCATCCCATAGCATTAATAACACAATAGAGGCTAGCTATCAAGTGGAAAAATATTGGAGCATGTGTTTTGCTAGATCTAGCTTGATAGTGTGTAGCAATTGAGGGTGTGCATGAGAGCTTGTGAGGAGCTTTTGTACTATGATTGTTACATGATCTCTATGACATATAATATATAGATAGTTGGGGGTTTTCAACTTTAAGCTTTCCCATTAAATACTGTGTTCATATGTGTGATTGTTCATGGTTTTAATGTGTGCATGCAATTGATTTTATTTCCGCATGTAATGATCAATGGTAGAAGAGATTTTGTATTATGCATGAAGCTAAAATAGTGTGTGATCAGGAGAATCTCGGTGAATAATATATCAGTTATTCAAATTTCTGCATATTGACATTGTGACAGTGTCTAAGATGGTCAAGGAAACAAAAGTGCATATTCCTCTAAGCCAAATGAAGCACCTATACTGTCAGTAACCTAGTGAATTGACTATGGCTCAAAGTTTTTACTGACAATTAAATATTAGTTTTAGCATTCACTAGATACATAAAGGAACCTCTCAACTGTCTATAAATTCACTAGATAGCCTGTTTATAATGTGGAAATGATACCAACGATGAAATGGTAAGAGGTTACCATGGTTTAATGTAGACTCTCTAATCCAAAGCCTACATGATCTCCTTGAGGCTCAATTTACATCATCTCAATATTATCTCTAGCCTGAAAGGTAGAAACCAAATTCAATAGAAAATTTTGCGAAAAGAAATATAATAAACATAATAAATATGCTTAACGAAAAGTATCGATACTTGTGTCATGACTGGAACCTGAGAAAGAATAATCTCTTCAGGCATCCCTTGATGTGTAGCGCTGATCAGGTGATCATGTCCTAAGTGAAAAAATGCTCAATTTTGGAACTACTCAGAACTGGTAATAAATTGATCGACTAGATAGTGTTCATAATTGCAATCCTAAATCTGCAAACGACACTCAAATCCGATGTTGAATGTGGAATATATTCAAGTTTTAATTTTCCCGGTAACCTTCAAAATAGCACTTTGGAAAACAAAACTGGCATCTTCAGAAATTAATGTGAAAATGGAAAATTCATTTTTTTTTTATAAAAATGGGGATGGCCTATCAGTGGGTGCCACATGGCCTACCCAGAGGCTTCCACGTGGCCCCAGGCCTAAAGGTTCAATTTGATTAAAAAAAATTGATGTTAAAATTTTTTGGTTCATTCGGGCCCGACCCGACCCAACCCGGATGGGCACGGGTCACCCGCAGGTGGTGTCTACCCGTGAACGGGCGAGCAGAGCTAAATGGGACTCGAGTCAACTCTGAACAAGTGGGCGTACAGAAAGGTTGGTCGTGAATGCAATGAGGGGTTGGTCCTGAATGTGAACTCTGGCAGGGTCTACCCGTGGGTCAATAGTAAATGCATATGGGTCATGTTTACATGACGGTTGGAAAACACGGTCGAGCAGAGAAATTAAGGGGCTAGCCCCTTAGGACTAGCCCCACAACCATATGTCCACATTCCAGTGACCTGGCACTCAACTACCGGTAGAACGTTAAAGTCATGGTTTAAAACAAATGGGTCACATGTTCTCTGGCGGCAGGAGTTACGTAAAAGGTTTAATGCCACGGTTAGAAAACCGTTGGGCCAACGGTTAACTCCGACGGGTTCGGATGGTCCATGTGACCACCAACCCATAAAAATTTATTGCCACCCTAATCGTGTGGCTAATCTGGATTAGAGCACCAAATTCGGTGGTAATTACTATTTTAGTGAAGTTAACTCTAGTCCTCCCAAGTTTGGTGGAGGGTTTTTAGGCCAAACTAAACAAAACTTCAGTGGGACATAAATTTCACTAGACAGAACCTTTTGGAGAATTTTTTTTTTTGATTTCATGTATTTTGAGCATTCCAGAGCCAATGGAACAGGTTGTAGAGTCAACAGAGCTGATCTTTAGGTACTTTTTCAGCAGAGAAGCTTGGAGAGCCATTAGGGCCTATGGAGTGTTGGAGCTATATTGGGTTATGGTTAACCATTGGAGGTGAAACAACAGCCAATATTTACTATTTTCTGTGTTCTGAACTCATTTATATGGCTTATTTTTCCTGTTTAGGCTTTCTTATCACTGTATAACCAATTTTATCATCTAATAAGAGCAAGGACATGCCCATTTGGGGGCCTTGGACCCGGCAGATGTAGCCCAGGAGGGGTGAACTGCCTCATCAGCTGTTGTATTATATTATGTGAATTTATATTCTTGTGTTGTTCATATTTAATATGTTAAACAATAAAAATAAATAACACTCCTTCACACATAAGACTCAAAAATTTACCAAAAAAACTTTGTTTCAAATGCAAGACATGAATGACAGATTGCGCATATAATTTTATGGAAATGAATACCTTGAACAAAAAATACAAGTAGTTTCATTTTTAGATCATGAGTGTTAACTTCTACAAGTTCTAAAGGCAGAGTCTGTAAAGGGCTAGGTAGCCTCTGGATCTCTTCCTTTTATCAAAGGTGACATATCCAATAAATGCCCCTACAATCAATCTCTGGAATAGATCTAAGAAGTTGCATTTTCATATCAATTGGTATCAGAGCTATGGTTTAGAGCTAGTGTTTTTACTTAGCATTTTTTGTGTACAAAGATTAAGTCATTTGTTTGCAAGTTTTGATGCTGACTAGGTTAAAACTCAAGAGAGGTGAAGGAAACTTGGTTAATGCACAAACTAATCCACAACCAAGAAGGGTTAGAGAACCACCTCCAAGAGCCCTAGTAGCAGCTACAAGCATGTCTTCAAGAGAAGGAGAAGCTCATGAAGAGATGGATCCCAAGGAAGAATAAAGGGTATTTCGGAAAGCTTTCTTGGATATGACTAAAATGGTAAGGATCCTCTATCAAGAAAGAAATGATAGGATTGATGGAGAAGGGTCTAAAAACCAAAAAGAAGGAGAGGATTCTGCAGGAGGAAAGAAGGGTAATGATCAGTCAAAGAAAGGGAATGGAGGAAATGGTGATCCACCATCTCCATCATCATCCTCTTCCTCAACATCATCTTTTTTACTTCAGTAAATCAGTCACATAAGTCAAAAACCACTGGTAAAAATCCCTTTTTAAAGCCTGATGTCAAATTTGAATTGCCAATGTTTAACGATGAAGTTAATGCAGAGAAATTAGATAATTGGATCAGACAATTGGAAGTCTATTTAAGGATTCAAAATCTGCATGATGATGACACCAAAATACAACTAGCCTCGCTAAGGATGGATGGAGCAGCTTTGGTATGGTGGGAAGCCAAGACCAAAGAGGAAATTCAAAAACATGGTAAGCTTACTTTATCATGGGTTAAATTTATTTCCGCAATTAAGAAGCAATTTTATCCTCTTGCTCATCTACAAAAGGCTATAATGAATTGGCAAAACTTTAGACAGCTTAAAGGACAAAGTTTTCAAGAATACACTCAAGAGTTTAGGAGAAGAGCACTATTTTTAGGAGTAGACTTACAAAGTCAAGATACTTTGCTGAAATATATAGGTGGTTTGCATAATTACCTTATACATACTATCCTTATGTTTAATCCTACTAGTCTAGATGAAGTTTGTGTACAAGCTACACATTTAGAGGCTAGAGGGAAAAACACTTTTGATGTGAATGAGGGTAGTGATTTTAAAGGCAAAGGAAGAAAAAGGATTGCAAACTCTAGAAAGGAAAAAGGGAAATTCTTTTGCAAAAACTATTAAAAAACAAGCCACGATGAAGATCACTGTCGGAAGATTCATCCGGAGCTGAAACCAGAGAAATATAAAAACAAAGACAAAACCAAAGAAAAGGTAAAAACTGTTGCAACTGTTGAATAAGACTTAGGGCCTGAATCATGTTATGAGACTAAAAGTATCACCATGGTATTAAATAACATAAAGGGGAAAGAGGTTGTACAAGAAACAAATCCCAGTTCTAGCACATTAAACTATCACAAAGAAACTCAAAATGAAAATAGGAGGATAGAGCTATTTCTGTGAGGATAATATCAAACCACACAAAGATAGACACACTTTTTGATAGTGGGTCTCAAGCTAATCTCATCTCAGAAGACTTGGTCAAACAGTTGAAACTCGAGACAATTCCACATCCAAAGCCTTATCCACTTGGGTGGATATGCAAGGATGCAAAATTACAAGTCTTAAGAAAGTGCATCTTGCGCTTTGCCATAACAGTTCAGTATGTTGATTGGGTTGAACTGGATGTAGTACCACTTGACATTACAGGTGTTGTGATGGGTAGTCCATATTTATATGATAGAAAGGCAATCTTCCATCGCCATTGTTGAAGAAAATGAAAAAGAAAATGTACATTCAGGACCAACCCGCCATTTTTCTCACGTTCAGGACCAACCCACCATTGCGTTCACGACCAACCTTTCTGTACGCCCACTCGTTCAGAGCTGACCAGGTCCCGTTCAGCTCCAATCGCCCGTTCACGGGTAGACACCACCCACGGGTGACCTGTGCCCATCTAGTTCGGGTCGAGTCGGGCTCGAATGAACCAAAAAATTTTAACATCAAAATTTTTTAATCAGATTGAACATAGGCCTGGGGCCACATGGCAGCCTCTGGGTAGGCCACGTGGCACCCACTGATATGCCATCCCTATTTTTATAAAAAAAAAAATGAAATTTTCCATTTTCACATTAATTTCTGAAGATGCCAATTTTGTTTTCCAAAGTGTTGTTTTGAAGGTTACCGGGAAAATTAAAACTTGAATATCTTCCACATCCAACATAAAATTTGAGTGTCGTTCATGGTGTTAGGATCGTAATGACGAACACTATCCGGTGAATCAATTTATTACCAGTTTTGAGCAGTTCCAAATTTGAGCATTTTTTCACTTAGGACATGATCACCTGATCACACCTCCCAAATGGGAAGCTTGTGGACCCACAAAAGCTCTCTAATTACAAAAAATGAATATGAGGAGACTGATTCTCCACTCTTCCAACTTTGAACCATTGAAATCTTCTTGACTTCATCAAATTGAGCTTGTCATAAAAAGATAAATTGTTCCTTGAATTCACTAACTGACCATTGCTAACATTGACTGAGTCATGACGCAAATTCTTGAAATTTGCAGAATAGAAACTATAATTTGTAGAAAGAATACTATTTCTACAATGTTCAAACTTCAAATAAGATTGAAAATAAGATTCACCTTGCCAACTGTCCACATGGCGAATTTTTGTTGTGTGAGCCATGAACTTGTGCTGAATCCCGACCAAGTTTTCTCGCCATACCAATCTGCCATTCTAAAACCAGCAATGACCCTTGCTGAACTATGTGTACTCTTTGCTTGCATGCCTTTCCATCTCATGGACTCTTGCACCGCTTTCCACTGACACTTCATTCTCTACACCGAACAACACCAAAGGTACCTTGTGCAACATATTGTTATCTTCTTTCAAAGACGAACTGTTATCAGACTGAAACATATCATCATTTATATCAACAACATCATGAAAAATAAAATGTACAAATATGGACTCTTTTCAAGGGAGTCAGTGGACAAGTTACAAAAAACAGTGATGCTTATAGCTATGGAATAATGCTATTGTAAATTATCATTGGAAATAAGCCCACCTATGACATGTTTTTTGAAGGAATGAACCTGTAAAAATGGGTGGCTAGTAGTTTTCCAAATTGAATAATGGAAGTGGTGGACATGTGTCTATTAAGGAGGACTAGTAGTTGCACTGAAGAAGATAAGAATCTCAATTTTCTTAGTTCATTAATAAATGTGGAATTGCTTTGCACAAATGAATCTCCTCAAGGAAGGCCTACTATGATGGTCATTTTGGGCATACTACAAAACATCAAATACAGTTTTTTGAGTGCTACTTCTATTCCCAAATTCCAATCAAACATAACACATTTTTTGGGTAGTACAAGTAATACTCTCAACAACATTTGTGAAGGCCAAATTTCTTCAACATCTTAGTTTATTGTAACAAAGTGGTGGTTGTGTAAGTAAACCATGAAGCAATTGAAGTCTTATTTCCCTTTCCTTCCCTGTACATAAATCTTCGTTGTTAATTGCAAGCAAATATACCATGTTAGATCCACCAATGACTAGTCTTTTGGAAATGTTTTTATGATTATAAATTCTTTTTATCATAATATTTAAAAAATTTGTGTTATAATGTCCTTTGTACATCTATAATTGAATGTATTACATTCTAGTTGCATTAAATACATAGAGAGTTTTGTATCTCTCTCAAATAATTAAAAACAAATAAATATTGTTTCCTTCAAAAAATTATTGAAGAAAATTATATCACAATGAATATAATTCTAGTGGATGAATATAATTATTGTTGTTTATTTTTTTATACAAACAACACCTTTACAATTATGTGTGCGGAAAACTATGTTTTTACTTTTAAAGTGTATCATAATCAATATAAAATTGAT
Source organism: Pinus albicaulis (assembly GCA_034641835.2). Taxonomy (NCBI): domain Eukaryota; kingdom Viridiplantae; phylum Streptophyta; class Pinopsida; order Pinales; family Pinaceae; genus Pinus; species Pinus albicaulis. The sequence continues at coordinate 2,065,778,376 of CM076575.1, read as the reverse complement.
GCTACACTTTAATTTAAAGAAAAGTCTTTACAAACTTCTATGACAATTAATAAGAGCTTTAGCTTTAGGTCACCATAGTTTACAAATCTATCATACCCAATATTTAGAACATTATTGTCATAATAGATAAAGGAAAACATATAGCTTTTCTATTTTTCAATGAATTAGTTGATTTCATACTAATTTCATTTCCTAACAAAATATATGTTTTATATTTCAATTTTTTATTTCTATTACACTTTCTATCATAGAGTGTTTTTTAATGCATGGACTCAACCAACGTGAATTACCTATCCATGATACAAACTAGTGTTTTCTTTTCTACATGTCAATGAGAGAATACATCTTATGTCACAACCTTTGCATATGCATCAAAGCCATATCATACTTTGGCATACTGAATATTGTGCATCTTATAATGTGAATATTGAATGCAATAATTATATTTGTGTGCATGACAATGTGCTAATGTGAATATTGAATGAAATACTTATCTTTGTGTGCATGACAATGTGCTAGATTATAGGATTCATTTTTAAGATAAACTATTAGAAACTATCATTGACAAATTTTGTAGGAATATTCTAAAGAGTCTAGTAAAGGATGATATATCATTCTAGCATGTGACATACTTTATATAATCTAATCTAAAATAGAGAAGGAAATCATAAAACATAAAAGAATTTTTTGAGTTTCTAATCTTAACTATGATTGTTATACAGGTGATAAACAGGGTTTCTAGCATTTAAAAGTTGATAAGGTTATTTTTCAAATAGATTTTCAATATTTTAGATTGAGTCATATTGGTGAACGTGATGATTGTAGTATCCAGTTTTTTTTATCCCTCTCAATGTTGAATAGATCTTAGGTTAAGATGAATATATGTTTTTATCCCTCTCAATGTTGAATAGATCTTAAGTTAAGATGAATATATGTTAATTAGTATTTGGGAGTGAATAATATTGATAAATGATCAAAGATGAAATCTTGCTAAACTATCAATGTTTATATTCCCAATACCAAGATTTTGATTAGAAAAGTAAATGACTTGGGTACCTTTTTGAAGACTATAAATCTTTTGGTTGAAAAAGCATGTCAAGAGATAAAGTTTCACAGCTAGTCTGATCATGTTATCAGAGTAGAATTATTATAATTTGCAAAATCATAGGTACATGCATACCCAATTGAAGAGTTTGTGTATCTTATAACATACACTAGTAATAGAGTAAAATATTGGGTGATAGTATTAGAATATATGTAACATGTGATAAGCATTTTTTGCCTTGAAATGTGATAAGAATTTTTTTCCCTGAAAGGTGTGGAGTTATGCAACAAGAAACTAATCTACACAAATTATACTTTTCTCCCTTTTCCAACAATCCATCCTAACTCCACTTGTCTTGATCCCAGAAATACTTTGATTCAGAGACATGTTAGTTCTAATTGTAGAGTACTAAATTATCAAAGCCATAACTCTAGTTGTCTTGATCCCAAAAATAATTTGATTCAGAGACATATTTGCTCTGATTGTAGAGTACTATAGTACTAAATTATCATAGCCATGATGGATTCTTGAAAATTGTCACTGATATTAGATGTCAGAGTAGTGATAGTTCTATTTTATGATGCTGTGTAGATTTGTGAATTTCATGTTGGGTGGATATCATTATCTACCAAAACCAAGCACACCCGTGGAAATTTTATATAAATAATGTTTTAGTGAAGCAAAGGTTGTTGAAGAAGATCATAAAGAGAAAGGAGGTTTTCTCCTACTAGCATTGAAGATGCACACTATAACTTCAACCCAGATGCACACTATAAATTCAACCCTATTGTGAGGTATCATTATTCCTCATTCAGGAAATGGAAAAATTCAACTCTATTGTGAGTCATCCTATCATTCCTCATTTAGCAACTGGAAAAGCTAACATGCCCTCTAGGTGAGTAGTATTAGGAGATGTTTTCGGACTCCCACGGTATGCTGAAAGTCCATTGATAACATCACTTATGTGCCAGAAACGGTGAAGGATGCTCCATACATTGACTTCAACATGACCAAACACATGACTGGGAGATGAGGTTGGTCTGACAGTTTATTAGTTGTGCAAGTTCGGTATAAGTGAAAATTTAATTTTCATATACAATACAACATGCCACATTTGAATTTAGTGAGCACAGTTGGAAGCTGAGAAAGACAAAATTCAGCTACCAATTTTAGTTTCCATATCCCGTGCATCCCCGTAAAAGAAAATACAATAATAAGCTCAATCAACAAACCATTTAGACATGAAAAATAATGATGGAAGTAAGATTTCCAAAACATATTACCACATGGTTCGTTGATGAGTAGGGTGGACAATAAAGGGGATAATAGTTTACAGTGAGCAATGAGCATGATGTGTTTACCAAGCAAGAAATTTCGGAAGATACTTGCAATTAGGAGGTCTTGTTTCGGAACAAAAAATACTTTGTCAGTAGATTTCATGTACATATTATAAGAAGAATAAGCATTTCCTTAATAGTTGCTAAAATACAAAGGTCATTACCATGAGATAAGGCATTCCAAGAAATTTCCTGCACAAAGACATATTATAAGAAGAATAAGAAATTTTGAAACAAAAACACTTTCTCAGTAGATTTCATGCACATATTATAAGAAGAATAAGCATTTCCTTAATGGTTACTAAAATGCAGAGGTCATTACCATGAGATAAGTGATTCCAAGCAATAGTATCAGTCACTGCTCTAAATATCCAATTCAACTCTCCCTAAAAGTGGTTTCCATTCATTTTGTAGTCAATCAGATTAGCATCAAAGGGAATCTCGAAGTAATGGGCATCGATAGAACCTGTAACTGCTTGAAAGTTGAAAATTCAAAACCATATCCTCTGCTTTTGTGTGATGTTCCTTTTTCAGAAATATCACAATTCTGTGCTAGAGATGGACCGTGGGGGCATTTACCAGATATGTCACCTTCTAAAGAAGGGTGAGATCCAGAGGCTTTCTGGCCCTTTGCAGACTCTGTCTACAGATATGTGAAATTTCCTAGTAGGAATGACTAGCATCCCAAGCCTGGAAAACACATTTTCCAGAAGTGGAGGCAACAGGATTTTATCCCTGGTCTGTGATCCTTCAAATATATCTATCTGGAGCTGAAATCCTGAATTGGACTCAAAACAAATCCTTCTAGGAGCTTGAGACAAGCTACCTTCGCCTATTATCTTCAGAAAAGGGCCCAATGAAGAGGGCTGCATCAACACATGAACATATGCTAGCATAGCAGCGTTATTTCTGAAAGCCAATGTACATGAAAGCATGAATAGTCACCAAATGTATATAGCAGCAAAGAAAATATAAAAATACTTGAGGAATCACTCACTCAAGCTGAGCAAAGAAACCCTCAATGACATGCATAAGGAAATATCTCACAATACTACTACACAAGAATGCTAGTGACTAAAACTACGCAGTCAATGAGAGGTACTGCTACAGAAAATACATATACATGAATGATACATCAATGTGAGCTCAAATAAGAAAGGGAGAGAAAGGTCTCAACCCCTGAAAATACAATACAACAATCCTCTAAAAGGATTGGATGGAAACTAGACAAAATGGCATTTTACCCAAAATGCCGGAGTTGATGGGCAGCTGCTGCAACTCACTAGAAACTGGAAATAGGAGGAGCCTAGCTGAAGATGATGGAATCTCTGATGTAACTCCTCTGATTAATCTTCCAAATGAAAGGCTGATCCTTTCATTGAAGATCTCACTACCCACTGAAATGCAGCAACCCTCACTGCAAATGCTCTCTAGAAACTGTGCAGTCAAGGAAGAGGGATGCTCTTCTGCTAATGGAAATTATTGGCATGATGCCAAGGATGATGGATTGAAGATCAAAAACTCCCTCACTGATCTCCCAAAGGAATGGAGACTCCCTCCTCTGAAATACAATGCCGACAGTAGTGTTGAGGAACCCTCCCCTGCAACACCTAGTAACACAACTCAACCACCAATGGAGACTACGCTGGAGCTGAATGGAATGATTTGGCCTCAAGCCAGAATATGGGGAATATTAAGAACAAGCTCTTCCAAGAGCTACTCAATGGAAGAGATGGGATTCCCGCCCAGGAACATCCAGTGCTAATAACACTGCATCTCAGCTAAACAACTAGAGAATGCTCTTGTCTGAGAAGAAAAGAAAAATGATAATCAAAAGCATGAATGAGAATGGTTGCTTCGTTCTCCTTTTAAACAAATGAAAGATGCTTTTCCATGGGCCCCACACCTTAGGGTTTCCTCTCTAGAATGATCTCCTCCTCATGCAAACTGCATTGGCCCACCAAGGGAATCTTAGCTTCTCTATCTACGCAGTCACTTGGCTTCTTCTAGAATTATCCACCTACAAATTGTCTCTTTTCACACATGAGGTGTGAAATCCAGTCCTTTATTTACCCCTTTTCACATTATAAGGGTTCCTTATTTAGATTTTTATTATCAATGGGTTTTCCTACCCATTTATTCTCCTCCTAAAGCAAAAACAAAAGTTTTTAATGTTCCATAAAATTTTGGAACATTACATTTTGGTACCCTTCTATGGCCATTCCTCTCCTATTCTGGTAGGAAATCATACACTTTTTCTTTTTTTATGATAGGAGCAAAGTGTTTTGCTATGGGTTCAACCTGGGCGATTTCGTTGGTCTCCATGAGCGCTTGGAATTTTCAGTGAGATTCAGGCATGCCTATGATACCTTTGGTCTCCATAAGCCTTTCAGTGAGTTTCAAGCATGCCTATGATGGTAGGTTAGATCATTTTCACTGGAGAAGGGGTAGGTGGGGTGAAATTGAGAAGAATCCTACTAAATTGAACGACGAGAAATCTAGCAAGAATATAAGAACATGGGGTAGAAGTCAAGATATTTTCAACAACAAGAGTTTTTCAAGATGGCCCAGCTTCTTTGTGATTGACAAACGCAAACGCTCCTATAATGGCAGTTGTAGCTACAATTCCCCCAATTTTAAATGCATTGTCCAGTTCCATGACAACATTCTTTTAAATGAAATGTATAGTTCCATAGGAAGGCATTCTAACAATAATTCTTACCAGTTTAGTTTGAAGGATTTCTTTAAAAAAATGGCCAAATTTCATTGAAGAAATACCTAGCATATTTATGATTTCTTCATCACAAACATGTTGGAAATATTGTCATTGATGGCAAAGGAGAAGAAAGGAGCAGCACCTGAACTATCACTAAGGCAAAAGAGCAAAGAAGAACCAACAATAAGGCAAAGGAGACAAACGAGGAGCAGAGGTAGCGAGGGTAGAAAAAAGAGGTAGATCAGGCAGCAGATGAAGCAAAGGCAGCGAATTGAAGCTCAGGCAGTAGATGAAGCAAAGGTAGTGAATTGAAGCAGAAGCAGCAAATGAAGCAGAGGCAGTGGAGGTGCAAGACATAGCAAGGGCCAGAGATTATACAGAAAAAGATCAGGAGAGAAATGCGCACTTTAATACAGAACAAGCTCAGGAGGAACAACAACAGCAAGGACCGTAGATCTGGGTAGATCAACGGTGACAATCATATCGGCAGAGACCGAAATCACAAAACACAAGGCAAGTGTTTGTATTTGCAATGCGATGCAATCGCATATCGCATACCGCATATGATATGAATTCACACGATATGGAAAAGTATATGTGATGTGATGCGATGATATGGGTTTGCATTATAATTAACTTTGGTTTGAGTGCTTTATTATAATGTTATGAAGGTTTTCACATGGGTACAAAAGAGTTTCATTAAAGAAATGTATTGCCAAAACATTTCCAAATGTTTTAATGCTATTCCTAAGGTCCAGTTAAACAAAAAAAGGTAATTAGAATGGGGCCCGCAAGGAAGGGTCATCACATCGGCAGATTACTAAGAAATGTAGAGAGTTGAACCATTGGAGGATGCGATAGCGATAATGCGATCCGCCGTGCACGTGGGAAGTCAAGTGGGACCCTTCGCATATCGTATCGATGAAAATCAGTGTTTGATTACGATAAAGATCGGACCCGAAATGTTATAGAGCTGAGTAAATGATCCATCGGATCCACAGAACTCCATCGCATCGGCGGAGAACAAGAGACGCGAGAGAGCGGACCATTGAACCTTGCGATTGCGATGGTGCGATTTAATCGCAACCGTCCGATCCCGATCAACCGCAACCGTTGGATTGTGAGTTGAGTGGGGCCATCGGAGGTTCATCGCATCGGTGGACATCGCATCAGAGTTATCGCATCGGCGATTTCACATCGCATCGGCGGAATGGAAGAGCAAAGGAACGATAGTTTGAACGTTGCGATTGCGATTGAGTGATTCAATCATAGCCGTCATATCTGATGAATGATGGACGACAGATATGTGAGTTGGTTGATAGCTGGTTGCAACGGTGGCGATCAGTAGTCAAAGGCACATCGAACCACTGAAGGTTGCGATTGCGATTGCGACAGTGTGATGGAATGTCAACCATCGGATTGGGAAAGTTAAATGAACCGGAGTGCGATGACCGTTAGATCTGAAAGGTGGATGTGCATGTGGATATGCCCGTTTTATGAAGAAAATTCTGAGTGCAGGCAAAAGACTCAGGTGTATAAACAAAAATCTGAAGGCAACAGAAGGAGACTCGAGTAAGTGACCCGACATAGAGCAAAGGAGCAGGTGAAGGCTAATCGCAGTGGGCACGAACAGATGAGTTGAATCAGGAAAAAGGTGATTATGCAGAACAATCACAATATAACAGCAGAAACTGAAAAAGACAGTGACAGCAGCAGAAAAGACAAACGCACAGCAAGCCAAGGGCTGAAAAAGGGCTGAGTGAAATTGATTTATGTAACTGTAAATGTGAATGTAAATGATTTAAAATTATTTTTATTGTATGTGATGCAAAGGAAAGTCTCCGTAGGCATAGGAAAAACTCCATGAGTGTTGTAATGATTAGCTCTCATGAATAAATTGAACTGAAGAATGAGGAAACGAATGGGGGGAAGGCAAAGAGTCATACCTGTTCATTTTGAATTCCCTGTGGAATGAAAATAGTTATGAGGTGATCTCCATAAATAATGTTACCAACATATGCATACAGAGGTTAGAGAATGGAGAAAGGGGTCTGAGAAGTGTAAGGAGAAGAAGGAGCAGATAGAGAAGATGTGAAGATCCATAGATGATATAAGGCAGATATGAAAGCTGGAGGACGACAGTGAAGAAGGAGGAAAATAGAGCTGATATCCAGGTAAATCAGCATATGATTTTATTGTAATGTGAGGAAGTTGGTGCTTCCATATCAAGTTGTAGCTTGATAGATGTCAGTTGTAGCTGGCTGAGGTAGGAGCCTCCTGTAGGTTGTAGCCTGCAGAAAATAGATGGGAGTTGGAGCTTCCTTGCAAGTTGTAGCTTGCAAAATTGAGGTATTAGCCTCTTGTAGGTTGGAGCCTACAGAAAATCAATGGTGAGAGGGAGTTGGAGCTTGCCTTTGCATCAAAAAAATAATAAGATGTGGTTTTCTCCCTTATGGGTTTCCACTTATATCCGGTGTCTATGTGCATGATGATTATGTGTTGATACTCTGTAGTTAATCTGCTTAATACCTGCTGCTCACTTGTTAAGATTGTTGTTTCACTGTACATTAAGTTGATCATGAAATGAAGATGTAAATAAGTTTAAAAGAAAGTCTTACAAAAACATGAATGCATTAAAATGATTCACCCCCCATTCTCAGTTTAACTAAGGGTTCAACAATTGGTATCAAAGTCAAGTTCCTTCTGTATCAGTTTAACAACTGGAAGGAGATCCTAGGTCCCCAGGATAGCTATTCTAGAAGGATGCTCAACAAATAAAGCCCCTTTGTTCACCGGTACAAATTATGCCTTCTAGAAAATAAGAATGAGGACATACATAATGTCTCTAGGAATAGAAGTTTGGGCTGCTGTGGAATTTGGATATGCCCCAAAGGAGTCTGACTCAGAGAAAGATGCCAAACTAGATTTTGTAGCTATGCAAAAGCCATGAATGCTCTCTTAAGTGGACTGTATGAGGCAGAATTTATCAAAGTAATGCACAACAAGACTGCCAAAGAAATATGGGATACATTAGAAAGCATCCACAGGGGAGACAAAAAGGTGAAGATAGCCAAAATACAAGTCTATAGAGCTCAATTTGAAAATATAAAAATGAATGATGATGAAGACGTTGCCAGCTTCTTCTTAAGGGTTGCATAAATTGTGAATAACATGAAAGCTCTAGGAGAAACCATAAAATAATGTGTAATTGTTCAAAATATTCTAAGATCTTTACCATCCAGCTTTAACCCCAAGGTTTCTTCCATAGAAGAAACAGTTGATTGGGAAACTCTGACCATGAACCAATTACTTGGAAACTTAACAGCCTATGAGATGAGACTGCCATAGAGGAAGTCAAATGTGAGGGAGGTAGCCTTTAAGACAGAGAAGAACAAAGAAGGAAAAGAAGATATATGCTCTTGCTCTGAAGAAGAAGAGGCCAAATTTGTCAGAAAAATGGATAGAGGCTCAGGCAAATATAAAGGTAAACTTCCATTTAAATGCTTTAACTATGGAAGAGTTGGGCACTATGCTTCTAAGTGTCCTCATAAGAAAACAAAGAATCACACTCAAGAAACAGAGAAAACCAAAACAAATAACTGGCAGAAAGGGAAGAGATTCAATAGAAAATCATTTTATGCTCAACAAGACAACAGTGCATCTAAAAGCTCAGATGAATCCTCCAATGAAGAGGGAACCTCTTAATTTTTCTTAATGGACAAGGAATAATTTGAAGACGATCTCCTGGAGTCTGATGAAGAATGTGAAGTTGATCTTGAGGGGGAGCTAAGAAGTGCCCTAGAGGAAATAGACAGACTTAAACTAAAGTGCAGAAAGACATTCTCCTCAAATATGTAAGAGAAGAACAACATTCAGAAGACCTCATTCAGTTGAAAGTAGAGCTTGAAGAAGCCAAGAAGGTAGAAGACACTCTACTAAAGAAAATTGAGGATAAAATTCAAAAGCAAGAGAAATTGGAAGAAGAAGTAGTATGCTTGAGGGAGAAATTAGAAAACACACAAAGGAAATTGTCAATAAACACTCCTCAAATGACAAGCTCTGATAAGTTGAATAAAATACTAGATGCTCAAAGATCTCCTCTGATAAAAACTAGGATGGGCTATGAAGGAGAAACAAGTAAAGTCAAAGAAACAGATAACAGGAATATCATTTCTGTAAAAGCTGTTAAGGATAATGAAACAGCTCAGAAGGTTCCTACAAAAGTAGAAGCCTACAATGAAGTAAACAGAAACATGAAGGAACTTCAAATGACAAAGAACGAAATAAATAAACAGTCAACTGAAAAAGTCTCATATACTCCTGAATATATAAAATTTGGAAGCTATCAAAGGAGATTCTTCCCCCCTATGAAAAATGTCACTTGTTATGCCTGCCACAAACTGGGACATATTGCTGCATACTGTCATAAAAGGAGAATCGATTCCAACCAGCAAAGGATGCAAAAAGTGAAAATACTACCTCAAGCAAACAAATGGAGAAGACAACCCTTCATCAGGTACGTTAATTGTTTTTAAGGGTATTTTTTTTACTGTAAGGAGTTCGGCCATAAAGCCAAGGAGTGTAGAACGAATGGAAAAAGACTGATGTATGGAAACTCAAGGAGATGGATGAACAATGGAGAATTCACTTGTGTACATAATTCATTCAGAAACATAATCAAATTCTTTGACTGCCATCAAATCGGGCCCAAGTGTAACAAATTTCCTCTCAGAGAATGTGGTCCATCCTCTCAGGAAAGGTACCAAACAAAAGGATGCATGCAGTGGAAAAATAAGTTGAATAAGTGTGACCTGGCTCTAATAGCTCAAGATCAGAAAAACCAATGGTATTTGGACAGTGGATGCTCAAAGCATATGACTGGAGATCAAAGCAAGTTTGTAACCTTTGATGAAAAGAAATCCGGGAATGTAACATTCGACAATGATAAAGCAGGGAAAATCAAAGGAAAAGGCTTAGTTAGTCTAGATAATGGAAGAGGAAAGGCCCAAAATGTACTATTTGTGGATGGGCTGAAACCAAATCTGCTAAGTGTCAGTCAAATGTGTGATAAAGGCTGTGAAGTAATTTTTAGAGCCCAAGATTGTGAAGTAAGATCAAGCACCATCGGAAAGTCCTTGATCAAAAGTGTTTGAACAGAAATTAATGTCTATATAGTGAAAGAAGAGGACAAAGCATGTCACCTAAGAAAACTTGATGAATCATGGTTATGGCATAGAAGATTGGGACACCTAAACTTTGACCACATCATAAGTCTAAGCAAGAAGAATGCAGTCAGAGATATGCCAGTCATAAAGAAGCCTTCAAATACCATATGTAAATCCTGCCAACTAGGCAAGCAGACCCGCACATCTTTCAAGACCAAAGAGAAACTATCTACAAGTAGACCTCTTGAGCTTGTTCACATGGACTTGTGTGGACCTTCAAGAACTAAAGCACCAAGTGGAGAATCTTATTTCATGTTGATAATAGATGACTTTACCAGATTGACGTGGGTATCATTTCTCAAATATAAATCTGAAGCACTTGAGAAATTCAAAATATTCAAGGCATTGGCAGAAAATCAAACAGGATGCAAGCTAAAGTGCATCAAATCAGACAGAGGAGGTGAATTCACAGACTATGATTTTGTAGACCTATGCAATGAACATGGGATAAAACAACAGTTTACAATTGCTGGTACACCTCAACAGAATGGAGTGGCAAAAAGACAAAACAGGTCAGTACAACAAATTTCCAGAGCAATGATGCAAGAAAGTAACATTCCCCAAACCTTCTGGGCAGAAGCAGTACACACAGCTATTCACATTCTTAACAAATCTCATTTAAGACCAAACTGTGACAAGATTCCTTACAAATTATGGCATGGTAAACCAGCATCATTCAAGCACTTTAGAGTCTTTGGAAGCAAGTGTTTCATTAAAAATAATGATGAAAATCTGGGAAAGTTTGATGCAAGAGCAGATGAAGGAATATTTTTAGGATATGCATCCAAGAGTAAGGGTTACAGGTGCTACAACAAGAGACTGCATAAGATTATGGAAAGCATTGATGTAAGATTCAACGAAGAAATGCCAAATAAAACAAGAAGCACAAGATGCGAAAATCATCCAGATGATCTTGAAGATGAGAACCGGGATAATGATGAATTGAGCAAGACAACAGAAGATACTGAACTAAACTCAAGAGGTCCCTCAAGACACACTCAAAAGAATCATCCAGAAGACCAAATCATTGGGGACAAGAGTGTTGGAGTCTAGACTAGAAGACAATTAGCTGAACAGACAGAAGAAGTATACCTAGCCATGTTATCACAAATAGAGCCAAAGAAGTTTGAAGAAGCCAGCAAGGACAAATATTGGGTAAATGCAATGAATGAAGAACTAGACCAGATTAAGAAGAATAATACATGGGAGTTAATACCAAGACCCACAGGGAAAAATGTCATTGGCACAAAATGGATATTCAAGAATAAGATGAATGAACAAGGACAGGTAATCAGAAATAAAGCCAGACTTGTATGCAAGGGATACTCTCAAATCGAAGGTATTGATTATGATGAAACCTTTGCCCCTGTAGCCAGAATGGAAGCAATCGAAATGTTTTTGGCCTTTGCACGCTATCATGATTTCAAGGTATACCAAATGGATGTGAAGTTTGCCTTCCTGAATGGAGATTTAGAGGAAGAAGTCTACATGGAACAACCTGAAGGATTCTCCTTAACAGATAAAAATGACTATGTGTGCAGACTAAAGAAAGCCTTATATGGGCTGAAACAAGCTCCTTCTGCATGGTATTCAAGACTAGACAAATACTTACAAAAACAACGTTTTAAGAAAGGAGAAGTAGACAAAAATTTGTACATAAAGGCTAATGAAAATGATCTCCTAATTGTAGTAGTCTATGTAGTTGACATCATGTTTGGTAGCAACAAAGATAAGTTAACAAAAGGATTTTCTAAAGAAATGAAATCAGAATTTGAGATGTCTATGATTGGAGAGCTCACCTTCTATTTAGGACTTCAAATCCAACAAAAGGACATGGGAACATTCATCTCACAAGAAAAATACTTAAGAGAGATGTTGAAAAGGTTCCAAATGGAAGACTACAAACCTGTGTCAACTCCCATTATCACTGGATGCAAGCTATGTGCTAATGATGGATCTGCAGATATAGATCAAAGACTTTACAAATCCATGGTAGGAAGTATGCTATACCTAACTACCTCTAGACCATACATTGTGTTGGTAGTAGGACTTGTGGCAAGATATCAAGTAGCACAAAAACAAAATCACTTACTAGCAATCAAGAGAATATTTAGATATCTACAAGGAACTGCACATTATGGGCTATGGTATCCAAAAAGAAAAAGCTTCACTTTGACAGCATATACAGATGCAGATTGGGCCAGCTGCATGGATGACAGGAAAAACACAAGTGGAGGTGCATTTTATCTAGGAAAAAGTCTGGTGGCATGGCTAAGCAAGAAGAAAACTTCTATCTCTCTATCTACAACAGAAGCGGAATACATAGCAGCAGCAGCATGTTGCACACAAGTAATGTGGATGAAAAAAACTCTCCAAGACATGAAGGTAAGCATGGATGATCCCATTTCAATCAAATGTGACAATACAAGTGCAATAAGTATATCAAAAAATCTTGTATTTCATTCAAAAACAAAGCACATCCCAATTAAGTACCATTTCCTCAGAGAACAAGTAGCACAGAAAGTAGTGAAGTTGGAATATGTACCAACAAAGGAACAAACAGCAGACATATTCTCAAAACCTCTTGCTAAAGAACCATTCGAATATCTAAGAGACAAACTAGGGGTAGTGTCAGCAGATGTTACTCTCTGACATGAAAAGAAAGCATCATTCCAGGGGGAGATCAGTGAACAAATATTGTCACAAAAGAGCCGAAGCAAGTGAGCAGTGCATGGCACAGGTCCTCAAGATCAGAGTATTATGAAATTTTTTTTGAAACCACACTGAGAAGTGGGCAACCCTTTGCCATTGATGTCAAAGGGGGAGGAAAAGCAAGAAAAAGAAGAAAGGCAAAGGAAGTCCTGAAGGAAGTATTGGAGTATTGGTGGAGTATTGCCATCAATGCCAAAGGGGGAGACTGTTGGAAATATTGTCATTGATGGCAAAGGAGAAGAAAGGAGCAGCACCTGAACTATCACTAAGGCAAAAGAACAAAGAAGAATCAGCAATAAGGCAAAGGAGACAGATGAGGAGTAGAGGCAGCAAGGGCAGCAAAAAGAGGCAGCTCAAGAAGTAGATGAAGCAAAGGCAGCGAATTGAAGCTCAGGCAGTAGATGAAGCAAAGGTAGTGAATTGAAGCAGAAGCAGCAAATGACGCAGAGGCAGCGGAGGTGCAAGACACAACAAGGGCCAGAGATTATACAGAACAAGCTCATGAGAGAAATGTGCACTTTAATACAGAACAAGCTCAGGAGGAACAACAGCAGCAAGGACCGTAGATCTGGGCAGATCAACGGTGACAATCACATCGGCAGAGACCGAAATCACAAAACACAAGGCAAGTGTTTGTATTTGCGATGCAATGCGATCACATATCGCATACCACATATGATATGAGTTTGCACGATATGGAAAAGTATATGTGATGCGATGAGATGATATGGGTTTGCATTATAATTAACTTTGGTTTGAGTGCTTTATTATAATGTTCCGAAGGTTGTCACATGGTTACAAAAGAGTTTCATTAAAGCAATGTATTGCCAAAACATTTCCAAAGGTTTTAACGCTATTCCTAAGGTCCAGTTAGACAAACAAAGGTAATTAGAATGGGGCCTGCAAGGAAGGGTCATCGCATCGGCGGATTACTAAGAAATGCAGAGAGTCGAACCATTGGAGGATGCGATAGTGATAATGCGATCCGCTGTGCACGTGGGAAGTCAAGTGGGACCCTTCGCATATCGCATCGGTGAAAATCAGTGTTTGATTACGATAGAGATCGGACCCGAAACGTTATAGAGCTGAGTAAATGATCCATCGGATCTGCAGAACTCCATCGCATTTGCGGAGAACAAGAGACGCGAGAGAGCAGACCATTGAACCTTGCAATTGCGATGGTGTGAATTAATCGCAACCATCTGATCCTGATCAGCTGCAATCGTTAGATCATGAGTTTAATGGGGCCGTCGGAGTTTCATCGCATCAGAGTTATCACATCGACAATCTCACATCGCATCGGCAGAATGGAAGAGCAAAGGAATGACAGTTTGAACATTGTGATTGCGATTGAGCAATTGAATCACAGCCGTCAGATCTGATGAATGATGGACGGTGGATATGTGAGTTGGATGTAGCTGGTGGGACCCTTCGCTCATCGCATCGGTGGTGATCGGTGGCCAAAGGCACATTAGACCACTGAAGGTTGCGATTGCGATTGTGACAGTGAGATGGAATGTCAACCGTCGAATTGGGAAAGTTAAATGAAGCAAAGTGTGATGACCGTTAGATCTAAAAGGTGGATGTGCATGTGGATACGCCCGTTTTATGAAGAAAAGACTAAGTGCAGGCAAAAGACTCAGGTGTATAAACAAAAATATGAAGGCAACAGAAGGAGACTCGGATAAGTGACCCAACATAGAGAAAAGGAGCAGGTGAAGGCTAATCGCAGTGGGCACAAACAGATGAGTTGAATCGGGAAAAATGTGATTATGCTGAACAATCACAATATAATAGCAAAAACTAAAAAAGACAATGATAGCAGCAAAAAAGACAAACACACAGCAAGCCAAGGGCTGAAAAAGGGCTGAGTGAAATTGATTTATGTAACTGTAAATGTGAATGTAAAGGATTTAAAATTATTTTTATTGTATGTGATGCAAAGGCAAGTCTCTGTAGGCATAGGAAAAACTCCATGAGTGTTGTAATGATTATCTCTCATGAATAACTTGAACTGAAGAATGAGGAAACGAATGGGGGGAAGGCAAAGAGTCGTACCTGTTCATTTCGAATTCCCTGTGGAATGCAAACAGTTATGAGGTGATCTCCATAAATAATGTTACCAACATATGCATACAGAGGTTAGAGAATGGAGAAAGGAGTCTGAGAAGTGTAAGGAGAAGAAGGAGCAGATAGAGAAGCTGTGAAGATCCAGAGATGATATAAGGCAGATATGAAAGCTGGAGGACAATAGTGAAGAAGGAGGAAAACAGAGTTGATATCCAGGTAAATCAGCATATGATTTTATTGTAATGTGAGGAATTTGGTGCTTCCATATCAAGTTGTAGCTTGATAGATGTCAGTTGTAGCTGGCTGAGGTAGGAGCCTCCTGTAGGTTGTAGCCTGTAGAAAATAGATGGGAGTTGGAGCTTCCTTGCAAGTTGTAGCTTGCAGAATTGAGGTAGTAGCCTCTTGTAGGTTGGAGCCTACAGAAAATTAGTGGTGAGAGGGAGTTGGAGCTTGCATTTGCATTACAACAATAATAAGATGTGGTTTTCTCCCTTATGGGTTTCCACTTATATCCGGTGTCTCTGTGCATGATGATTATGTGTTGATACTTTGTAGTTAATCTGCTTAATACCTACTGCTCACTTATTAAGATTGTTGTTTCACTGTACATTAAGTTGATCATGAAATGAAGATGTAAATAAGTTTAAAAGAAATTCTTAAAAAACCATGAATGCATTAAACTAATTCACGCCCCCCTCTCAGTTTAACTAAGGGTTCAACTAAACATCTATAGGTGAAGCTAGTTGCTTTGCTTTACAGATTGAAAAAAAAAACCAAAAATGTTCCTAAGGATAAAAAGAAGATAAAATGGCTATAGTAAATTAACATAAAATGAAGTAAGATTACTGAAACTATATAAATTAAATGAGAAATTAAATATAAAGATAAAATAATTAATTAAATACAAAAATAGGAGATAAAATGACATAAAATGAAAATAAATAAACTAAGATAAAATAACTAGTGTAACTACAGAAATTGAATATAAATTAATGGCTAGAGTAGTAAATTAGGTACCTACTATGAGTCAATCAGCTAAAAAGAAATGTAATGAATTAGAATTGCTGATTGAAATAATTGTGAGAAACCACAATATTGTAGAATTCTTCTTTTTGTCCAAATTTGTAACATGCATTAGTGGATTGTGTGATAAACCATAATATTGTAGGTTTTCTTCCTCTTGACCAAAATGTTGTAACTTGCATTAGCCAACTGAGATTCCCTCATCAAATTGGAAGTTACCAAAGACCCATACATAGCGGTGAATTGAGAGTCATTGAATATGCCAACTACACCCAACATGTGGAATGGATGCATAAGGATATTGTGCTCAACCTAGAATAGGATCATGAAATTGAAAATAACGGAGATTTATAGAGGCATACAATCAGAGAAGCTTCCTTGACTAATAGGATAGATCAAGAAAATGTCAATAGTAAAGTAAATATAAATTAAGGGTTGAGAAATGTCACATCAAAACACTTATCTCATGATACATTTCACATTTCCAAACTTAAATAATAATAATAATAATAATAATAAATTCTTAAAAATTAATTAAAGTATAAAATCTTCTGATTTTAGAAAAACTTTTGACACTATTCCTTGAGATAAGCTATGGAAGAGGCTAGAAGAGATAATGGTTCCTCCCAAACTAAGAGTTGTTGTGACTACGCTATATGAAAACATTATTGTCAATCTTAGAACCACTGAGGGTTGGCTAGAAGAAGTTACATGCAATATTGGAGTTAAGCAAGGAAGTCCCTTATCCCCTACTCTATTTTTCATTTACATTGATAAGCTAGAAGAGTGTTTAGAAGCTGCAGGATGTGATGGCCCCCAACTTACAAGTAAAAGCATTCTTATTCTCCTTTATGTCGACTATATCATTCTTTTAGCTGAGTCATTACGATCTCAACAAGCAACTTAGAATCAACAAAGATTACTACTCCAAGATGAAGATGGGTATGCTTGTTAATATCAACAAACTAAAGTCATGATAATTAAATACAAAAAGATCAACTATGATAATTTCATTTATGATAATAACTACTTGGAGAAGATTTTTTCATACAATTATTTAGGAATTGACATTCATCATCAACTCAACTGGAATTATAGCATTGAGAAAATGAAAGTTTGAGGCTAATACCATGCTTACTAATACCACATGCCCAAAAAATCATCACTCACATTCATATGACTTTATTTAATTAATCAATTTAATTAAAAGGGTAGAAACAGCATAGCTACTTTAGTTTTAAGTTAAATCTCAACCTGTAATGTAATCTGTGTAAATACTAAGAATATTCTAAGATATGGAGGTCATATCATCCAACTAATAATTATTGATAGTTAAATTAAAACTTTGGAAGCCCTATTCCAAAATATGCATGCCTATCACTGTAAATATGAGAAAAAATAAGCACAAATGATCCTAGAAGCCGAAAATAGGAGATACAATGGTAGTAATTAGAATATAGGTATTGCGGCTTTATAATGATTTCATTTATTTGTTGTTTGGTATTTTGTATTGAGTAAATAACTCTTATTCAAGCCCCCACAATGAATTTTTGTCAAGGGTAGTAGTGTAAATAGTTTGTTGGTTCAGAGATGAACCAATTCAATTAATTTTGGTTTGGGTTTTCATTCTTAATGATTTCTATGATGCTAATACTACAAATTTGATTTGATGTTGATATATATCAGAGGGTTATGTTGCTTATTGATGGGAATTTTATGGTTATGAGTTGCAATTATATTACAAATGGAAACACTAGAGCAAAGTCGATCATAAGTAGACATTATTGTGTTAAATTTTGTGTCTAATAATAATTGAAATAATACATAATAAAAGGTGAGAATATTAATACATAAATAAATTTAAAATAATAAATAATAAATAAAATATAATAATAGTAAATAACTAAAATTCTAAATAATAAAGGAAAGATAATAATAGTAAATAAATAAAATAATGGTCCACGGGGCTTTGGTTCGAAGATGAAGGGCGCACTGTTAAGGCACTCCAGGTGATAGGTCATTGGTTCCAATCCCCCGTGGGTGGTGACTTACAAATAATAATAATAGTAATAATCATAATATTGATGAATAATAAATTGAAGTAATGAATAAATAAATAAAAGTAAACTATAAAAATTGTAAGAACGGGTAAAGTTAACAAATAGTAAAAAAATGAATAAATAATCAAGAATCAAATTAAGAAAAACTTTAAGGAAAACTTAAATTGGTATGATGACATAGAGATCATGTGCATGGAAATTCTCTTCCCATTTTATGAATAAATTGTTCTTTATAAACGAATGAAAAGGGGGATAAAAGCTATTCATTCTTTTGGGAGCGGAATTCTTGAAGAGGAAGAGTCACTGGTTGTAGTAGTTGATTGAGGGCTTTGGTGTAATAGCCCCAATTTTTTATTCTCATTTTTCAATATAAATATTTTCATAAAAGAATTATGGATTAAGTTATGAGACATAGATTCTAGAGACTGAAAAGCATAATTGTTGGGGATTTAATTTCTATGATAACCAAGGACGTTGATAGGTGTGCATTCTAACTGCATTGGAGAATGTCGTTAAAGAGAAGGTTGGACAAAGAGGACATGGGTCATGTTTCCTTGGAGGAAAATTCAAGGGAGGGAGGACATAAAATAAATAGGGTGACAGCGTTGTTGAGGAGGTTACACCCAGTGAACGTAAACAGGAGTGGACTAATAGACGCTAGTCCAAAAACAAGTGAGTAGGGGAGACATGACACAACCCCCATAGGCCAAGAAGACCCTGATCACTTGTCATACAATAGGTTAAGAACCATTGAGGATGAGAAGGGAAGAAATTCAAACGACAAAGGGGAAGTAGTTGAACAGGGAGAGAACAATCACACTCAAAAGAGCAAGAACAGAGGAGTAGACTTGATAACGAAGAACAACACCGTCCTGAGTAAGCTTAGTAGGGAATAACACACTCCTTTGGAGCAACAAAGGAAAATAAATAGGCATATATCTGGACTGGCGGTATTGGAAGACATTGAGAGCAGTGTGGATAGGTTATAACCATTCAACAACTCTCATAGAAGCTACTCATATTTTGTTTGAGCAACGGGAGAAGGGAGGAACTTTATCCATATGAGGGTAAATCTCAGGATGCCCTTGGGGGATGGAGGGTGGAGATGGTCTTCTTTAGAATCCCTTGACAAACTAGGGTAGATATTTATCTCTTGGATTCCTGGGAAGGAAGTTCTAGAGTCTTCTTTTTTTGTTTTTCTGGTTTCATAGTGGCTTCTAGATCCCTTTAGTGGGTGGAACCATTGTGTTATATGTTTCAAGGTGGTGGCGAAGCCTCTAAATTCCCTAGATTTTATTAGTTTTTGAATAGGTAAAGGGTGTAGTGTAGCCACCCCTCCCACATTTACCCACTTTCACCGGCCTGCTAGGGTAAACATGATTTGTGTGGGAAATCCACATAGATTCAAACTGCTAATTGTAATATGCTAAAACAATAGACTTGAATCTAATCTACCAATTATGGAAACAATATTATGATTGTGAAATCACAAAGCATACAAGAGAAAGAATTTCAATCACACATTACATAGTGATTTCTTTGGGAAAGCCATAGCAAAAAACCCTGTTATCTATATATTGCATTAGTAAAAAATATGAGAATATTGCAATGCTTTTCTCCAGCCTAAGAAACCTCTACGCTATCTCTATTTGTCTCCCTGCTTCCTAGACAAGCCTAGGCCAATAATTAATGCTTTCCTGAGTCCCTATTTCCTTTTTTTCATTCCTTGGGTAATTAGCCCCTATTAATTACAAAGATCCCTACCACAAATACACAATTCATCTAAGGCCTTCCTTTGACTGCATGGACCACCTGTACAATTTGGATGATTATACAAATGATAGTACACTACCCTTGAACTCGAATCTCAACATAGTAACTATCGGATTTGACATGCATGAGTTATTTATGGTTTATTTATAAGTTAATTGATTAATCAATGCATGTGGTTCAAGTTCAAGTTCCACACTTTGACCTCTCACTAGTTCCTCCAACAATTGGAACTAGTTAAACTGACTTTAACTAAGATAACTAAGTTAATTAATTACAACTCTAAATAAACTCAACCAGAGCTCATATTTTGTAGGAGCCACTCTACATGACTCAAGTTATACCCTCAACTCGAATTAACTGAACCAACTAAGTCAAAATAACTTACTTAACTCGTATAAGTTGTCATGAGATGTGGAATTACAATTTTCTTCTAATTTAATTCAAGGGAAAATTAAATTAGAATCTTTGTTGATGCCATTTTCAACACACCCTCTCAGCAAGAAAGGGATTATCATGATCCGACTATGCATATAATCTCTAAGATGGTGGTACTAAATGTCGATATGCTTGGATCTATCATAAAAAACCGGATTAACTGATATTTTGATGAAACTTTGGTTGTCACAATAAATCATTGTAAGATCCATCTATTGACCAACCAACCCAACAAGGATCTTCCTCATCGAGATAGCCTCACAAGTTGCTTGACTAGCAACCATGTACTATGCTTCTGCTAAACTAAGTGCAACTGATCTCTACTTCCTGTTGTACCGGGAAACTGTTGTTAACCCAATACTTAAGGTTATGCCTGATGTGCACTTCTTGTTGGATGGCCTCCCTGCCCAATCTGCATCAATGAAGCCTTGAAGCTTCACTCCCGCTATCCGTCTGAACCAAAGACCAAACTGAGTGGTGCCTCTAAGGTATCTCAACACATGTTTGGATTCCTTCTAATATATCTTGGTTGGATTAACCATTCCTTGACTAAGTTGGTTAATCGCATAACATATGTATGATCGTGTGTTCACCAAGTATATAAGTGAACCCATAAGCTTCCTATAAATGGTAGCTTCTACCACTTCGCCTGAAGTAGCATCTTCCTTCCTCCAATTCCCTGGTAGAGGAGTCTCCATGGGTTTGCTACTATCCATGTTAAACTTCTTCAATATCTCGTTGGCATACTTTCCTTGAGAGACAAACAGTTCCCCATCTCTTTGCGAAATTTCCAAACCAAGGAAATAATTCAAGAGCCCCATGTCTTTCATCTCATATTCTCTTGCCAAATCTTCTTTGTGAGATTTTATCAACTTCTCATCACATGTTACAATTAAATCATATAATTATAATACTATAATCAATAATTTACCTTCAACCACAATATGGTAAAGGTTTGCAACTGATTCAATTTCGATGAAGCATAACCTGGTGAAATAGCTATCGATCCTGGTGCACCAAGTACGGGGTGCTTGCTTCAATCCATACAACACTCACTTGAGTCTTCACACATGTGACTCTTTGTCGAAGGTCTCAAATCCTTCTGGTTGCTCTATGTATACTTCTTCCTCCATCACTCTGTTGAGGAAAGTTGTCTTCACATCCATCCGATGTATCTTCCATCCCATCTACACTGAAAGTGGTAGAATATATCTAATTAAAGAGTACCTTACTACTGGAGCAAAGGTCTCCTCGTAATAAGCTCCCTCCACTTGAGAGAACCCCTTGGCCACAAATATGTCCTTGTGTTTCTCAAATCTCCCATCTACTTCTTTCTTCACCTTGTAGATCAACCTGGATCCTACAACTGACTTATCCTCTGGTCTTGGGACAACTTCTGATGCACTATTTATGATAATGGATTCATAATCCTCTACCATGGCATCAACCCATATTTTTTGTTGCATTGCTTCCTTGAATGAGGATGGCTCAGTCTCTACACTCTTGCTCATAGGATCCATATAGCCAATGTAATGATTTGGTGACCACCTCTACCTTCGTTGTGATGTGGGTGCTCCCACATTCTCTCTAGAATCATGCATCAACCTGTTAGCCTCTCTGGTGCAGTTCATTCCATCTCTTGATGTATTTGCATGGCTGAGTGTTCCACTCTCTGCTCCTTTGCTTGTGGTTGATCCACATCTTGAGTTTATTATTTTGGAGCTAAAATATCCTCATATGCATGCAACTTAAGCTCCCTCTCAAGGGAAATTCACATGGCCTTCTCTTCATCGAATTTCACCTCTCTACGAACAAATTTAATCTTGTGAGATGAGAGGTATACTTGATAGTTGTTAGGTGTATCAGTGTACCAAAAAAATATGCCCAACTCAACTGTTGTTTCTAGATTTTTCCATGCATCCTTGGAAACATGACAGTAACTGATGAACCAAAGATTCCAAAGTGTGCCACATTTGGTTTCTTACCTGAAAATATTCCTCTGGTGTACTCATCCTGAGAATCCGATGTGGACTTCTGTTCTGCACATATACCATTGTGTTGCATGCTTTCGCCCATAATTGCAATGGTGAGCCCTGATCATGCAACATCGCTCGTGAAACTCCCATAATGATTTTGTTCTTCCTTTCTACCACCCCATTCTTTTGTGGGTTATGGGGTGTTATCAACTCCCGTTGAATGCCTTCTAATGCACAGAGGTTCATGAATTCATTCAACACATTTTATCCACCGTTGTCGTTCCTGAAAGCTTTCACTTTCCTATCTGTGTCTTTCTCAAAAAGTGCTTTGAAATCACAAATATTTGAGAAGGTTTGGTCTTTCTTTTGCATGAATAATATCCAACACTTACATGAGAAATCA
The DNA here is from genome assembly GCA_034641835.2 of Pinus albicaulis. Lineage (NCBI taxonomy): Eukaryota > Viridiplantae > Streptophyta > Pinopsida > Pinales > Pinaceae > Pinus > Pinus albicaulis. The sequence goes on along the minus strand of CM076575.1, from coordinate 2,065,755,601 downwards.
TCTACAAAAATAACATAATACTTATGCTTGGCCTTGGAGGCTGTCGATAACATTCCACAAACATTTAAGTGAACTCTTTCAAGGATCGCTTGCACTCGATTGTCCTTATCATGAAAGGTGGATTTGGTGTACTTCCCCAATGTACACCCTTTTCATGTATCACACTGCTCCATTGCACCCTTGGGAAGTCTTGTAGAAATCTGGTGCATGATCTTCAAATATTTGTGGTGTATATGGCCCAATCTTCTATGCCATAACTCATTGATGTCTTGGCTCTACACCTTCTATGCTTTCATGCTCAAAAAGCATATTAGTCTTATACATCTAATTTGTAGAGGTTATTTACCCAAACCTTGATCTTCTTGATCTATCTCGTCGCTATGTGACGAAGGAACATCTTTCCTTTGCTAAAAATCACATTGTAGCCACAGTATTCCAACATAGCAACATAAAATAAATTCTTCTTCAAACCCGGAACATACATGAAATTTTTCAATGTGAGAGGAGAACCAATCTCCCTCTAAAAAGTAATAGTACCAATGGAAGTTGCGTTATACCTTCCAACATCTCCCATCTCAATGTGCATTTGGAGGTCTTTCTCTTCCAAGTCATTGAAGAACTCTTTGTTTTCGGTCATATGGAATGAGGATCCACTATCCAAGTACCACACACTACCCAACACCGATGACACCATGCATGCTATGAGGGTGAAATCCAACTCGATTTGTGAAGTAAGTTCTTCACCTACCGCTCCTACTAAGGGATTCTTGGCGGCTTTCTTGTGCATACACTTCGTGGCATAATGTCTCAGCTCATGATAGTGAAAAAATTAATCTTCGACATGTCCTTATTCTTGCCTCCCTGACCAGAATCTGATTTGGAATGGGATGAATTCCCTTTCCCTTTATTTTCCTTTCTAGCCAGGGCACAATTCTCCTCATCATCAAGCTTTGATGAGGATCCATCTTTGGTGTTCCACCAAATCTATTCTTGTACCAAGTTGGACCACAAATTCTCCCACTTTGGTATCTTCTCCCTCCCATTTATAGAATCCTAGTAGTTATGCCAGCTTTTGGGAAGGCCTAGAAGTGCTAGGCTCAGTAAATCATCTTCAAAAAATGTAACAGCAACACTTACAAACTCATCTTGACATTGGGTGAACTTGGTCAATTACTTTGGTATTGTGTCTCCCTTCTCCATATTGATTTTCATGAGCTTGTCCTTCAGTTCCAACTTCATGTGGTCACTATTGTTCTAAACAAATCTGTTAAGGCCTTCCACATTGCATATGGAGTTTCCTTTCCATGGAGGTTCGAGACAATATGATCTTGAACACTTTCCAATAGGATCCTTATCGCCTTTGCCACATTCTTATTCCAGGTCGCTAAATCTTCAGCATCAGTTGGTGCAAGTTTAGGAATATCACTTTCGGTGAACTACTTCAACACATAGACTTCCAACACTACTTCCATCCTATCCTTCCAAGCTATGTAATTCGAACTACCCTCAGGGCATATTCAAGTCTTAATCCATAGAATGACACTTGATCCTTCGGCTAGTCCTGAAGAATAGATATTCAAATTTGATTCACCTGCACAAAAAAAAAATCATATTCTTCTCTTCTATAGTGATTCCTGCTCTGATACCATCTAGAAAATCCACGTAGATTCAAACTTCTAATTGTAATTTGTTAAAACAATAGACTTGAATCTACTCTACCAATTGCGGAAACAAATTACGATCACAAAATTACAAAACATACAAGAGAAAGAAATTCAATTACACATTACACAATGATTTCCTGGGGAAATCCATAGCTAAAAACCTCGCTATCTATATATTACATTAGTCATAAAATATGAGAATATTACAATGATTTTCTCAATCCTGAGAATCCTTCGCACTATATCTATGTGTATCATTGCTTCTTAAACAAGCCTAGGCCAATACTTAACCAATTTTCTTCTTTCCCAAGTCCCTGTTTCCTTGCATTGTTTCCTTGGGTAATTAGCCACTATTAATTAGGGAAAACCCCATCCACAAATATGCAATTCATCTAAGGCCTTCCTTTGATTGCATGCACCACCTGTACAATTTGGATGATTATACAATTTGTATTACACTGCCCTTGAACTCCAATCTCATGTGGATAACTCTCAGATCTGACATGCATGAGTTATTTATGGCTGATTTATCAGTTAACTATTTAATCATTAAATGTGGTTCAAGTTCAAGTTCCACACTTTGACCTCTCACTAGTTCCTTCAACAATTGGAACTAGTTAAACTGACTTTAACTCAGATAATATGAATTAATTAATTACAACTCAAAATAAACTCAAATAGGGTTCCTATTTTGTAGGGTCCACTCTACATGACTCAAGTTATACCCTCAACTCGAATTAACCAAACCAACTAAGTCAAACTAACTTATTTAACTCGTGCAAGTTTTCATGATATGTGGAATTACAATTTTCTTCTAGTTTAATTAAAGGAAAAATTAAATTAGAATCTTTCTTGGTTCCATTTTCAACAATATGAGGGTTATTATGACATGACTCAACCTCCTAATTATGTAGAAATTTTCTGAATAATGATTAATTATCCACCGAGACTATCCTGCTCACATACAATTCGAATTCATATGCAACACATAATCTCTTCCACTCAGATCATCAAACATGCAGAAATAAAACAAGCGATAACACATCAATTCATCATAAACATTAACACAGTATGGATGGGGAAAGCTTATATTTGAAAACCCCGCAGCTATTGTGTATATTATAATGGAGAAATCATGTAACAAACTCAGTACAATACTCCTCACAAGTACTCAGTACTTTCTCATAAAGTTACACACAAACTAGCTTGGTTTTGAACAGGTTACTGGTTCAAAACTCACCACTAATTGCCTTGCCTCTATTGCGCAATCATGGCTTGTCTATATAGAGATCCAAGGTTCGAATCTCCTTGGCTTGACAGCACAATCATCATGGGAAATTCCTCCAAGTGTGGTGCAAATCTCATGCACAACTGATGTTGCCACTGATAGCTAACTCCACCCTTTCATCTACCTCTTTCACTGGTCTCCACTGAACTGTCCATGCACTGTAGTGAACTGATGTGTTCTGGAGTTGAATAATGAGTTACTAATTAATGAATTAAATAATATTTAATTCACTCCACTCATAACTAATTGATTAGCTAGTTAAACTAATCTCAACCAGTTCAACTAAGTTAAACCGAACACAACTCCACTAGTTGTCTCATTAACTCCACCAAACTTCTGCCACTGAAGTCCTAACTGAAGTCAACCATGCATGAGCTCACCAAACCCTTAGGAATAGCGTAATTCCTCTGTCAGATGCATGAGCCACGTCCAAGGCTCGAACTGAAGTGCTCCAAGAGAGTAAACTGAAGTTTATAGTCCAAATATTATTAAGGGTAAATAATATTTGACTTCCTATTTTTAGGATAAGCAGTCTAAATATAGACTTCAACCTATAGGTCCAAAAAATAATAGTTCCACTATTTTTACCAACATGACCACTGTGCTCCAAGAATCTCATACTGCAATCCCCGGACCATACCCATATGTCTAAAAATAGACATAGTCTAAAAATAGATTTTGCGCGTAATTTGCTCGCGGGCCCACTTAGTGAAGGCGTACTTCATTTCACTAAGCTCCATCATCTTGCTGCATTTTCTACTCTCTCGCAAGATATGGATTATCCGCAACCCTATCCCGCCTCGTGGAATTCGAACTTGCTCCCGGTGAGCGCCTTCGTCAGATGTCTGGCATCCCCGATCCTCCGTGGGAACATATGAAATCATCATGATTCTCCAATAACACAATCTCCGATATGATGGTACCTCGATGTTCGATGTGTTTGGACCTATCCCGAAATACCGGATTAGCCGTGAGTTTAATGCAACTCGGTTATCACGCAGATCACCGGTAGGCTCCAAAATGCAACTTGAACAATCCTGCGAGGATCTTCCTCATCCAAATAGCCTCGCATGCAGCCAAACTAGCTGCCATGTACTCGGCCTCTGCTGAAATGAGTGCCACGGATCTCTGCTTCCTACTCTACCAGGAAACTGCTGTCGACCCAATGCTGAAAACTCCTCCAGAAGTGCTCTTCCGGTCCGTTGGGCTCCCTGCCCAATCTGCATCAGTGAAGCCAGAAAGCTTCGCTCCATCCTCCTGTCTGTACCATAGACCATATCTCGATGTGCCACTAAGATAACGCAATACATGCTTGCCTGCCTTCCAAAAGAGCTTGGTAGGCTTAACCATAGCTTGCGAAAGCTAGTTAACAGCATAGCATATATCGGGTCGTGTATTGACCAGATACATAAGCGACCCCACTAACTGTCGATAGGCAGTGGCATCCACTACCTCCGCTGAAGTAGCATCCTCCTTCCTCCAACCACCAGGAAGAGGAGTGTCAACAGGCTTGCAGCCTTGCATGTTGAACCTCTCCAGAATCTCCCGGGCATACTTGCCCTGAGAAACAAACAGTCCTCCACTGCGCTGCCAAATCTCCAATCCCGGGAAATAATGAAGGATGCCCAAGTCCTTCATCTCAAACTCTCGTGCAAGATCCTCCTTGCATGAAAGTATCAACTGCTCATCGCCAGTCAAAATCAGATCATCTACATACGGTACGATGATCAACAGCTTCCCCTCCACCACAATCTGGTACAGGTTTGGATCCGCCTCACTCTTGGAGAATCCAAGCCCGGTGAAGTAGCTGTCTATCCGAGTGTACCAAGCACGAGGTGCTTGCTTCAGCCCGTACAGTGCTCTCTTAAGTCGGCACACATGCGACTCACTGCTGAAGATCTCAAAACCTTCAGGCTGCTCTATGTACACCTCCTCCTCAATAACTCCATTGAGGAACGCAGTCTTCACATCCATCTGATGAATGTGCCACCCCATCTGCGCTGAGAGAGCAAGGATCGTACGTATGGAAGAGTACCTTGCGACAGGTGCAAAAGTCTCCTCATAGTCAATCCCCTCGATCTGTGAGAAGCCACGGGCGACAAATCTCGCCTTGTACTTCTCCACACTCCCGTCAGCCGCCTGCTTCACCTTGTAGATCCATCGCGAACCTACAACTGATTTCCCAAACGGTCTTGGGACAATCTCCCATGCACTGTTCCTGATGATCGAATCATATTCTTCGATCATGGCATCAACCCATGCGGGTTCCTCCACAGCTTCCTCAAAAGAGGATGGCTCCGTCACAACACATTGACTCACAAGAGCCATGTATCCGGTGTACCGATCCGGTGACTGTCTCTGTCTGCGCTGTGCTGTAGGTGGTCCTACAACCTTCTCTGCATCCCGAGCCAGTCGCTCAGCTTCTGTAGTGCGCATGCGCCCTCTGATGGTTGGCGCTGCCTGGGTGGTTTCTTCCACCTCCTGAACCTCCTCTTGTGGGTGATCCACATCCGGAAGCTCCTCCTTAGGAACTAACAGCTCCTCATCTGCATGCAAGTGTAGCTCCCTCTCAAGCGAACACTGCATGGCTTTCTCCTCCTGAAATTTTATATCCCATCGCACAACAGTCTTGCGACTGTCTGGCACATACACCCGATAGTTGTGAGGTGTATCAGTGTACCCCACAAATATTCCAACTTCAGCAGTTGGATCCAGCTTCCTTCTTGCATCCTTCGTCACATGCATGTAGACAGGAGATCCGAAAATCCGCAAATGGGAAATATCAGGCCTCTTGCCAGAATAAGCCTCCTCTGGTGTACTCATGCCAAGAACCTTGTGAGGACAACGATTCTACACATACACTGCTGTATTGCATGCCTCAGCCCACAAGTGAAGGGGTAGGCCCTGATCATGCAACATCGCCCGTGCAGCACCCACGATCGTTCTGTTCTTCCGCTCAGCCACCCCGTTCTGCTGTGGGTTATGGAGTGCGATGAGCTCTCTCCGAATCCCTTCTGCGCTGCAGAACTCCTTGAATTCAGCCGAGATGAATTCACCACCGTTATCACTCCTTGGAGCAATCACCTTCTTCCCCGACTCCTTCTCGACCAGTGCTTTAAACTCACAGAACTTCGCGAATGTATCGCTCTTCTTCTGCATGAAGAAGATCCAGCACTTTCGAGAGAAATCATCGACAAAGATCACATAATACTTGTGCTTTGCTGTCGAAGCAACTGAGAAAGGACCACACACGTCTGTGTGAACTCTCTCAAGGATCGTCGTGGCGCGACTATCCTTCTCGTGAAAGGTGGCTTTCACATACTTCCCTAAAGTACACCCCTTGCACTGATATGACTACGCAAGAGTGCCCTTAGGAAGCCCAGTAGAAATCTGCTGCAGGATCTTCAAAGCTCCATGGTGAAGGTGGCCCAATCTCCTGTGCCACAGTTCGCCCTCATCATCTAGGCTCACCACTTCTCCCGCCTTGCATGCCATTGCTGCGCAGCCATCTACTTGCAACTGATAAAGGTTCTTGGTTCGAACCCCTATCTTCCGGGTCTCTCCAGTAGTCTTACTGCGCAGGAAGGCTTTTCCTTCACTGAAGACCACATCATACCCCTTATCCTCCAACATCGCCACAAAGATCAAGTTCTTCTTCAATCCAGGTACATGCATGACATCCTTCAATACAAAGGGTTTACCAGACTCCCTCTGAAAGGATATGGTACCGATACCAGTCGCACTGTATCTACCATCATCGCCCATCTCGATGTGCACACCCAAATCTTTGTCCTCCAGATCTTAGAACAAATCCCGATCTCTCGTCATATGAAATGACGCACCGCTGTCCAAGAACCATACCGATCCCAACACACTTGAAACCAAGCATGCGATCAGTGAAAATTCAAGCTCGAACTGTGAAGCCAAAGCTTCTCCATCTGCAGATCTTCCCGCTTGCTTGTTCTTCTTCTTCTTTGGAAAATTTGTAGCATAATGTTCGTGATCATGGCAGTGAAAACACTTCACTTTCGCCATATCCTGCTTCTTGCCCTTTGCACCGGAATGAGAAGGTTTCTTACCTTTCCATTTCTTTGCTTTGGCCACCAAAGCGCAGTTTTCTTCATCAGCTCCCTTTGATGAAGATCCATCTCGAGTAGTCCTCCTTATCTCCTCCTGCATGAGATCCGCCCAAAGGCACTCCCATCCCGGCAGCTTCTCCCGACCATTGACACTATCTTGATATGAGTGCCAAGCCTTCGAAAGACCAAGGAGAGCCAGGTCGACCATGTCCTCGTCTTCGACAATCACCCCCACACTTCCCAGCTCATCTCTGCACTGAGTGAACTTCGTGAGGTATTTGGCGATACTGTCGCCTTTCTCCATCTTGATGTTCCTGAGCTTATCTTTGAGCGCCAACTTCCTTTGGTCACTCTTACTCTAGAATAGATCCGTCAAAGCTTTCCACATTGGAAATGGAGAAGCCTTTCCATGCAGGATGGATACAATATGATCCTTGACGCCCTCCAACGGGATCCTTCGACATTTCGCCATCTTCTTTTGCCATACTTCGACTTCAGCAGGATCAGTGGGCTTTTGGACATCCGTATCTACGAACTCCTTCAGACCATTATCTTCTAATACTTCCTCCATGCGATCCTTCCATGCAACATAATTCGAACTACCTTCAAGAGCATATTCGAGTCGCAAACCGTTGAAAGACATTTTCAACACTGGCACCAAGAAAACAAAACTACTGCAAAATTTGAATTCCACCTCAAAGCTCAACCGCTCTAGATCTGTGAGAACAAATTATTTCTAGCACAGAGATCGACTGCAAGGGGCGTTTACCAGACCTTTCACTTTTCGAAGAAAGATGAATCCGGAGGCTACCTGGCCCGCATGCAGACTCTGTCTACCGAAATAAGTTTGTAATCATTGTGATGATCAATCTCTGCTTCAATAGCTCCGATACCATGTAGAAATTTTCTGAATAATGATTAATTATCCACCGAGATTATCCTGATCACATATCAATTCGAATTCATATGCAACACATAATCTCTTCCACTCAGATCATCACACATGCGGAAATAAAACAAGCGATAGCACATCAAATCATCATACACATTAACACGGTATGTATGGGGAAAGCTTATAGCTGAAAACCCCACAGCTATAGTGTATATTATAATGGAGAAAACATGTAACAAACTCGGTACAATACTCCTCACAAGTACTCAGTAATATCTCATGAAGTTACACACAAACTAGCTTGGTTTTGAACAAGTCACAGGTTCAAAACACACCCACTAATTGCCTGCCTCTATTGCGCAATCATGGCCTGTCTAAATAGAGATCCAAGGTTCGAATCTCCTTGGCTTGACAGCCTTGGCTTGACGGCACAATCATCATGGGCTTACCTCCTCAGTGTGGTGCAAATCTCATCACAACTGATGTCGCCAACGATAGCTAACTCCACCTTTCATCTACCTCTTTCAGTCTCCATGTTAGGCGATCATGCTGCTTGTAGTGGCTTGATGTGTTCTTGAGTTGAATAATGAGTTAATAATTAATGAATTAAATAATATTTAATTAACTCCTCATAACTAATTGATTAGCTAGTTAAACTAATCTCAACCCGGTCAACTAAAATAAATAAAACACAACTCCACTAGGTTGTCTCATTAACTCCACCAAACTTACGCCCCTTTGAAGTCCTAATGATAAACCATGCATGTGCTCACCAAACCCTATGAATAGCGTAATTCCTACATCGGTACGCAGGAGCCACTTCGAAGCTCGAGCGAAGTGCTCGAGTAAAGCTGAAGTTTATAGTCTAAATATTATTAAGGGTAAATAATATTTGACTTCCCTATTTTAAGGAGAGGCAGTCTAAAAATAGACTTCGACCTATAGGTCCAAAAAATAGAGTCCCATCTATTTTTACCAACATGACCAATGCTCCAAGAATCTCATACTGCAATCCACGGACCATGCTCCATATGTCTAAAAATAGACATAGTCTAAAAATAGATTTTGCGCCAGAATTTGCCTACGGGCCCACTTAGTGAAGGCGACTTCATTTCACTAAGCTCCATCATCTTGCTGCATTTTCAAAAAATTATAATTAAGGAAGTTGAATCTACAAAAATAAACTTTAATGGCATTCATCAAGAGCTACAGGACCCCTAGGAGCTAAACAACCACTCTAGGTGCCCAAGCCTTGAGAAAAAATTATTTTTTAGTGACCTGGACTCTTAATCGCTTGCACAGCAAGGCAAGCCAGTAGCTGAGACCCTCAATTTTCTCTCATGACCCTGCTTCCTGATGACTACAACCCAGAATTCTCGGTTCTGTGGATGTGACCCCGAAATCTTGGCCACTTTCTTAGGGTCTGACTCCCAAACACTTCTGAGAACTTAATGAAACTTTACAGAACAATAAATGACATAAGAACAAAGCCTTTGACACAAAAATTAAACAAGGACTTGACCTAACCAGGCATAACCATAACATTCATTCTGTCAAACACATGGCAAACATGAAATCTATAGGTCATGAATTCATATATGAGCATAGATATCTTAAACGTATCTGAGAATCAACAAGAAGGTTTAATGCCCTCTCTCAATAGTTGTAATAACATCTATTAGTTCATGCATTCAATAGCCATTCATTTACCAATAAAAACATGCTAAGAGTCATAACTAGAATCTACCATAAAACCACGCTTATAACCAACATATAACCAAAATAATAAGAATGGTAAAGAAACCATAAAATCCACATCATAAAAAATATATTTACTCACAAAATACAAGAGGAAATTATCTCTTATTAACATATGCACAAGCCAACCAAGTCAGGGACTTCCACATACCACCCGAGCATAGATTGGGCTCAACCAAATCTTTCTTTCAATCAATTACCCTCATGTCATATTCTAAGCATGAATGTGGGATCTCATCGGATAAACCAATACATGAACAACAAAGGGAATCCAAGGGTTAAACTCACACTACCATGATCTCACCTAAACCGATCCTGAGATCACAAAACCAAACCAAGCTTGGATGCCTCAAAATTCCTTCACCATCCCTTGAGGAATTTTCCTGTCTCCACCCACCTGTTGAGGGCTTCCCGGAGAAAAACATATCCACCCCCAGCCCTTGGGATTTTCTTGAGAACACCTCACCCTAATATAAAACCTTCCAGCAATCCAATGCTCAACCAAGAATGAATCCCATCACACCATGGCTATCCAGGAATTGGCAAGGCAAGACTACAACCATTGTCACACCTAGAAAAACCCATTACAATGACAACAAGAGAACCAAATACACACATGTATGTACCATGCATTCCAAAACCATCTAGGAAATCACACATGAAACTTGTTACCTGTAAGTATTCCTGCTGAAGCCGCTTGATCCAAATCCTCCTTGATTGTTGTTGTCCTTCCTTTGTTTTCCTCGTCCTTCATTTTCTTGCTTGCTTACTTTATCCTCTTGGTACTCTTTTCCTCTATTACACTAACTCCAAAGCCAAACTGACAAAAGGCCAACAAGAACTATGAACTGATCCTGATAAACCTTTTTATCATTGAGGCCTCTAATTTCTTCAATTTCTTCTATTTTTCCTTCAATTTCCTCCTCACATGCAACCTGCTACCTTTCATCTCCATTTTCTTCTATTTTCCTTTATTTTCATATATAAAATTCCAATAGTACCTTTTTTCCTTTCCAAAGCCTTTTCCAATGCCTTTTCCAATTTCCCTTTAGTCATAATAAACAGTAAGTGATTCCCACTAGAATTTTTTACCCAACATTCAACTTGGAATAAGTTTTCGATGACCTTGGTCTTATTTTTCCTTTATTAACTTTATTACTTGAAATTTTAACATGGGGATGTTACAGACCCCCCCCCCCCTAGGAAAACACCATCCTCAGTGTTCTATGACACTTATAACCAGCAATACTGTTGAAAACCAAAACATATTTCTTTTTGAGCTTTATAACCCAAATCATTGCAATATTTACAATGAAAAACCTGTGCAAAAGCAAAACCATCATGACAAACATGACAACATAACAACCATACCGCTTATTGGAGCTTTATAAAATAACACATTGTGGTATTTAAAATAGTAAGCATACATAAATATGTACATATACCAAAAACTCATTTGCCTCCACAGACAAATAAGGTTGGACACATAACCAACATTTGATCATAACCAACATTTGATCAACCATCTCCCATGTAGCTTCATCGGGAACAAAGTGTTGCCACTGCACATTAACTTACTCAATTGCTCAGTTCCGGAGCATGAGTTGTTTCCACTACAATATGCACTAAGGTTCCAACTAGAATTCTCCTTCTAGTTTCACTTGCAATACAGACCATTCAATCACATGATCAACATACTTCACATATCCTTTAAGAAATGAAACATGGAAAACATCATAAAATTTCACTGTCGAAGGCAGTTCAAGTCTATAGGCCACTGGTCCAACCCTCTCAAGGATCTCAAAAGGTATGCAATACCGAGGTGCCAACTTGGCACATGATTTATTCTTCAAGGAGCTCTTTTTAGGCTTGATGCGTAAGTACACATGCTCCCAAACCTGAAACTCCTTAAATGCCATTTTCTAATCTGCATAACTCTTCTCTCTATCTTGTGTTACCTTTAGATTCTTCTTGATAACCTGCATCTCTTGTTCCTTTTTTTCCAACATATATGGTTCAATGAGTACCTTATTCATTGGATCACTCCAGCTGATGGGAGTATTACAAATCCACCCATAAATTTCCTCAAATAGACTCATCCTCAGTGACTCCCGATATCCATTGTTGTAAGAAAAATCAACCAATAGAAGATACTCCTCCCACCTCCTATGTTTCTACATAACATACATCCTCAATATATCCTCTAGTATCTTGTTGACCCTCTCTATCTATCCATATGTATGTGGATGATAAGTTGTAGTGAAGTCCAACTCTATACCTAAACCTGCAAATAACTCATTCCAAAACATGAAAGTGAACTTGGCATCTCTATCTGATATAATCTTCCTCAGAATAACATGAAATATCACTATCTCATTGATGAAGAAATGTTATACCTCACTAGATGAATAAGCAGGCTTCACTGGAATTAAGTGAGATACCTTGCTCAACCTATCGACAAAAAACATTATGGAATCATGTTGCTTCACTTTCCTCATTAAAACCGTAATGAAATCCATGGAAATGACCTCTCATTTCTACTCTGGAATCTGAACAGACTGTAACAAACTAGTTGTGTGCTTACACTCGGCTTTCACTTGTTGACACTCTTGACACCTAACAACGAAATCCACCACTTCCTTCTTCAATTTAGACCAATATTAGAACTTATTCATATATGTCAATGTCTTATGATATCCCACATGACTTGAATATGGCTTGACATGAAACTCCCTCAATATAAGCTTCTTGAACTCATTGTCATTCGACACATAAATATTGTCCCTAAATCTCACCAAGCCATATGTCGTGAGATGATAATCCACACTTGGTTCACTTGTACCCTATTATAACATGTGCCTAAGATCCATGTACCTTCCATCCTATTTTCCTTCCTGTAAGATCTGATCCTGTAAATTTTTCCCATAAGAGTTCACAACTGCAACATGGTTTACCTGCACTCTCATACTAAGAGCATCTGCAACCATGTTCTCCTTTCCTTTAATGTATTTGATCTCAAATTCAAACTCACTAAGGGTAGCCAACCATCTAGCTTTCCTAAAATTTAGATTAGGTTGGTCAAATAGATACCTCAGTCCACTATGGTCACTCATTAATACAAATTTTCTGCTAAGAAAATGATGCCTCTACATTTCAATGCATGAATAATAGCTTCCAACTCAAGGTCATGAGTCACATAGTTTTTATCATGCTCATCTAGCTTCATTAACTCATAACACACCACGTGTCCCTCCTACATTAGTGTTTGCGTAATTTCTTAACTCAGGTGTAAGAAAAGAGCCTAATTTAGTTGTGTGTGACAAAAAACCCTAATAGCAGGAAATGGCTTCTTAACTCGTTAGATCTACAATGAATAGTTAGAACAAATGCTGCAAAAAAATAGATCTATGCAGTAAAAGCAATTAAATAGTGAAATGAAATAGAAATTACTCCATGCATCCAACAAGAAAGACACGATTTAAAGAATGTTGTCATATATTATTACACCTGGTGAAGGGAACAAATAAGTGTTACCAGTCCCCCTCAATGGGATAGGTTCTTGGTTATCCTCAATGCTTCAATTCCAGAAGTTTCTCTCTCTCAATGGTGCAGAAAACCCAAAATGTATGTTGAACTCAAGTGGGAGCTCAAGAAGCAAAAGAAAATAGTAGCAACAATGAGAATGATCAAAGTGCGACAATGAAAAGGATCAAAGTGAAGAATGAATGGAAAAACCCTCCTATTTATAACAAAATATTGAGTTAACCTCGATAATGGCAAATAATAAAATATTATTAACCAAGATCTAGATATAACTGCTTGGAATTATTTTATTATATTATGTTGGAGGGAAATGGTATTTAAATTGGTTAAATACCTTTATTTATAAATAATAAACAAATAAATAATTTATTTATCATTTCAAGAATGTGGTTAAAGAATAATAAACAAATAATGAATTGTTTAATTATTCCTAGGTGATTTAGTCAAATTCAACAAGGAATAATAACTAAATAATTATTTAATTCATTATTCCTAGAGAAAATAAGATAAATAATGATTTATCTAAATTTTCTCATAATTGGGTTAAATATGACGAGGATAATTATTTAAACAATGGCTTAATTAATTATTCCTAGAGGAAAATCAAATAAATAAGGATTTATTTAATTATTCCTCATGGCCTTTCTTGTTTAAACGAGAAATAACTTAATAAAATATGGCTTATTAAACTATTTCTTATAGTGAAAGCAATTTTACTATGGTAAAATTGGTCTTACATGGTGTACTTCAATCCATCTAATTGTAAATGGTTAGATGACAATTTTTTTGTGATAACAATTAGGACTCCACCAAGTCCTCTCTTGCAATCATTTATATACACCACATACTCTTTATCCGGATTTGCAATCTTTAGAACTAGAGAATTTGTAAGCAATTGCTTTAAATGTGCAAAACAATTTGCAAATTCCTCTCTCCATTCAAATTTATTTCCCTTTCTATGCAATGATGCAATAGGATAGGAAATCTGTGAGAAGTTCACGATGAACCACCTATAGTAACCTGCTAACCCCATGAATGAGTTGACCTCATCCACATTTCCAGGATTTTCCCATTCCATGACATCTCTGATCTTTTCCAAATCCACCACTATGCATTTCTTGAAAGAAACATGTCCCAAGTAATGTACCTATGTCTGAAAGAAGATGCATTTACTCATATTGGCATACAACTGATCCTTTCTTAGCAATCTCAATACTGCTGCTAAGTGATATGCACGCTCTTACTCATTCTTAGAATATATCAATATTTCATCAAGGAATACTATCACAAAATTGTCCAAATAAGTACGAAACACATTATTCATTAAGCGCATTAAAGTAGTTGGATCATTGGTCAAACTGAAAAGAGGCACAAAAAAATCATAATTCCCAAAACTAGTCTGGAAATCAGCCTTGTAGATATCCTCTTATTTGATGTGCACTTGATGGTATCCTGATCTCAAGCTGATCTTTGAGAAAAATGCTTCTCCCTTCAGCTAATCAAACAAGTCATAAATCCTCACAACAGATACATGTTCTTGATCTACACCTTTTTCAGCTACCTATAATCAATGCATAACCTAAGAGTACCATCCTTCTTCTTCACCAATAACATTGTTTCTCCCCAAGGAGATACACTTGTCCTAATGTATCCCTTTTCAATGATTTCCTTTAACTAGAAATTAAATTCCACTAATTCTAGAGTTCTCATCCTGTAAGGTCCCTTTGACGTTGGTGTTTCTCTTGGTACCAACTCAATATAAAAGTCCACTTCCTTGTGGGGAGGCAACTCTGAAATATTTTTTGGGAATACATCCTAAAACTACTGCAAAATAGGGTACCTCTTAAGGACTTCCACATTCTAAATATCCTTACCCTTGTCAATGGAAATATGAACTGAAAATAGTATGCACCCCTTCTTGCAATTACACTTGGTCTGCATAGCTGTAACTACCCTCACCAATGTAGGCTTCTTCTTTCCCTGTAAGATTCTCTTTTCTCCATTATCATCCAGTCACTCAATAGGCTTGTCATAGAAATCTACTTTGGTCTTGTGGAGGTAAAACCAATCCATACCCAAAAGCATATTATATGACCCAATTGGAAGAAAATTTAGATGTGCTGATGTAGGAATTCCATTTAGCTCAAATGCACAAGCTCTTACCTAATGATGAACTCTCTTATTAGTACTTGTAGCCAAATTACATCTCAATAATGGATGGCTGGTGATCTCCCTGTTTGTTGTCCATCATTGCATAAATCTTAGGAATGTTATGGCCAGCATCGCCAACTGGCCTCACCTCTTGAGCATTGTAGATATGATTTCTGCCACCCTGGTACACTGGAAAATCCTTCTTGCGATGATCTTTGCCACAAATCCAACATTGTAATGGTCCCCTACCATCCCCTTTATTTTTTTACTCTCTAGGATGAGACCCTTGTCCCTTCCCAACTGATTTCAACTTCTTGTAAGGAACACCATTCTCTTTCTCACTTGCATCTTTAGGTCTTCCCTGCTTCGATGGCCACTTCCCTTTAACTTTCACATTCCCCTTCAAATCACGCTTAGGCTCAAATTTACGCTTTGATTTCTCATAGAAATTCTTCAGTTTCCTTATGTCTTCCTCCAATGACCGAGGCTCATCAAACTCAATCTGATATCTATATGTTGTTGGCAACCCATTGATGAACCTTTGAATCTTTGCTTTCTCATCCTTGAGGTAAGCCACATAACTCAAAAACTCTAGGAACCTACTAGTATACTCATCATCTGTCATAGAACCCATTTGTAGCTCATAAAACGCCTTAGCTATGTCATCATAATATATTTTGTGATAGGCAACTTTTCTTGAAGAGTCCCTTGAACTCATCCCAAATCAACTCTTCTTCTCAAATTCCTATGAAATTATTCACATCTTCCCACCAGATATATGTTTTCCCTTTAAGACTGAAGGTAGATATCTTGGCTATCATTTTTTCTAAATAATTATGAAACCTGAAAATTTTATTCATCCCAAGCAACCATGACTCTACATCTACTGACTTCATCATCTCTCCATCAAATGTAGGAGGCTTGACTTTCTTGAACTCTTCAGGAAAGTACTCATTCCTCCTATAAGGATGATGGTAGTGATGATGGTGATGATGTCTCATATATGAGGAACTAGAATGAAAATCATAAATACCAGTCCTCCTGTTAGGTGTTGTTGGGTGTGGAGCCTGATTATCTTGTTTACTTTGTATCACAGCTTTGGACCCCCGTACCTTAAAAGGGGCGGCAACGCCGCCCGAAATTTAATCGCTGCCGTGGGGGGTCCAGGGGGGGGCGGCGCCCGCCGCGGCACAGGAGCCCCCCCCCCGGCGGGGATTCGGGGGCAGCGCCCCCGCAAATAAAATTGATGTCTGCCTTGTAAAAGTATAGTAATTTCTAGTCAATCTGGGCCGTTCATTAGGCAAATGATCTGACGGTAGAAGTTATGTTTAGATTAGGGTTTTTTGCCCTAGAAGGCAACCCCCTTGTATATATGGGGGCATTGTATTATGGCTGTATATCAGGTGTGTATTCTCGGAGCGAGAAACAGAGAGGGAGACTGTGAGAGAGAACAGAGGATATTACAGCGGATCTGCTGTAGGTCTTGTCTCTTCATTTTGTTGGATAATATAAAGGAAGGACTGGCTGTTCGGGGTGGACGTAGCCCAAACTGGGTGAACCACGTATATCTGTGTCTCTCTGGTTTTATGTGTTTTGTGTGCTTGTATTTTTCCGCATATTTTATGTGTTTCATTGCTCTGTAATATTTAATTTTCTAACAGGTGTATCTAATTATCTACCACCTGTGATTGTATCCCTTCTATGAAAATTGTATCGTGACCCAAACCTACTACCATATGCCCCATTAGTTTGTTCTTCTTGTTCTTGACTAATCCTCAAATATCCCTATCTCTGCAAGTCTCACAAACTCTAAAGGATGACTTCATTGACCTATGCTTGCTTTTCCTAATCCCTTGCAAATATTTCCTGGGCCTCAACCAACTTTCCATTATCTTCCTTGCAACTTCTGATCTCTTCCCTCAAAATCCTCAATTTATCTGCTATATCAGGAGAATGATCATCTCCTTGTTGCCCAGCTAGTCTATTGGGAGCTTCACATGAATTGTAGTCCACCATTTTTCGCATCGTCTTCAATTCTCTTATTCTTGCAAGCATGCCTTGTCAGATAAACCAAATAGATACCATAACAAAAATCAGACCTCGTGACGTTTAGGGGAGGCTTATCTCATATGCAAAATCAGTCCATATTAGCACGATACATGTAGAATAATATTCATATCAATATATTTACATTGTGCATGACAATACCACTGCATACCATGACCTCATGCACGACAAACCTAACCATGAAAATTCATGTATAACATGCATCTAGCCCATCCGGTCCAAGTGTTTGAACCATGCTCTGATACCAATCTGGTATCAAATATCACCCAAAGAGAACCTAATCTGCTCTGATACCAATATGTAACCACCCCTCCCACATTTACCCACTTTCGCCAGCTTGAGAGGGTAAACATGAGCTGAGGGATACTATGACATGAATCAACCTCCTAAGTACAGTTAAGGAAGTGGAATCGACAGACTAAAACTTTACTGACCTTCCTCTGGAGGTACAAGACTCCTAGGAGCTAAACAACCACTCCAGGTGCCCAAACCGTGAGACAACTTGCTTTTATAGGAACCTAGATTCTCATTCACTTGCATAACAAGGAAATCCAATAGTTGAGACCCTCCAACCACTCTCATAAACCTGCTTCCAAGCGACTGCAACCTAGGATTCTCAGTTTTATGCATGTGACCCCAAAATTTGAGCCACTTTTTCAAGGCTTGACTCCCAACCACTGCCCAAAAATTAATGAAAATTTCTAGAATACTAAATGGCATAAGAACAAATACTTTAACAAAAAAATTAAACAAGGACCTGACCTAACTAGGCCTAACCATGACAATCATTTCGTTAAGCACATGGCAAACATGAAATCTACAAGCCATGAATGCATATCTAAACAATGATAGAGATATGAAACTTATTTGATAATAAAAAAAAATGTCTAATTCCCTCTCACAATATTTGCAATAACATCCATTATGTCATGCATTCAATAATCATTCATTTACCAATCAAAATATGTTAAGATCCATAACCATAATCTGCCAGAAAACCATGATTATAACCAGAATAATAACAATGGTAAAGAAACCATCAAAGAAAAATCATAACAAGTATATTTACTCACAAAATAAAAGAGGAAATTAGCTCTTATTAACATATCAAAATCCAACCAAGTCAGTGACTTCCACGTATGACCCGACCATAGATTGGGCTCAACCAAATATTTCTTTCGGCCAATCACCCTTGTTCTATATTGGCTTGGGGTATAATATTTTGTCAACCAATCACGTTGTGAAAACCCACGGTTTTTCCCAAGGATTTTTAATGCAACCTAGCCTTTTTAAAGGCACAAAGATTTCATTTTAATTTGTCCTTGCACCACATATAATATACGTAATTTTTTAATATGCCGTTTTTTGCTCCAAACAACCCATGGTTTTTCCCATGTCATTTTAATGAAACCTAGCCTATTTAAAGGCATTGAGATTCCATTGTAATTTGTCTTTGAACCATACGTAATAGATGTAATTTGTCAATTTATGGTTTGGCCATTTTTTCGCTCCAAACAACACATGATTTTTTGGGCTCGAGTTTTGAGAACCCATGGTTTTTCCCATGGTATTTTAATGTAACCAAGCCTGTTTAAAGACATGGAGATTCCATTGTGATTTTTCCTTAATGTTATGATATTCCGACACATAGGAAATAGTTAAGTATAACTTGTTCTAGTGTAAATTTAGGTAAAGTGTGTTTCTTTACTATGTACATTTGTAACTTATAATCCGACGGGCACGATTTGTAGTGATCCAACGGTTCACTCTCCCTTCAGTATTAACAACACTTGATCCATGGCTTAACACCTGATTGGTCAATGATCTCTATTTAAAGAGCATGGAGGGTCATTTTTCTGGTAACCGTTTATGAGAGAAACATATGTAAACTTTCTTTTTATATTAATAAATTTCCTGAAGTGGCTGCGTTGGCTCAGGTCATGGATTGTTTCCCTCTTTGAGGGTTTTAACCACGTGATACACTGGTGTACTGATTTTTGATCTTTTTTTGAGTTGTGACCTTTGGTGTTTGATATAAGTAACTTACTCTGTAAATTCCTACATGGTATCAGAGCCATTTTGAGGGCCGCATCCGTTGTTGATCCAAATCCGATGTCGGTTTGACTGGATGCGAATGTCGTTTTCCAGATCTACTATTTCTGACCACTTTCAGGCCCAAAGAACTGCTCTGTTGTGTCTGGAGCATCTGTTCCAATGAGGAACCCCTTTCATTTCATGCGAAAAGGTTTCTAGTTGCCAGAGTTATGTCATTTTCGATCTGGAGGTATGAAGTAATTTTTTTTTGTAGTTATATTTATTAATCGTTCTGCTTATTTCAGTTTATATTTTTTTATTTTATTTTATTACCGGATCTATACCCTCTTCTCTATGTATGCTCTTTTCTCTGCGCCGTGTGCGATCTCGAAAAATCAGAAACATGACGATGAGATATTTTTTGCTACGTATGATCTTTCCCCGCGTCTTTGTGTGATCTCGGAAAATCAAAAATAGCGAAAAAAAGGATAGTTTCCGGTAAGGGTAACCGAAAATATAACACTCTATCATAAGGCTAGCATTTCTTTTCTTTTTTGTGCTCAATTTTTTTGTTTTTTTGCAGGGAAAAGTACGCCCACCGAAGACTCAAAAAAAAAAACAAAAAAAAAACCCTTCCTCCTTTGAAACAATTACAGAATTCTTTTACTATCTCACTTGGTGTGAATATAGTTTATGAGAATAGAGGTCTTGGGTTCAAGTCTCTTTCTCAAGCTTCTTTTTGTAAAACCCTTTTTGTTAAAGGGGGGGGGGGGGGGATTTTTTTTTTTAAGTATAACTTCATCATCAAATTTCAAACTGTTCCCGTAACTATTCGGCATCTACAACTCTTTTTTTCAAAAAGGCATAACTTCTTCATCCGAAAGTTGTTTTTCAACCCGCTTTTTTTTAATAAGCCTAATTTTTCGAGATCTTACCATTGAAGCAGTTAGTTTCAGCCCTTTTCAAATTCAGTTTTTGTTTAAAAAAATGGAAAGTGCATGCCTGGTTTTTCTTAACAGCACCAATTATTTCCAATGGCTACCTCACATGGTAGATTTACTTAGAAGTAAAGGGATTTATATAATAGCCACAGGACAAGAAACTAAACTTACCGATGGAGATAAAGCCGCTAAATGGGAAAATAAACAAGATCAAGCATGAGGGTTGATAGGAATGTCCATTGCTCAAGATCTTTGATTTCATATCCCTAAAATTGACACCCTTGATGCAACCCTGAAAAAGCTAAATACTGTCTTTGGCATTCAAAATGAAATCAGGGCCCACCAACTTGAAAATGAGTTTCTTACTTTGGACCCCAATAATTTCTCCTCTATTGAAGATTTTTTTCCAAATTCAAGACCCTTAGACTTCTTGTAGAAGGTTGTAAGGTCAAAATGGAAGATGGTAGCCTTATCTATTCCATTCTTGCTAATCTTGACCCTGCATACTCTATATTTGTTTCCACCTTCCATTCCACTAGGGAAGCAATCATTTCTCAAGGAACAACCTACAAGAACCCCTGTTTTGATGCCTTTCGTGATTCTTTGATAAGAGAAAAAGAAAAACTCTAACACCTTGCTCTTATCAATATTGGAAATGCTTCTAAGAAAGCCTTAGCAGGCCAACAACGATCATATCAAAAGAATCCCAAGAAGTAGTATCCTAAAAAGTATGGTCCTAAACCAAACAGGGGTCTTAAGCAATTTCAGCCGCAAACTAAAAAAGCAACTGACCAAACTGATAAGGCAAATAAAAACAAAGGGAAGAAAATAGATAGACATTGCAACTTTTGTAATCGTGATGGCCATGTAGAGTCCAAATGTTTTAAGAAGATGGAAGCCTTGGAAGCAGCAATGGAGAAGCACCACGTCAATTTTGGGACCTCTTCAACTTGATCTTCACGAATGGCACTTTCTGCTTGTGGTTGTCAAGCATCTGGTAATGCATTAAATGTATCTTCTTCTTCTCATTCTCATGAGTGGCTCATTGATTCTGGAGCTTATTACCACATGGCTAAAAATAAAGCCAAGTTTTCTTCTTTAACTGATTGTAACACCAAACAAATTTATGTTGGTAATGATAGATCTCTTAGTGTTGTAGGATATGGAACCATTCATCTAGATAATGGTTAGTTTAATGATGTACTATGTGTTCCTACCTTGTCATGCAACCTTCTATCTGTTTATCAGATAACTCATTTAGGTGAAGGGAAAAGAGTATAATTCTCACCTCATGATGTTGTAATCAAGGACCTCAAATATCCTAGACATATTTTAGCTACTGGCATTGCTGATGATTCCACAAGGTTGTATAAGTTTGAAAAATTTGGGTCATCATGTCTTACCTCCGTTTTTGTTGCTCATAATGATGAAGTGAGCAAACTTTGGCATGAGCAATTTGGTCACTTAAACTATCGCTCTCTTCAAACTCTATGTAAAGACAATATGGTGACAGGTCTTCCTATGGTATCTTGCCAAGATGGTGTTTACTCTGGATGTGTACTCGGAAAACATCATCAGGATTGTTTTGACAAACGTGCCTCATGGCACGCTTCAGCCCCTTTGCAGCTTGTGCACAGTGATTTATGTGGGCCACTTCCTGTTGTTTATTTCTCTGGTTGCAAGTACTTCTTAACTTTCATTGATGATTTTTCTAGACGCACTTGGGTATACTTCTTAAAACTCAAGAGTGAAGTTTTTAACATGTTCTTTGCCTTTAAGGCCTTTGTTGAGAAACAATTTGGACATCAAATTCTTAAGTTAATATCAAACAATGGAGGAGAATATGTTAACAACAAATTTATCAACTTTTTCACTAAGGATGACATTCAATTGCAACATACGGTTCCATATACTCCACAAAAAAATGGTGTAGCTGAAAGGAAGAATCACACCTTAAAAGAAATGGCTAATTGTATGCTTCAATCTAAAGGACTTAGTCTCAATTTTAGGGCAGAAGCAATTAACTGTGAAAATTACATAGTAAATCGCACTCCTCCGAAGGTTTTAAGGAATATAACTCCAGAAGAATCTTGGTGCTCAATCAAACCAAATGTAAGTCACTTTCATGTTTTTGGAAGTGATGCTTGGTCCCATATGCCAGATGCGAAACATAAAGCCTTAAAACCTAAGAGTGAAAATTCATTTTTGTTGGATATTATGAATATGTCAAAGGATATAGACTTCTTCAACCAAAATCCAAAAATATAATCATTAGAAGAGATGTAAAATTTGATGAAAATATATCGGCCTATGAGCCTAGTTCGACATGTGTACCACCCTTGGCCTGTGAGCCTGATTCGGCATATGTGCCACCTCTCTCTATCTCTTCTATTTTTGATAGCATTCCTTCTAGTTCAGATGATGGCAGTGAGGATGACAATACTCCTCCACCTCTTGAAGATATTCCTTCATCTCCACAGCTTCCCGGATGGGTCCGCTCTACTCGGGATGCAACACGTTCTCTTGCAGGTGACCCTGCAGATCGACGACGTACACGTTCTCAGTTCGAAAGAGCCTCTTCTTTATTGGCTCAAGTTCCAGAAAATCCTGATCCAGACACCTTTGAAGAAGCTTCCGGTCATCCAGATTCGGATGAAGCTATGAATGAAGAATATCGTTCCTTATTGGAAAATGATAATTGGGATCTTGTTCCTCTTCCAAAAGAAAGAAAACTTGTCAGATGCAGATGGGTTTACAAAATAAAGTTTGAACCAGATGGAAAATTGGATAGACATAAAGCTTGTCTTGTTGCTAAAGGATTTTCACAAGTTGAAGGCATTGACTATACTGAAACCTTCTCCCCTGTTGCCAAAATGAATTATATATGCCTTGTTCTTTACCTTGTTGCCTCCTTTAAATGGGAAGTCCATCAGATGGATGTTAAATCCACCTTCTTACATGGAGATTTGCATGAAGAAATATACATGGAAAAACTCCGTGGCTTTATCCAAAATGACTCTAGCCTTGTTTTTCACCTTAGGAAGTCTCTCTATGGTCTCAAACAAGCTCCTCAGGCTTGGTATGCCAAAATGGATAGATTTCTATTAGATAATGGCTTTTCTAGGTGTCATTCTGACAACACTGTCTACACCAAGAAAGTGGGTAAGTCCATCACCATCCTTGTTCTTTATATTGATGATATTATCCTTACTGGTAGTGATCCCAACCATATAAACCATGTGAAGTCTAGCCTCAAAAATAAGTTTGAAATGACAGACTTAGGACACTTGCATTATTTCCTTGGTCTTCAAGTCTTGCAATGCAAAGAAGATATTACCCTTTCTCAGTCCAAGTATGCCTGTGATCTTCTATGCCACTTTCACATGGAAGATTATAAGTCAGTCCCTTCTCCCTTTCAGTCTGGAGTCAAGCTTTCAGTCACTTGTACTACCCCTGAAGTTGATGCTACCTTATACCGTCAACTTGTTGGTAAACTTTTGTATCTAACCCATATCCATCTTGACCTTTCCTTTGTCGTTGGTCCTGTTGCTCGGTTTATGCACCAACCTCATGAAAGTCACTGGAAAGAAACTAAAAGGATACTTCGATATATTCGAGGTACAGTTCAGTTCAGGATTCATTAAACTATGGGAGCATCTCCATTGTTGATTGGTTTCACTGATTCTGATTGGGTTGGTGACCCTGATGATCGAAAGTCTACTACAGGATATGTATTCACTCTTGGTTTAGGACCTATTACTTGGTCTTGTAAGAAACAAAGTTCCATCTCTCTTTCTTTGGCAGAAGCATAGTATCATGGTGCCGTTGAAGCCAACAAGGAAGCCATGTGGCTTCGTCAGATCCTATCTGAATTTGGTCTTCATCAGCAACATCCAACTACACTTTGGTGTGATAATCAGAGTGCCATTCATCTATGCAAAGATCCAGTTCAGCATCAGCGTATTAAACACATTGAGCTTCATATACACTTCATCAGAAAGCTCATTCATGATCATTTTTTTAAAGTACAGTATTGTTCAACCAATGATCAAGTTGTTGATATCTTTACAAAGGCTCTCACTGAATCGAACTTTACCAAACTTCAATCCATGCTTGGAATTGAGGAAAGTTATCATTAAGGGAAAATAGGCTCTAATGCCTCCTTCCTTCTCCTATTGTGTCACCTTTGTAAATCCTTGAATCCTATCCCAAGTTGTTCTTAAGGGGGGATGTTAGGATATTTTGACACATAGGAAATAGGCTCCTTTTGTGTCACCTTTGTAAATCCTTGAATCCTATCCCAATTTTCTCTTAAGGGGGGATGTTAGGATATTCCGACACACAGGAAATAGTTAAGTATAACTTGGTCTAGTGTAGAGTTAGGTAAAGTGTGTCTCTTTATATGTACATTTGTAACTTATAATCCGACAGTCACGATTTGTAGTGATCCGACGGTTCACTCTCTCATCGGTATTAACGACACTTGATTTGTGGCTTAACACCCGATTGATCCATGATCTCTATTTAAAGAGAATGGAGGATTATTTGTCTGGTAATCATTTATGAGAGAAACATATGTAAATTTTCTTTTTATATTAATAAATTTCTTGAAGTGGTCGCGTTGGCTCAGGCTGTGGACTGTTTCCCTCTTCGAGGGTTTTAACCACGTGATATACTGGTGTACTGATTTGTGATCTATTTGTGAGCGGTGACCTTTGGTGTTTGATCTAAGGAACTTACCCTGTAAATTCCTACAATTAAACCATATATAACAAATATATTATGGATAAAAAAAGTTTCCAACCTAAAATGTATTATCGCCCCGAGAGGCGCTCTACAACCCAATATAGGTGAGATGTGTAGATGTAGTAAGAAAGTTTGTCAACATATTTAAATGTCAGGAAAACAAATGATAGAAAAAAAATGTAGAAATCCTATGTTTTAATAAATAGTAAAATGAAAGGGGAGGCTGCAATGAGAGGGGTTATGTATTGCCCCAATGGAAAAGTAGAAATTTTTTTTGCTTGGGAACTGGGATTAGCTACAAATAATTAGGCGGAAGAACTTGAATTCTGGCAAGGGCTCGGGCTGGAAACAAAAAAATGAATACTGTAGTTAAACGTCTTTTAAGACTCTCTTATCACCATCCAAAAATATGTCAATTGGTATCATAACAAGGATTTTAATTTAAGGTAAACCATGTAAAGCATCTACTTTATTTTGGAAAAAATTTAGACTATAGAGTTTTTCTATATAAAGAGGACGTTGCGACGGATGTTCAAGCTGGTCTCGACATTAATTTGGAGAAAGACGAATTAATGGAGGACGAATTCGCAATCACCACATGTCATATCCCAAGATTACATATAAAATAAGCGTCTTGAATCACATGAGGATCATTAAGAAGGATAAACTGACTAACAGGATGATTAAACGCTATCTCCATTCCATGGAAAATTTTCTTTGTGGTGGATGCCTTTTCAACAAGTTGAGCTCTTCACTCAACAGATGGTTAATAAAGAAGAGTAATGACAGGAATGTGGATAGGTGGGATATTGTAGCCCAATATTTAAGGCAAAGTAGTTGTGAAGGAGTAGTTTTTTATGAGCTCAAAGAGGAACGTTTCAGACCAATTGTGTGGGATCAAAATTTGGATTAAGAAGCAATTAATATCATGATGAACCCTTAGTTAAACTGAGAGGGAGGGGGGTGGTGAATCAGTTTAATACATTCATGGACTTTTAAAACTTTTATTTAAACTTATTTACACCTCCATTTCATAAGAAACTTAATATATAATGAAAAACCAATCTTAATATGTGAGCAACAAGTGTTAAGCAGATTAAATATAATACATCAACACATAATCATCACACATAGAGACTATAGATATAAGTGGAAACCCATAAGGGAGAAAACCACATCTTATTATTGTTGTAATGTAAAGGCAAGCTCCAACTCCCTCTCACCAATGATTTTCTATAGGCTCCAACCTACAGGAGGCTGCTACCTCAAATTCTGCAAGCTACAACTTGCAAGGAAGCTACAACTCCCATCTATTTTCTAGAGGCTACAACCCACAGGAGGCTCCTACCTCAACCAGCTACAACTGGACATATATCAAGCTACAACTTGATATGGATGCACCAACTCCCTCATACTACAATGAAATCATATGATTATTTACCTGGATATCAGCTCTGTTTCACTTGTTCTTCACTACTGCCCTTCCATCTTTCAAATATGCTTCATATCATCTCTAGATGTGCACACCATCTCTATCTGCTCTCTCTCATTCCGCCACTCTCTAAACACTATACGCATATTACAATGACATTATTTATAGAGATAACTTCATGGTTGTTTGCCTTCTCTATGGGAATATGAAGTGAACAAACATCACTCTTTTCCTTTTGCCCACTCATTTCCTCACTCAGCATATTATGAATGTTACAACAATATATACATTTACTTCAGTATCAAATGGAGTTTTGCTTTGCCTTAGAGACTTGCCTTTGCATCACAAACAATATAAAACAATTAATGAATTTACAATTACAGTTACAACAATATTTCAATTCAGCCCTTTCAACTTCTTGGTTTTCTGTTCATTATGTCTTCTCTGCCTGTTGTCCCTTCATCTTATTTGCCTGTTGTTATATTTCCAACTATGTTGCATCATTATTGTCTTAGCCCAACTTGACCCATGCCTTTATGTTTTACACCACCTCTGTCTATTGTATATCTTACCTGCAGTGTTCTATGCTCTTCTCTGCTCCTTTTCTCTGTGTCGGGTTACTTACCTGAGTCTCCTTCCACCCACGTTTAGAATTTGTTATCAAACAGTCGCAGCCGCATAACACCTCTGCACAAGTGTCAGGTCACTTGCCCAGAGCCTTTCCTCTTGCATTTAACCTTTCCTTTTGATTCACGACCGCAACCACATACAACACTGTTATGCATGGGGTCAGGTCCTTTTACTTACCCGAGCCTTTTCTTGTTGTGTTAAGCCTTTTCGTCTGTTACCCGAGTCAACCTCCACTTCCATGGTTTTCTTCATAAAACTAGCGCAAACACATTAAACCTTGGACTTGAAATATATTAATATTTACCTCTGAACCGCATCATGTCCGCTTCACAAACTGCACTTCGCACTTCGAAGTTCCATAGATTTTACGTTATACTCTCCTTTTCCTCCTCAAATTTGATTTAACACAGGAAAATATTTACATACCGATTTGAAATCCTTTGGATTTCGCCTTTGAAACTACATTGCATCCAAGCCTCTTTATCACACTTTGCAACTTTACCAATCTACAGATTTCGCAATACTTGCAATTCTGTGATTTCATAAATTGCAGCAAACTCCTTGTCACACGTCGCATCTTAAAACATATAACTTGCGAAGTCTTAACATATAAACATAAGAATCACCAATTGTGATGTACGGTATGTGCATGGGTCCCACGTCAGACTTTAAATTCTTCAATCTTTTGCTTTTTAACTTCATCGTGTTCGCTCCTCTTTATCGCACTTCACAAGTTTTAGATTATAGCAATAACAAGTATCTCTTATCATATGCGATATGTGATGTGCGGTATGCGGGCCAGATCCACGTCATCATGCCACATCACCTTGCCATGTCACCACCACGTCACCTTGCCACGTCATCATAAATTAATTGTGATATGTGGGGTCGGGGCTACGTCATCTTGCCACGTTACTGCCACTTCATATCCACGTCATTGCCACATCATCTTGTCGTTGACCACACTTCGCATTTCACAACTTAAATAACTTATCGTGTGAAGACTTAGCAATAAACACAAAAATCATCGATGTGCGATATTCTACTGGGTTGTGATTTAAACTCCGTCGTTTATCTATGCCCATATCCAACAGTCCACACTATATCTTCACTACTCGTGTGTCCAGTCTCCCTTCTTCAGACACTGTTTTGTACGTACATTCGCACGACTTGAACCTTGACCGGTGCACTATTCTGAATGTAAATAATCACAACTCTGCCCACTCTTCACAACTTTTCTTCATTGTTGCACGCGTTTATTACTTTACTTAGGCACGTTCACGACTCTGCCAGTCGTGCACGACTTGACCCAACACGTTCACGACTCTGCCCAGCATGTTCACAACTCGACCCAAAATTACTGCCTTTGCTCCTTTGCTGCCTTTGTTGCCTTTGTTCCTTTTCTACCTTAACTGCCTTTGCTCCTTTGATTCTAATGTTGCTCCTTGCCTCTCTTTTATGCTTTCTCACTACATCATTGCATGATCTGCTCCTTTTTCAGATTCAACAAGATGATGAGCTGAGTGAAAAGAGTCGCCTTCACTAAGCGGGCCCGCACGCTATTTTTGGCGCAAGTCTATTTTTAGACAATGTCTATTTTTAGAGGTGATGATCATATTTCAGAATTTGCAAGATGCTATCTTTGGATGGTTGATCAAGTTGGAAAAATAGATGAAATTCGATTTTTAGAATATTGGGCGAAGTCTATTTATAGATCGTCAATCTAAAAATAGATGCATGTTGATTATTATTAGCTCTTAATAATAATCAGACTCTAAACAGCAACTTATTCTCTTGGAGCACTTCAATTCAGTGCACAGATGTGGCACAGCAGCTGACAGAAGGGATTACGCTATTCCTTAGGATTTACTGGAGCTATTGCATGGAGGACTCAGTTAGAACTCAAGTGGCAGAGATATGACACAGTTGGAAGAAGTAGTTATGGAGTTGTATTTAGTTTAACTCGGTTAGACTCGGTTGAGCTAGTTGTATATATTCTAATTGATTGATACACTAGTGAGTGGAGTAAATTAATTAGTTAATTAATTCATAAATAATAACTCATTAATCAACTGAAGAATACATCAGTTAACTATAGTGCATGGCAGTTTCAGTGGAGACCAGTGGAGAGATAGGTGAAATGGCAAGATAGACTATCTGTTGTGACTATAGTGATGCATTGATTGCATCCAACACTCAGTGGAGATGCCAATGAGGATTACGCAGTCAAGGATGGAGTAATTCGAATTCATTCAAAGCTATTCTTCATCAGAGATTGCGCAGTGGGGGAAGGCTAGCAGGTGGCAAAGATCGGTGCATGGATTTGCAAGATTAGGCCTGATTAGTGTATGATGATTGTACTGTATTGAGGGCTTGTGATAAGCTTTGTATACTTGTATGAGGTTGTCATATGATATCCATGTTACATAACATATAGTTGGGGTTTTCAGCTTCAAGCTTTCCCGGTTAAAAATTGTGTTATGTGCGATTGATAATTTTTGTTTATGCTTCACATGTGTGTGCAATTAATTTTTCCGCAAAAGATTAACAAGTGGAATAGATTCAGTATCTTGAATAAAGTTAAATAGTGTGAGATCAGGTGAATCAAGGACATATGCATGCTTAGTGCATATAATTTCTGTGTTATCGAGCATTGTTGATTGAAGATTGCAATTGTGAAGTGAGTTTGTGCTGGTGGACAATTCGAATTTGCTACAGAAGATTCTTGGTGCAGAAATCGAGTATAAATTGAAATGTCTTTCAACGGGTTGAGATTGGAGTATGCCCTTGATGGGAGCTCGAATTACATAGCTTGGAAGGACAAGATGGAGGTGGTGCTAGGGGATAATGGACTGAAGGAGTTCATTGATAGCGATGTTCCTAAGCCGGGATCTACCAATGCTACATTACTTGATGCATGGCAAAAGAAGACTGCAAAGACGAGGAGGATTCTGTCGGAAGGTGTGAAGGACCATATTGTGTCCAGCCTTCACAGGAAAGCCACTCCATTCTTAATGTGGAAGGCTTTGATAGACTTGTTCCAAAGCAGAAGTGACTAGAGGAAGTTGGCGCTTAAAGACAAGCTCAGAAAAATAAAAATAGAGAAAGGCGACAGTATTCCAAAATACCTCATGAAGTTTGTCCACGCTGCAGATGAGCGGGAAGTGTGGGGGTTGCGGTGATGAAGAAGACTTGGTGAGCTTGGCTCTCTTGGGCTTCGAAGAGTTGGCATAGTTACGAAGACTCTGTCGATGGACGAGAGACGTCGGGATGGGAGCGACTTTGGGTCGATTCTTGTCGCCAGGAGGAGATAAGGCGGGGTACCAGGGATGGATCTTCATCGAAGAATGAAGATGAAGAGAATTTCACTTTGGCTTCCAAAGCAAGGAAAGGGAAGGGGAAGAAATATTCTTCAAAATCCGGTGCTAAAGGCAAGAAGCAGGATTTGTCCAAAGTGAAGTGTTTTCACTGTCATGAGCATGGACATTTCGCCACTAATTGTCCACAAAAGAAGAAGAATAAGCAAGTTGTTGGATCTGCAGATGGAAAGGCCTTAGCCTCTCAATTTGAGCTGGATTTTTCCTTGATCGCATGCTTGGTTTCAAGCTGCATGGGATCGGTGTGGTATCTTGACAGTGGTGTGTCTTTCCATATGACAGGAGACAAAGATTTGTTTAGTGACTTGGAGGAGAAGGACCTCTAGATGCATATAGAGATGGGAGACGATGGTCGGTATAGTGCGACTGACATTGGGACCATTACCTTTGAGAGGGAGTCCGGTAATCCATTCTTGTTGAATAATTTCATGCATGTTCCAGGTCTGAAGAAGGAATTGGTCTCGGTTGCAATGTTGGAAGACATAGGTTATGATGTTGTTTTCAATGAGGGAAAAGCCTTCCTTCGACATAAAACAATAGGTCAAACCAAGAAGATAGGGGTTCGAATTAAGAATCTCTACAAGCTGGAAGTAGATGGCTGTGTTGCAATGATGGGAAAAGCAGAAGAAGTGGTGAGCTGGGATGAGGGCGAATTATGGCACAGGAGATTGGGCCATCTTCACCATGGTGCCCTGAATATTTTGTAGCATATTTCTACTGGACTTCCCAAGGGTACACTTGCGCAGATAGATCCGTGTAAGGGATGTACTATGGGTAAGTTTGTGAAGACTACCTTTCATGAAAAGGAGAATCGTGCTTTGGTGATCCTAGAGAGAGTTCACACAGTCGTGTGTGGGCCATTCTCAGTTGCTTCAACAAAAAAACACAGGTATTATGTTATTTTTATTGATGACTATTCTCGTAGATGCTGAATCTTCTTCATGCAGAAGAAAGATCAAACATTCTCAAATTTCTATGATTTTAAAGCATTGGTGGAGAAATAATTGGGGAATCAAGTGAAGGCTTTGTGGAGCAATAATGGTGGTGAATATATCTCGAACGAATTCAAAGACTTATGTAGCAAAGAAGGAATTCAGAGAGAACTCATAGCGCCTCATAACCCATAGCAGAATGGGGTCGCGGAGAGAGAAAACCGAGAAAGATCGTGGGGAGTTGCACGACGTCTTTGCATGGCAGAACCTACGATGCACTTGTGGTAACATGCAACACTACGGTTTATGTGCAAAAATGTTGTCCTCATAGAGTACTTGGCATGAGTACACCCGAAGAAGCTTTTACTGGTAAGAAGCCTGATATTTCTCATTTGAAGATTTTTTGGCTCACCTGTTTACATTCATGTGACAAAGGATGCCAGGAAGAAGCTGGAGCCGACTACAGAAGTTGGGATATTTGTGGGGTACACAGAAACACCCCATAACTATCGTGTGTATTTTCCATACATTCGGATGACTCTTGTGCAACGGGATATAAAATTCAATGAGGTGAAAGCCATGAAGTTTTCGCTTGAGAGGGAGCTACACTTACATGTGGAAGAGGAACTTCTTGTTCCCAAAGATGAGCCTCTGGATGTGGATCAGCCACAAGAGGAGATTCATGCAGTGGAAAAGTCCACTCATGCAGAACCAAACATCATACAAGACAGGAAGCGTACTACAGAAGCTGAGAGACTTAAGGTGGGTGCGGCACAGAATGTAGGAGCTCCTACATCACAACGCAGATAGAGACAGTCACCTGACCGATATATTGGATACATGGCTCTTATGAGAAAGTGTATTGTGACAGAGCCATCTTATTTTGAAGAAGCAGCACAGGAGCCCACATGGGTAGATGCCAGGGTGGAGGAGTATGACTCCAATGTCAGAAACATTTCTTGGGAGATTGTTCCAAGGCCGGTGGGAAAATTAGTTGTAGGATCAAGATGCATCTACAAGGTAAAGCAAGTTACTGATGGGAGCATCGAGAAGTATAAGGCAAAATTTGTTGCTCGGGGCTTCTCACAGATTGAGGGGATTAAATATGAAGAAACCTTTGCACCTGTCACACGGTATTCTTTTGTACGGACCATCCTTTCTCTCTTAGCGCAGATGGGTTGGCACATTCATCAGATGGATGTGAAGACTACGTTCCTTAATGGGATCATTGAGGAAGAGGTGTACATTGAGCAACCTGAAGGATTTTAGATCTTTAGTAGTGAGTCGCATGTGTGCAGGCTCAAAAGAGCATTGTATGGGCTGAAGCAAGCACCTCGTGCTTGGTACACTCGAATCGACAACTATTTCACTAGACTTGGCTTCACCAAGAGTGAGGCGGATGCAAACCTGTACCAAATTGTGGTGGAGGGTAAGATTTTACTCATTTTTCTTTATTTTGATGATTTAATACTAACAGTGATGAAGCTGACTAGATACACTCATGCAAGGCAGATCTTGCGAAGGAGTTTGAGATGAAGGATTTGGGCCTCCTTCATTATTTCCTTGGATTGGAAATATGGCAGCGGGAAGGTGAACTGTTTGTGTCTCAAGGCAAGTATGCCCGGGAGATACTGGAGAAGTTTCACATGCAAGGCTGCAAGCCTATCAACACTCCTCTTCCAGGAAATTGGAGGAAAGAGGATGCTACATCGGCAGAGGTAGTGGATGCCACTGTTTATCGAGAGTTGGTGGGTTCGCTCATGTATTTAGTCGATAAAATGGGACATATGCTATGTGGTGAACCATCTTTCACAAGCGATGGTTAAGCCTACCAAGCTCTTTTGGAAGGCAGGCAAGCATGTCCTGAGATATCTCAGGGGCACATCTGAGTATGGTTTATGGTACAAACAGACGGATGAGGTGAAGTTGCATGGCTTCACGGATGCAGATTGGGCAGGAAGCCCAACAGACAGAAAGAGCACATCAGGAGGGATTTTCAGTATCAGATCTACGGCAGTTTCTTGGTACAGTAGGAAACAAAGATCCGTGGCACTCATTTCAGTGGAAGCGGAATACATGGGAGCAAGTCAAGCCACATGTGAGGCTATCTGGATGAGGAAGATTCTGGTTGGTTTGTTCGGTTCACATTTAGATCCCACAGTGATACATTGTGATAATCGGAGTTGCATTAAACTCTCGGTTAATCATGTGTTTCATGATATATCTAAACATATTGATATCCGGTATCATCATATCAGAGATTGTGTGCAGCGGAAGATCATGTTGCTTCGGTACATTCCTACGGAGGATCAGGATGCGGATATTCTAACGAAGGCGCTCACCGGAGAAGAGAGATTCGAATGCCATAGAAGCGAGGATCGGGGTGAAGGATAATCCCTATCTTGTTGAGAGGTAGTGTTGAGATTCAACAAGATGATGAGCTTAGTGAAAAGAGTCGCCTTCACTAAGAGGGGTCGCAAGTTATTTTGGAGCAAGTCTATTTTTATACTATGTCTATTTTTAGACATGATGATCATATTTCAGAAGTTGCAGGATGCTATTTGTGGATGGTTGATCAAGTTGGAAAAATAGATGAAATTCTATTTTTAGAATATTGGGTAAAGTCTATTTATAGATCTTCAATCTAAAAATAGATGCATGTCTATTATTATTAGCTCTTAATAATAATCGGACTCTAAACAACAACTTATTCTCTTGGAGCAGTTAATTTCAGTATACATATTTGTCAAATCAGTGGGATGAAGGAATTACGCAATTCCTAAGGGTCTACTGGAGTTCATGCATGGAGGACTCAGTTAGAACTGAAGTGGCAAAGTTATGACAGAGTTGGAAGAGTAGTTTATGGAGTTGTATTTAGTTTAACTCAGTTAGACTCAGTTGAGCTGGTTGTATCTAGTCTAACTGAATGATACATTAGTGAGAGTGGAGTGAATTAATTAGTTAATTAATTCACAAATAATAACTCATTAATCAACTGAAGAATACATCAGTTAACTACAGTGCATGGCATTTTCAGTGGAGACCAGTGGAGAGATAGGTGAAAGGGAAAGATAAACTATCTGTTGTGACTATTAGTGATGCATTGATTGCAGCAAACACATAGTGGAGATGCCAATGAGGATTGCGCAGTCAAGGATGGAGTAATTCGAATTCATTCAGAGCTATTCTTCAGTAGAGATTGTGCAGTGGAGGTAGGCTAGTAGGTGGCAAAGATCGGTGCATGGATTTTCAAGATTAGGCCTGATTAGTGTATGACGATTGTACTGTACTGAGAGCTTGTGATAAGCTTTGTATGTTTGTATGAGATTTTCATATGATCTCCATGTTACATAATATATAGTTGGGGTTTTCAACTTCAGGCTTTCTCGGTTAAAAACTGTGTTATGTGCGATTGAATATTTTTGTTTATGCTTCACATGTGTGTGCAATTAATTTTTCTACAAAAGATTAAAAAGTGGAATTGATTCATTATTTTGCATTAAGTTAAAATAGTGTGAGATCAGGTGAATCAAGGACATATGCATGTTTAGTGCATATAATTTCTACACTCCTTTTCCTTATTGTTGTTTCTTCTTTGCTCCTTTGTCATCGATGATAATTCTAGTGTTACTCCTTTCTATTCCACCAATACTCCAATACTTCCTCCCCCTTTCATTCGAGAAGTGTTTTCTTCTCTTAACACTTTTGAAAAGTGCCTTTCTTCTTCTTCTTGCTTTTCCTCCCCTTTTCCATCAATGGCAAAGGGTTACATTTTGTCTTTATACTTTGCTACTCCGGACTAGTGTATAAGAGTTGTTGGGAGAACACTTTGAAACCATAATACCTTGATCACGAGGACCTGTACCATACCACTGCTCCACTAATAACACTATGTATTTTATTGAAAGGTAGGCTACTTGCTCCAAATACCAATTGATGGATGATGTAATTATATAATCATGATAACCATTTCTCTTATTCATCCTTCTTAAGAACATTTTAATTCATTATTAACACTTCTCAGAAATACATACAGTGTAATGATCCTCTATAGATCTTTACCAGCTCCATAGCTCTAGCTCTTCTGTGACAACTTTTATGGGCTGCTCTCCCCTTGGAATGATGCTTCTTGTCTAATACTGACTTGTCTACTGCGTTGTTTCTATTCCTTATATGGCAGCCTTTGCTGGTGTATTTCCATCATCATTTTTTTTTATCATATCAGAGAGTATCATCTGCAGACACTACCCCTAGTTTGTCTCTTAGATATTTGAAAGGTTCTCTAGCAAGAGGTTTTGTGAATATGTTTTTTTTTTGTTCCTTTGTTGGTACATACTCCATATTTTCTATTTTCTCTACTACTTGTTCTCTGAGGAAGTGGTACTTTATTGGGATGTGCTTGGTTTTTGAATGAAGTACTGGATTTTTTTATATACTTATTGCACTTGTATTGTCAGATTTGATAGAAATAGGTTCAATGATGCTTACCTTCATGTCTTGGAGAGTTTGTTTCATCCACATTACTTGTGTGCAACAAGTTGTTGCTGCTATGTATTTTGCTTCTGCTATAGATAGAGAGACAAATGTTTGCTTCTTGCTTAACCATGCCCCCAGACTTTCTCCCAAATAAAATTCACCTCCACTTGTGCTTTTCCTGTCATCCACACAGTTGGCCCAATCTGCATTTGTATATGTTGTCAATGTGAAGTCTTTGCCTTTCGGATACCATAGGCCATAATGTTCAGTTCCTTGCAGGCATCTAAATATCCTCTTAATTTCTAGCAAGTGATTTTATTTTGGTGTTGCTTGATATCTTGCCACAAGTCCTACTGCCAACATAATGTTTGGTCTAGAGGCAGTTAGGTATAGCAAACTTCCTATCATAGATTTTTAAAGTCTTTGATCTACATATGCGGATCCATCATCAGCACATAACTTGCATCCAGTAATCATGGGAGTTGACACAGGTTTGCAGTCTTCCATTTGGAATCTTTTTAACATGTCTCTTAAGTATTTTTCTTGTGAAATGAATATGCCTTTGTTATTTTGTATAATTTGAAGTCCTAGGTAGAAGGTAAGCTCTCCAATCATAGACATCTCAAATTCCGACTTCATCTCTTCTACAAATCCTTTTACTAACTCATCCTTGTTGCTACTAAACATGATGTCATCTACATATAGTTCTACAATTAAGAGTTCATTTTCATCAGCCCTTATATACAGATTGTTGTCTACTCCTCCCTTCTTGAAACCTTGTTTTTGAAAGTACTTGTCTAGCCTAGAATACCATGCACGTGGTGCTTGTTTGAGACCATATAGGGATTTCTTTAATCTACACACATAGTCGTGTTTATCTGCTAAGGAAAATCCTTCAGGTTGTTCCATGTATACTTCTTCCTCTAGATCTCCATTCAAGAAGGCAAACTTCACATCCATTTGATATACCTTGAAATCATGATAGCATGCAAAAGCCAAAAACATTCTAATTGCTTCCATTCTTGCTACAGGGGAAAAAGTTTCATCATAGTCAAGTCCTTCGATTTGAGAGTATCTCGTACATACAAGTCTGGCTTTATTTCTGATTACCTGACCTTGTTCATTCATCTTATTCTTTAATATCCACTTTTTGCCAATGATATTTTTCCTAGCAGGTCTTGGCATTAACTCCTGGGCCTTGTTCTTCTCAATTTGGTCTAATTCTTCATTCATAGCATTTACCCAATTTTTGTCTTTGTTGGCTTCATCGAGATTCTTCGGTTCTATCTGTGATAGCATGGCTAGGTACACTTCCTCGGTCTTTTCAGCTAGTTGTATTCTAGTTTCAACTCTTGCACTCTTGTCTCCAATGATTTGATCTTCAGGATGGTTCTTCTGAGTGTGTCTCGAGGGTATTTTTGAGTTTATTTTTGTATCTTTTGTTGTCTTACTCTGTTATTTATTTTCTTGATTCCCATCTTCATGATCATCTGGAGGATTGGTGCAATTTGTGCTTCTGGTTCTATATGGTAGATCTTCGTCGAATCTCACATCAATGCTTTCCAAAAATTTATGCAGTATTTTATCATAGCACCTGTATCCCTTACTCTTGGATGCATATCCCAAAAATATTCCTTCATCAACTCTTGCATCATACTTCCCCAATTTTCATCATTATTCTTTATGAAACATTTGTTTCCAAAGCCTCTAAAGTTCTTGATTGATGCAGGTTTCCCATGCCATAATTCATATGGAGTCTTGTCACAATTTTGTCTAAGATGAGCTTTGTTGAGAACATGAATAGTTGTGTGTATTGCTTCTTCCCAGTAGGTTTGGGGAATGTTTCTTTCTTGCATCATTGCTCTAGAAATCTGTTGTACTGACCTGTTTTGTCTCTCTACCACTCCATTCTGTTGAGGTGTACTTGCAACTGTAAATTGTTGCTTTATCCCACATTCATTGCACAGGTCTGCAAAATCATTGTTTGTGAATTCACCTCCTCTATCTGATCTGATGCATTTTAGTTTACATCCAGTTTTATTTTCTGCCAGTGCCTTTAATATCTTAAATTTCTCAAACGCTTCAGATTTGTATCTAAGAAATGCCACCCATGTTAATCTGTAAAAATCATCGATTATCAGCATGAAATACGATTCTCCACCTAGTGCATTTGTTCTTGAAGGTCTGCACAGGTCCATGTGTACAAGATGAAGAGGCTTACTTGTAGATAGTTGGTCTTTAGCTTTGAATGTTGTGTGAGTTTGTTTTCCCAGTTGGCAGGACTTACATATGGTATTTGGTGGCTTCTTTATTATAGGCAAATCTCTGACAACTTTCTTTTTGTTCAATTTGATGATGTGGTCAAAATTTAGATGTCCCAATCTTCTATGCCATAGCCAATATTCGTCAAGTTTGTTGATGTGGCATGCTTCATTCTCTTCTTCTACTATATAAACATTACTCTATGTTCGAGCACCTTTGACCAAGGTCTTTCCTGTGGTGATTGACCTTACTTCACAATCTTGGGCTCTGAAAAGGACCTCACAGCCTTTATCACACATTTGACGAACACTTAGCAGATTGGATTTTAGACCGTCTACAAATAGTACATCCTGAGCCTATCCTCTTCCATTATTCAGGCTTATTGTGCCTTTCCCTTGATTTTCCCTGCTTTATCATTACTGAACGTTACATTCCCAGATTTCTTTTCATCAAAAGTTACAAACTTGCTTCAGTCTCCAGTCATATGTTTTGAGCACCCACTGTCCACATACAATTGATTGTTCTGATCTTGAGCAATTAGAACCAGATCACATTTATTTAGCTTCCTTTTCCATTGCATGCAGTTGTTTTCTCTATAACATTTCTGAGGAGATGGATCACAGTCTTTGAGAGGACATTCATTAGACTTGTGCCCATTTTTATGGCAGCTAAAACATTTTATTGTATTTCTGAATATATTGTGTACACGAGTGAATCCATCATTGTTCTTAATTCCCCTTGAGTTTCCGTACTCCAGTCTCTGTATATACGCTTTGCACTCCATGGCTTTATGACCGAACCCTTTACAACAAAAACAATACCCATGGAAGTAGTATATGTCTCTGGCAGAGAGAGTTATTTGAGGTATTCTTTTCGTTTGTTGCATCTTTTGTTGGTTGCATTGGATTTGCTTTGTCTTACAGTATGCCACAATATGTCCAGGTTTGTGGCAGGAAAAGCAAGTGACGCTTCTCACAGGGAGAAAGAACCTCCTTTGACATCTTCTGAATTTGTTCAATTCATCCTTAGGAGCGTATGAGCCTTTTGCAGTTGATTGTTTCTTCATTTATTTGTTTGTCACTTGAGGTTGCTGCTTGTTTCTATTTGTTTCATTATATATCATGGTCTTGTTGGTTTCTAATTCTATGGATTCCCTTTTTGTTGCTTCATTATCCTTTACAGCTTTTACAAAAATGATATTCTTGTTATCTTTTGCCTTGGATTTGTTGGTTTCTCCTTCATAGCCTATCCCAGCCTTTATATGAGGAGGTCTTTACGCATTTAGAATTTTTTCCAAATGTCCAAAGATTTTCATTTGAGAAATATTCATAGTTAATTCAATTTGGGCCTTTTCTAATTTCTTCCTTAGGCTTACCACTTCTTCTTCCAGTTTTTCTCACTCCTGATTTTTCTCCTTTATTTCTCTTTTCAGAATATCCTCTATTTTCCTTGATTCTTCTAGTTCAATATTCAAATTAATAAGATCTTCTTAATCTGGTTCTGTCTTTGCATATTTCAGAAGAATCTATTTCTGTTTCTTACTCTTAAGTCTGTCTATTTTCTCCAGGGCACTAATTATCTCCCCCTCAAGATCCACCTCACCTTCTTCAAATTCCCGGAGATCTTCCTCAAGCTCTTCCTTGGCCATCAAAATGAATTCTAATGTTCCTTCTTCATTGGGGGATTCATCTAAGTCTCAGATGCATTGTTGTCTTGTTGAGCATAGAATGTTCTTCTATTAAATCTGGTCCCTTTCAACCTATTGCTGAAATTGGTTTTCTCTTTCCCTTTTGACTGATTCTCTATTTTCTTATGAGGACATTTTGATGCATAGTGCCCCACTCTTCCACAGTTAAAACATTTAAATGGAATTTTACCTTTATACTTACATGTGCCTCTATCCAATCTTCTGACAAATTTGGCCTCTTATTCATCAGAGCGGGACCATGTACTTTCCTTATCTTCTATGCACTTATCTGCCTTAAAGGTCTTCTCCCTCACATTTGACTTCCCCTTTGGAAGTCTCATCTCATAAGTCGTCAAGTTTCCAAGCAATTGGTTCATGGTCAAGGTTTCCCAGTTTGTTGTTTCTTCTATGGGAGAAACCTTAGGGTTAAACATGGATGGTAAACATCTCAATATCTTTTGTACCATTACACATTCCTTAATTTTTTCTCCATGAGCTATCATGTTATTCACAACTTCTGCAACCATTAGCAAGAAACTGGCTACACCTTTATCTTCATTCATTTTTAAATTTTCAAACTGAGTTCTATAGGCTTGAAGTTTGGCCATCTTCACCTTTTTATCTCCCTCATGGATATTTTATAAAGTATTCCAGATATCTTTGGCAGTCTCACTATGCATTACTTTGATAAATTCTGACTCACACAGACCGCTCAAGATTGCATTCATTTCTTTTGCATTATCTATGAAATTTTGTTTGGCATCTTTCTCTATTTCAGTATCCTTTGGTGCATATTTTTCTTCCACGACAATACAGACTTCTAATCCAAGAGACATCAAATATGATTTCATTCTTATTTTCCAGAAGGTATATTTTGTGCCAGTAAACAATGGGGCTTTATTTGTTGAGCATCCTTCTAGGCTAGCCATTTTGGGGACCTAGGATCTCGTTCAAGTTGTTAAACTGATACAGAAGGAAATTTCTATGGTACCAATTGATGAACCCTTAGTTAAATTGAGATGGGGGGGGTGAATCAGTTTAATACATTCATGGACTTTTTAAACTTTTCCTTAAACTTATTTACACCTCCATTTCATAAGAAAATTAATATATAATGAAACAACAATCTTAATATGTGAGCATCAAGTCTTAAGCATATTAAATATAGTACATAAACACATAATTATCATGCACATAGATAACAGATATAAATGGAAACCCATAAGGGATAAAAACACATCTTATTATTGTTGTGATGCAAAGGCAAGCTCCAATTCCCTCTCACCCCTGATTTTATGTAGGCTCCAACCTACAAGATGCTACTACCTCAAATTCTACAACCTACAACTTGTAAGGAAGCTCCAACTCCCATCTATTTTCTACAGGCTACAACCCATAGGAGGCCCCTACCTCAACCAGCTACAACTTGATATGGAAGCACCAACTCCCTCATACTACAATAAAATCATATGTTGATTTACCTGTATATTAGCTCTGTTTTACTCCTTCTTCACTGCTGCCCTTCTAGCCTTCAAATTTGCTTCATATCATCTCTGGATGTGCACAACATATCTATCTTCTCTCTCTCATTCTTCCACTCTCTAACCACTCTATGCATATTACAATGACATTATTTATAGAGATAACTTCATGGTTGTTTTCATTCTCTATGGGAATATGAAGTGAACAGGCATGAATTTTTGCCTTTCACCCACTCATTTCCTCACTCAGCATATTCTGAATGTTACAACAATATATACATTTACTTCAGTATCAAATGGAGTTTTTCTTTGCCTTAGAGACTTGCCTTTTCAACAATATAAAATAATTAATGAATTTACAATTACAGTTACAACAATATTTCAATTCAGCCCTTTCATCTTCTTCCTTTTCTGTTCATTTTGTCTTCTCTGCCTTCTGTCCCTTTGTGTTCTCTACCTGACGTTATATTTCCAACTGTAGTGCAGCATTATTGTCTTATTCCAACTTAACCCATGCCTTTATGTTTTACGCCGCCTCTGCTTATTACATATCTTACCTGCAACGTTCTATGCTCTTCTCTGCTCCTTTGCTCTGTGTTGGGTTAATTACCAGAGTCTCCTTCTTCTCACATTCAGAATTTGTTATCAAACAGCCACAACCGCATAACACCTCTACCCGAGTGTTAGGTCACTTGCCTAGAGCCTTTCCTCTTGCATTTAACCTTTCCTTTTTATTCACTACCACAACTACATACAACACTGTTCTACATGGGGTTGGGTCCTTTTACTTACCCAAGACTTTTCTTGTTGTGTTCAGCCTTTTCTTCTATTAATCGAGTCGACCTCCACTTCCATGGTTTTCTTCATAAAAAAATCGCAAACAAATTAAACCTTGGACCTGAAATATATTAATATTTACTTCTGAACTGCATCACGTCCGCTTCACAAATCGCACTTCGCACTTTGCCATT
This sequence comes from Pinus albicaulis, assembly GCA_034641835.2. NCBI lineage: Eukaryota > Viridiplantae > Streptophyta > Pinopsida > Pinales > Pinaceae > Pinus > Pinus albicaulis. The sequence goes on along the minus strand of CM076575.1, from coordinate 2,065,713,190 downwards.
CCATAGATTTTACGTTATAATCTCATTTTCCTCCCTCAATGCAATTTAACACAGGAAAAGCTTTACATATAGATTTGAAATCCTTTGGATTTCTCCTTTGAAACTACATTGCATCCGGGCCTCTTTATCACACTTCGCAACTTTACCAATTTACAGATTTCACAATACTTACGATTCTGCGATTTCGCAAATCGCAGTGAACTCCTTGTTGCCTGTCGCATCTTAAAACATATAACTTGTGAAGCATTAATATATAAACATAAGAATCACCGATTGCGACGTGCGGTATGCGAATGGGTCCCATGCCGAACTTTAAATCCTTCAGTTGTTTGCTTTGTAACTCCATCGCGTCTGCTCCTCTTTATCTCACTTCGCAAGTTTTAGATTATAGCAATAACAAGTATCTCTTATCATATGTGATATGTGATGTACGATATGCAAGAAAGTTCCATGTCATCTCCATGTCATCATGCCATGTCACCCTGCCATGTCATCATAAATTAACTGTGATCTGTGGGGTCAGGGCTACGTCATATGCCACGTCAGCTTGCCATGTTACTGCCACATCATATCCATGTCACTGCCATGTCATCTTGTCATAGCCCGCACTTCGCATTTCACAATTTAAATAACTTATCATGCGAAGTCTTAACAATAAACGCAAAAAACACGGATGTGTGATATTCTATTGGGTTGCAATTTAATCTCCGTCGTTGATCTATGCCTAGATCCAACGGTCCACGATGTATCTTCACTGCTCGTGCACCCAGTCGCCCTTCTCTGGACACTGTTTTGTACGTACATTCGCACGACTTGACCCTTGACCTGCACACTGTTTTGAACGTAAATAAGCACGACTTTTCCCGCTCTTCACAATTGTTCTTCATTGTTGCACGCATTTATTACTTTACTTAGGCACGTTCACGACTCTGCCCACTCGTTCATGACTTGACCCAACACGTTCATGACTTTGCCTAGCACGTTCACAACTCGACCCAAACTTGATGCCTTTGTTACTTTGCTGCCTTTGTTCCTTTTATGTCTTAACTGCCTTTGCTCCTTTGATTATAATGTTTCTCCTTGCCTCTTTGCTGCTCCTTGCCTCTCTTTTATACTTTCTCACTGCATCATTTCCTGATCTGCTCCTTTGCCTTATTGTTGCTGCTTCTCTGCTCCTTTTCCATCAATGATAATTCTGGTGTTACTCCTTTATGTTCCTTTTCCATCAATGACAATATTTCCAACGTATCATTTCAGTAGCAGGGTGTGCAATGAATTCGAAGAGTATTAAAAATGAAGGGACCTCCCACGCCATCATTTTAGATCTAAATTTGGCTATAAGAGGATGGTTGTGGAGATCTCATGCACTGTGGCTTGAAAATCAATCCCGTTGTGTTGAAGAAATGACCTCTCTGTTAGGAAATGGTGTTGGAGGTTCCTATGGGGAAATATACCAAGCGTTCAAGCAGGAAGTTGAGGAAATGATATCTTAGATTGGAGGGAAAATAATATCTGAGACCCTTTCTCATTTCAATCTAGTCTTGGGAAAAGTGGAGGGCCTAAAGAAATATGTTGAGAATGTGCAGGTGGCAGTGGCGGTAATTTAATCAAAGATGTAAAATATAGACTTTAAAGTGGAGAGTTCATAGGTTAAGGTGGAGAATGGTGTTGTATCAGTGTTAAAATAAGTACTCGGACTCAGAGATCGTGGTGACCATGATTTGGTGCTTGGTGAGAGAGGATTTCTCCCTCTAGATATTTTTGACCAACTAGAGATGCAGTAGAGGATCGAGCAAAAAGAAGTAGCAGAAGCATATCAACAAGAGGAAGCAGACGCGACAAACATGGAAGAAACTGGGCAACATGAAATAGAAGGATCTGGGTAGTTAATTTATAGAATTAGTTATCTTATGTTATGTAAGTTTGTAAGTATAAATGGGGTTTTATGGAAAAATTATAAGAAAAATGATGTAGAAAATATGGAGAAGAATCTTCAATACTCATACTTTGGTCATAGCATTTTTGGAGGGATGTGAAAATTTTGTTGCTTTTGAATGTAATGGTTCTGGTCATAATCTATATTGATAAATAGAAATATAATTGCTTCTTTAAAAAAATAATTAATAGTCAAATGAAAACATATATAAATATAATATGTAAAATGTAAACCAAAGTCAAATAATTTCACCTCAGAATGATGTATCTTGGCTATCTTAATTTATAAAAATAAAATTTAACAAACAAAAAACAATAAATTGGATAAATATAAATTACAAAACCATGCACTCAAACAAAACCATGGGAAAAAACAAAGTTGTCTTTAGTGCGACTTTTTGAATTTTCCAGTGCTGGAATCCAGTGGAAAAATTTGAGGTGAAATATTGATTTGTGTTATTTAAACTAGTTTTTTTACTGTATATATGGATTCATCACCCTGAAAAACCCTTAGGGCACTTCGATTGTGCATGGGTTACCCATCAAGCTTGTGATTTCAATGAATTCCTACCGGATTTTAGAGAAATTTGACTAGAAAAATCCACTGGAAAAGCTTCCAAAAAGTCTCACTAAATACAACTCAGGAAAAAAATAATAGATTAATTAAATATAAAGTACAAAACCATCTGCTATAACCAAACCATAGGAGATAACACTTTTCTCAAAAGCTACATACAACCACCAAAAAATAATGGTTTAGTAAGTTATAGATTCAAGTGATATTTATATATAATATTTAATTTAATAGAAATTTAAAACCATAGTTTAATAATATTTTTAAAATCAATTATGATTGATAAAAAATAATTAATATTAATGTAGGATAGTTAAATTTGACCATCAAAATTTAACATAGTAATAAATTTATCGTAAAAATTATGTGTCTGGTCTATTAAAATAATTAATATAAAATATAACTATATATATTAATGATGAGAGTTAACATTACATTAAAAATATGATGGCGTCGAGCACCATGGTTTCACTTTGCAAAGTTGTTGTAGGCAATCCTGCGTGTTTGATCAACCTAGGAGAGATATGATGAGGGAATCCACCATTCTGTTGGGCATTCACAGAGGTATATCAAGCCAGAAGGGAATCCTTGATTGCGATCAAGAGTCTTTGTTGCGACGAGAAAGATTGTAAAATGTCAACCAAAAGGTTTTTAACATGAGGTGGTTTCTTTCTGGAAGGATCTACCTATGTAATGGGTATTTCAGGATTTCTTCTAGCTCTGAATCTGCATTCTCCCAACTTAGCTACAAATATGGCTTATCCTTTTCCATATCTGGCTTTCCAAGATGTAGATCTGCCTCTTATCAAGCCGGATCTAGATTTTTTCATTTTATTTCGAAATTCCCTATATCGATCTATCTTTCTGCAGGTATATCCATGTCGCAAGGGTATTTTAAATGTGGATAAGAGTTTTTTTGGCTTGATTGATGATCAAGTTATCATGTCCAAAGTTGAAATAATGCTAAAAAATGGAACTCCTCAGAATTGGTTTCAACTTGAACGAAAGGAAAGGCCTCGTCGCTGTGATTCTGGTGCCATGAACTGCACTCAAATCCGACGCCGTATGTGAAATTTATGCAGGTTAGAAGTCTCCATTATCCTTCAAAAATCCAGTTGACCAAAGTTGAATTTTGACTTTGGAAATATTTAAAAAAATATTCCAAATAATATTCTAAGAATATTCCCCAAAATATTCCATGGAATATTCCAACTGGACGAATGATTGATGGACAAGTGGCAATTTACAGTTGGTTGGTTGGTTGACTTTTATTTGGGAAAATCAATCAAGGGTTGCCACGTGGCAGGCCCGGAGGCTGCCATGTGGCCCCAGGTTGGATAGAATGGCGTATGATAAAAATTTTATGGGTCTGCGAGGTTCGAACCCCGGACCTCACCACCGCTAGCACAAGCACCCAACCATTCGGCCTGTCCGATGAATCTTAACCTCTATGCAATGGAGTCTTTATTTAAGGTTTGAAAATATATGCGATGGCGGAAATAAAGGCTAGCCCCGTGAGTAACCAACAACACATGTCCAAGGCGCGTAACCAGACCCTTAGCTCCGGCGAGTTAGATAGTCAGTCCACTCGGTGATTAACACAGAATGTGACCAGCACATTCACTGCACAGTTAATGCCACGTTTGTGGTTATCGTAAACTCCGCCGGCGGGTTCGACATACCATGTGACCACCTCTCCCGAAGTTTAATGTTACCATTGACCGTTACCACCTAACTTGGTGCATTCCACCAAATCCAACACTTGTTTCATTTCTAGCGTGCTTAACTGGATTTCACCCACATTTGGTGGGGTTTTCAAGGGACATTGGGCAGAAATTTGTGGAGATCATAACTTCCTCAATATTGAACCAATTTGGATGAAATTTTGGTCAATTTTGGGTTTCTTGAGAATTCTGGAGAGTTTGGGATAGGTTGCAGAGTGAAAATAGGTGTTCTTTAGCCATTTTTTCTTCAGGTAAGCTTGGAGAGCCATCAAGGCCATCAAGGAAATGGAGCTGTATTGGGTTGTACTTCACTATTTGAGGTGAAAAAAAAGCCATTTTTAGCTTATTTCTATCTTCTGAATTCAATTTCACAGCTGATTTTGCCTATTTAGGCATATTTCTCACTGTATAACCAATTTGAGAAACTTAAAAGAGCAAGGACATGCCCATTAGTCGAAACAGCTAATTGACAAGCAAGTTCGCCACAGGGAAATGATCGACTCACCTGGATAAGTGAGAGATGGTTCTTCTAGATTATTTTTCTAGATATGTTAGCTTGTCATGGTCGTGTTTGTAAATTATTTTTTGTATTTTTAATTGTGAAAGTGATGATGTGTTTTCCATCACTTGTTTAAGCGACAATGATATTTTTTGGCCTTGTTTTATGAGTCGTGTGATGCATTTATTTCATGTAAAAGTGATGAGGTGTTCGCCACACTTCGAAATGCAATGATGATGTCTTGTCTTGTAATGATAACTGGGATATGATTCCCTTTTGATGTAAACTTGACCATCGAGTACATCTTATAAACTCATGGCAAGTATGGGAATATTTTTGTCATAGATTGGTCAATTTGAGCAGGTATTTGTAGGAGATTGTACTACAGGTTTGCAGGGGATGCAGGTGTCGATTCATCACTTATGGCTCCGAAGGACGTAGGTGAAGGAGAAGGAAGGGTGACTTTTTAGAATGCTTTTTGTGCAGACATAGTACACCGCAGTGTAGATTCTTTGATGCTTTTGGAGGACCAAAATCTCCTCAGTGGGGAGGATTGATCCAAGTGGATCTAGAGACACACATAGGACAAAGAGGCTCAAAATTCAAATTGTTTGGATTTCTCTCAAACTAAGACCAAAGTGTAGATCTATTTGTCTTGATCGCAATGGTGTGAACGGTTCGCCAAACCGAGCTCGTATGCAAAAGTTAGAGCTGGTCAAAGTTTCAAGTTGACTTGGTGATTGGGTAGGCTAAAGGAAGGCACAATTTCGCACTTTTCTAGTTGTCGGATTCTGGCCATCTCCAGCTGAATTCTGGGAAAAATTGTGGGGTCGTTAATTTGACTCCTTCAGTCAAATTAACGAATTTTTAAAGGGGCATAAGTTTTTTTAAAGATTAAAAAAGAAAAATGGATGGGGGTCGTGACCCCCACCACCCCCATCGCACACCACACAACAATATATATATTAATAAAAGGGCACACAACCATATGATATTGTTAAGGCCCAATAGGCCGTGACCCCCACGGGCCCCAACTGTCCAACAAAAACCATATAACATATTATATGGTATATATAATGCAAATGCCACAGAGGTTAGGGGCGGGCCACCCAATGCAGGTCCACCCCCCTTGAATTAAATAATAATTGTTCAAAAAAACAAACCCCCGCCCAAATAAAAGCGAATTTTTGGGAGGCGGGATTTGATCCCTTGACCTCCCTTAAACTAATTTCCTAATTGCCAATGTGCCAACGGACTTGAATTTGTAAAGTCCACCCACAATTTTTAATATAATCCCATCATTGCAGAAATGAACCCAGGCTAGACTAGAGGAGAGCATGCATGTAGATCACGGAAAATTTGCAGGTGGAACCATGAGTGTGGAGCAGTTATTATGTAGGCGGAACCATGAGCCTTAAAATTTTCCCGGGGAGGTAATTTTTCTCCATGTCGGAATATAGTCACGTTTACAGTCATTTTTCACGGTTTTTCAAATGGAATGTAATAGCGAGGTCTGTTTCACCTTTTGAGTTGCAAATTTCCAGTCCACCCATGGAGCAGCTACGTGGAGGAATCTAGGGGGAATCTAAAAGATTCATTTTTGCCCCAGATATTCACTTCATCAGAATTCAACAAATGGACAGTCGTTTTTGCACTACTCGACGTCACGAATCTGATGGAATATTTATATTTGTCATCTGAGCTTTCTATTTTTCAGTCAATTTTTGAAGTGAAGTTGCAGGTCTCAGCTTTCAGCGAGTGAGCAGTCGATTTCACACCTTTCAATGCCACGATGGTGATGATGATTTCAGATCCAACAGCAGTAGCAACCATTCTTCAGTCCTCTTCAACATGAGGTATATGATGTGTTGCTTCATGTACTTCTTTTTCCCTGAGATGCATAGTGTTGTACAGATCCCTGTTGATATATGAGTCGTGGGATCTTGTCTAGTTTTGTTATTGATGTACTTTTGGTCATGGACTTGTATTATTTTTGAGATCCCTTTTATGCCATATTGGAAGGATACTTTGTGTCACACATATGTCATTGAGATCCCTTGTTTGCCATGTTGGCAGGATACTCACAGTCTTTATGTGTAAGCTATTGCCATACTGATAGGAGTCCTTTTTTTATGCATGAGAGTTTTTTGGTCAATTTAGTGTATCCTAAATTGCTGCATTTAATTTGTCAATCCGGGAATCGTAAGCTGATGAAGTGCGGCGCACTATATGTGCAAGATAACCTATTTCTTAACTTTTTGTCATTTTTGGTTTTCTAAAGTGAAATGGAAATTCTAAAATAAGAACAAGTATGGTTATATTTGTTCAAGGAAATGATATCCCCTATAATGATTTACCAACTTGAAACTTAAAAAGGAATTTGAAATTTTCAATGACAAAACTTGAAAGGAAATGAAAATTGTACTGTTGAAATGAAAAGATGTTGTAAGTCTAATAAATCAAAAACAGTGAACTAGTGAGCATGAAACTAAACTATTCTTGCTGCTGTCTAAACAAAAAGAAACTATTCTTAAATAAATTCAAAATTGCAACAAAGTAAATCTAAATCAGATTACATCAATTTATCTTCTGATCCTTCATCATTAGTCCAGCTATGATTTTCGGAAGTAACCATAAACAACTTGAGTAACTGATATCTAACTTGCAGAAAGTAAACTAATATCAAACCATACATTCATAATCCAATCCCTCACCATCAGTCCAGCTGTGGCTTTCGGAGGTAACTGAAGATGTCATGCACAATTTAACATTTCTAACTTGCAGAAAGGAAACTAATACTAAACTACACATTTCATAATACAATCCCTCACCATCAGTCCAGTTGTGGCTTTTGGAGGCAACTGAGGACGTTATGAGCAGTTTAATATATTTAAATTTGCAGAAGGAAAACTAATACTAAACTACACATTTCATAATACAATCCCTCACCATCAGTCCAGCTGTGGCTTTCGGAGGCAACTGAAGATGCTATGAGCAGTTTAATATATCTAATTTTGCATAAAGGAAACTAATACTAAACTACACATTTCATAATACAATCCCTCACCATCAGTCCAGCTGTGGCTTTCGGAGGCAACTAAAGATGCTATGAGCAGTTTAATATATCTAAATTTAACTACTGAAACAATTAAGCAAAACTGAGTTAAACAAAGCAATACTGAAATGAAACAGAAACTAAGAAAAACAAATTAGCAGCAGAACAATGTTAATTCCATGTCATTAGTCAAAAAGCTATGAAAATGCCCGGGCTGCCTATCTATAACCCGAAACAAGAACACTGATCAGTGATTAACAACATAAAACATGAAAGACAGAAGTGAAATAGAAAGCATGAAAGTTTATAAACAGAAATGAAGCATATGTATCATGAAAAATGCAATGTATAAACATGTGAATGGAATATGGCACAATGAGCTTTAAAGAAATGAAATAAGAACTATACACTAATGCACAAAACCTTAGCTGAGCAGGGGCCCTCTACACCAGCCTTGGCAACGATCTTCAAGTATGAATTAAGTTGGAAAACATAGTCTTCTTATATTAAAAATGCAGTCATAACAGTATGGTAGTATTACGGCTCAAAGGCAGCGTAATTACATTACAGAGCAGACTTAATAAAATTAACAGAGACTAATCGAGACTAACTCTATATGCGTATGCAAACGCGTTATATATAACAAAAGAAATATAACTGTCTCCTAAAGTTTATGCTGGTGTAGAACACGTAGACCATTACGTCCACGGATCTAGGATCATGGCCGTGTTGGAAAATAAATCTATGAGAAGTGGATGCTTGAATTCGACTATGGAGCCATGTACATATGTCGACTTGTCCTCCGCAAGCTCAGAAACGGCCATATGAACCTTTACGTGACACGGAACAGAGTCCTGTCACCGTAAGACTCTATGGTTGACTTCCATGTGGACGCCTTTGACCGTGGCTTCTTTAGATGAGTTTGCTCGAACCAATAGGACACGAACCATGTCCACATCATTCCTGACTTGCCCATGTGGCTCGTTTTCCCTGTAGACACCTGTAACATAGAGTTTCACAAAATAGCTGCGGAAAGTGGCAAGATTCCGCAGCTGAATGAAAAAAATCTAAATCAAATAGAAAACACAAAAATATAATTAAAAACCATGTTAGATGATCTTTTGCAAATGATATTGACAACTTGGGAGGTTCAGGTGAGTGAAAAAGGTATAGAAAAGTGTATGGAAAAGATGCAGAATTGAGACTCAACAAGAGTTCTGCAGTGGAACATCTCGTGGAGATGTCTAGCCACTCCTGCATGAGGGCATTTTCCTTGTATGTCAGAGAAAACACATCCATGTAAATATTCCTACAACACTTAATGCAGCAGCCTACACCATCTTGACATAGAGGCCCGGAGATGTAGTCCCTCCTAGACGAACTCCATTATCAAGCGACGTGTTCTTATGATTGTTGATCTTGACATGTTATGTTCTCTTCTTTACAACATGCAGTTGTTCATTTAAGTTCATTAACGCTTTAATTAAATGCAATTCTAATTTATCAGCCGAAGTTAAAGGTCTTGGTTATGGGTATCAAGATTTTACCCTGGATCAATTAGTATATTTAAAAACAAATTTTCTTGAAATGAGACTACATTTATACAACTAGATTGTGAATATCCTATTAGATTTAGCCATTTAGACAACTATATAACTATATATAATAAAATTACACTAAATAAAATTTACTTAATGCAATGTTTTATAAGCAAATTTTAAACATTCTAGCATACCCTTATTCTTAGGAAATTTATGAAATGTAATATATTTGTTGTTTAAGAGTCTATAACAAGAGTCTATAATTGTGCATCAAAATTTTTACATTCATAAGTAATGGTATTTATTATTTTTGAAAACATATCAAAAAGTGGATTTGTGATTGGAAAGTTATAACTAAAATTATAAATATATTTATTTAATTTTATTATATATGATTATTCTTTATTAGGCTTACTTAAACTTTACATCAAATTAAAAAAAATTAAAAATTAAAAATTAATTTCAAAAAGCGTTTTTGTGATTGGAAAGTTATAACTAAAATTATAAATATATTTATTTAATTTTATTACGTATGATTATCTTTCATTAGGCTTACTTAAACTTTACATAAAATAAAATATTAAAAAAATCATCCAAATTTATGAACAAAATAAATTTAAAGTGACATTTGTGATGGCTAGTTAGAATTCTATTATTAGTAAATTTTGCCCTGACTCATTCCATTTAACTAATAATGTCGAAGAAAATTTTATATTTCTCACATTTATATATTATAATAAATATTATCCACATACATAGAAGGCTTCAACTACTCAAAAAAACATTGATAAGCAAAATGGGTTCAAAGATATAGGAAAGAAATACCCTTCATATATGGTTGGAGGTAATCTCAAAAGAATTAGTCACCATCAATCCAAGCATACCCAACAAATCAAATAGAATTGGGCCCAATGAATGTTGATAAGTTTAAAGCAAGCGATAACATTACTTAGATATCATAGTATTCTACTCATTATTTTTTCAAAAAAATATTTTGTAATAAATTCTCTGTAAATTTTGTAATTTCAAGTCCACCCCTAGTGCTTCAGATGAGCAAGGAATTGAGGTTAGGGTGATATGTTGGAAGGGTTGGTTGACTCTATCAAATAGACCTAATTGTCAACTAGAGTTAAAGATTTGTTGACTATCTAGTCAAAATCATAAGTTGATCAATCAACCAAGGTAATTAGACATGTACAACTACTTTGATATTGAATATTAAGTATAAATATGTGCATCATGCAACATAGAATAGGTAGGATTATAGAAACTCCCGTGGTTTATTAATAACGTGCATATTGTTGGTCTTCCTAGTACTTTTGTTTCCTTTCATCTCTTCTTTGTGTGTACTATACATTTAAATATAACAGTATTCATTGCTCTCTCTAAGAGGATACTACTAATAATTGTGCCTTAAAAACTCCTAGATTATAACACTTCAACAAAATCCAAATGCTTGATTCTTGTCAACTAACAACAATTGAGATGTACCGCATGCAAAAAGGAAAGCACTAATTCTTATCATGGACAATAATTCCATGCCTAGAAGGAGCTCTAAGATAAAAGAGTGTAACTAAACTTTACACACATGATAAAAACTTGAAATTAAAAAACATATTTTTTGGTGTAGAATTCTCTAAAAAACAATGGAATTTACTTAATCATCAAAACATGTTTTTTTGGTGTATATTTGATTGGAATTTTTGAATGCCAATGACTCCCAATAAAGTCTCTTTTATGCTTTGAAGTGTACCCACATGTCCATCATATTAGGACGTCCTTCAGGTGATTCTTTTATGCAAAGCAAACCCAAATTTATGAGTTGTCTAAGGTAGTCAAGATCTTTATCTTCCTCAGTGCCTGCACTAGTCCTCCTTAATATGTTGTGTCCACCACTTCCCCTACTCGGTTTGGAAAAGAACTTCCCACCCATTTTTGCAAGTTCATTCCTTCCACAAACATGTTGTCAGTGGGCTTCTTTCCAGTGAGCATCTCCAATAGCACTATTCCATAGCTATAAACATCCCCTTTTGTTGTGACACATCCACCTAGTCCATATTCTACATCCAAACATCATCACATTTAGCTTTTCAATTCACAATGTTAAATAAAAATAGTAAACTCATAACATTTACTAAAATGTTATCTAGTTCAAATGGTACCTGGAGGAATGTACCCTATAGATCCTTTGATTGCATGTGTTGAAGTGAAAGTTGTATCTTCAGAATTTGCAAAACATATGGTGTCAATGCCAAAGTCTATTAAGTATGTCATCATATCTTCACCGAGAAGAACATTGTTGGGTTTTAAATCACAATGAATCACTTGCATGAAACAAAGCTGATGTAGATATGCCATGCCCTCAGCAATGTCTATTTCTATATTTCACCTTTGAATCAAAATAAAAACACTTTGTTCTTTGTCATCAGGATATAACCACTTCTCCAAACTTCCATTTGTCATTAATGGAAATATCAAAGCTTTGACTTGGAGGTCTGAATAAGAGGTAATAATTCTAATCAAATTTTGATGTCTAACTCTACCCAAAACCTTTCATTCCCTGTCAAAACTCTTGTAAGCCCCTTCATCTTCCACATTGAGAAGCTTGATAGCAACAATTGTGCCATCATTTAGAACCCCTTTATACACTTTCCCAAAACTTCCAACTCCTAACAAGTTGGCATCACTAAATCCATTTGTTGTAATGATGAGCTCTACATAGGAAATTCTTCGGTGCTCCACATTTAGGGATATCCCGGACATAATTTGTTTTTTGTGCTTTTTCCATCACAAAATTCCGAGGCATAAACATGACACAACAACAATGGTTGTAATACAAATAATGACAAGCCTTTTCAAATGCCCAACACTATTGTATTTTCTAGGAGAGCATGGTGATAAGCCTACCCAAGGTCCACAGAGACCAAGATTTCCAATAAATGCGATAGCACCAATATTTTTGAAAACTCCCCCTTCAAGGACTTTCCGTGACAATTTGTTGAAAGAAAAATTCAAATGGTAGAGAATTTTGAGATTTTCCAATGACATGGGTATTCCACCTAACAAATTTTTGGAGGATAAATCCACATCATCAAGACTGAGAGGTTCATGAAGTGAAATTGGAATCGAACCTTCAAGGGCATTGTAGGAAAGATTAAGATATTGAAGTTCTTTGCAACTTCTAAGTGCATTTGGAATATGACCAGTTAACTGGTTTGCAGAAACATCTATAGCTTGAAACATAGTCATCTTGCTCAGTTATGATGGCAAGGGCCCATATAATAAATTGTTTGAAAGGTTGAAATAAAAGGCTAAATTTGCAAGGCCTGCAACACCTAGATTTATATACCCACTAAGCTTGTTGTATGATAGATCCAACAATAACATATTCCTACATTTCCCTATATTTACAGGTATATTACTTGATAACTGGTTCTCATTGAGATATAGATATCTTATTTGCTGGAGATGAGTAATAGATTCATGAATTTTTCTAGAAAGATATAGATATCTTAGTTGCTGGAGATGAGTAATAGATTCATGAATTTTTCCAGAAAAGTTATTTTTTTGGAGATTTAACACACCTAAGTTTTTGAGTTTCCAAATTGCAACCGAAATTTTTGCTTGTAAATTGTTACCTCCCATATATAGCCTCTCCATATATAGCCTCTCCAACTTTTGAAGCATAATAAGTGAAGATGGGATTGCTCCTGTAAAATAGTTGCCATCTAAAGAGAGTAGTGTTAAACTAGTGAGGTTTCCTTTATGTGGAGGTATTTCTGTTGAAAATATTAAAGTCATCTGCATGCCTTGAGAGCAGGAAGAAATAGACACTAGAAAATTTGGCCCAATTTCCGACGGCCACTTCGTCGCTATTCCGACACATAGTCATCGCAAGAGCGACAGTTCAAGGACGGGAAAAACGTGGTTTGCCATTACTTCGCAATTCTGATGCACCGACAAAGTGTCACACTACCAACACTTTTTCCTTCGCTTCCAAACAAGCGTCGCTCTTCCGACGTTTCCCAAACCGTCGCGCTTCCGACGTTTGTAGACTGTCGCAATTCTGACGAAATGTGGTCTGACGTTTTGAACGTCGCTCTTCCGACGTTTGTAAACAGTCTCAATTCCGACAAAATGTGGTCTGACGTTTTGAACGTCGCTCTTCTGACGTTTTATACTGTCGCTCTTCCGACGTTTTTAGGCTGTCGCAATTCCGACGCCGTACAAAAGTGTCGCAAGACCGACGCATTGCAAAAGTGTCGCAAGACCAACGCGTCCCAGAATCATCGCAATACTGATGCATTCAAAAAGCATCCCAATACCGACCCTAGGAAGAACTGTCGCAATATCGACGTACGTCACAAGACCAATGGACATCGTTCAAGACGTCGGAAGACCGACCCTTACAAAGTGTCGGTATACCGACGACGGGTTCAATTTAAAAAAAAATGAAACTTTAAAATAGGACGGTAAATCTCCAATATTTGTTATGAATTGTGGGCATTCCAATGACAGTGAAATATTAATATAATAAACCACCCCACAGTGCTTCGACTATAAACAATCATATAAACATGGCTTTGTATTTCAAAAAACAGGTTTAAAATAAAAACAGGGCAACATTTTTTTTTTCCAATTGTTATGAACATAATTCGACCGTGAAATATTAATATAATAAACCACCCGGCAGCGCTTCGACTATAAACAATAATTTTTTTTTCACAAGAGAAAAAACGTTGTTTTGAATATATTATATGAAGAAAAACAGTCCCTGAAGTCATTACATTTTCACATCTGAAGATTGGAACCCAAATATCCATCCAGAAAAGTGGAAGTCCCACCATAGACAATGATAGAAAAATACCCCATGTCACATACAGGGACATGATATAAAACCCAGTAACGGTCCACATGGAGATTATCGACAATCTGAGAAAGCATCCAAATATGCCCAAGGCATCTATAAGAAAGTGAAATAGCAGTATGTAGAATAGTAAAGCAGCAGATAGAGTACCGACGTCCATTGTTCCAAATACAAATTAAAGTACCCAAAATCCTTGAACAGAGAAAAACGCTAATCATGTGAGGAGTGTGATATGTCCAAAATATAAAAAAACCATCAGACCATATCAATAAACCAACATCGCTAGTTTTGAAGGCAGAGTGATAACCTGTCAACACATAAAATAGTATCATAAAGCAGATACAGGAAATGTGCAGAGACATGTACTGTTGATATACGCCTCACACAAAAAGCATCCATGATAGAGCAAAAATATGTATAAACCCAGGGTTGATTGTATGTTCTGGCTCGCTTGTTCCTGGAAATAAAAACCATTTGCAGAAACCCAGACTCGCTTGTAAGATCAGGCTTGCTTGATTCCAAAATTGGTAACCATCTATTGCATCCGAGATGTAAGGTTTAGGCTCGCTTGTTTCCATTAGTAGCCCGCTACAACATCCACCCTGTTCATAGCAAAAAGGTTCCTGTAGATATATAGAGAAAGAGTATAATACGTAGACCATATAAACATGGCTTTGTATTTCAAAAAACAGGTTTAAAATAGAAACAGGGCAACATTTTTTTTTTCCAATTGTTATGAACATAATTCGACCGTGAAATATTAATATAATAAACCACCCCGCAGCACTTCGACTATAAACAATCATATAAACATGGCTCTGTATTTCAAAAAACAGGTTTAAAATAGAAACAGGGCAACATTTTTTTTTTCCAATTGTTATGAACATAATTCGACAGTGAAATATTAATATAATAAACCACCCCGCAGTGCTTCGACTATAAAAAATCATATAAACATGGTTCTGTATTTCCAAAAACAGGTTTAAAATAGAAATAGGGCAACATTTTTTTTTTCTAAGTAAAGTTAATCTATTAACAGTGGGAATAAAATTACAGCATGACCGAAGTCAAAAACATTGCCCAGACTTATGGCAAATTTGTCATCAAAAAATTAAAAAAGAAGACTGCCCTCATACGGGGAAACTAGTCTTGAACGTTTACAAAATTCAAAAATATTACAGAGGTCCAGCACAGTAATATAATCTAAAACATGCCCAATTAAGTGGGCCGCGAAGCAAGAAAACCAAATTAACCAAACTACTCCTCCGGTGGTTCCTCGAAGATTCAGCACCATCCTTCGGAAGGTCCAGGATTGCCAGGTGCTATCTCCACATTCACACCACCGCTCCCCTCCTGAAGGCCCGAATGCTGGCCGGCTTTTTCTGAGCTCAGACCCGCCGGACGAGTGCATTGTTCCTCCACTTGGGCCTCCTCACGGAAAACCACGGTGATTGAAGCTGTGATTCATGGGCGGTTCAGAGATAAATTAAAGGAAAAAAGCGCAGTGCGCATCGTGGGAGAAGGTGAAGCGGTGGGGAAATGAGGAGAAAGGGAGCCCATACGGTGGCCAGATCCTAGAACCTGACCCCGCCCACTTCTAGTGTTTGGATAGTTTCCTGCATAATAATCACTGGACTGGGAAGACGACTTGGTTGAGGGGTTGGAGGGAGCACGCAAGGGTTGACCTCTAGTGCTCCCCCTGCGGCAACGCATCCTTTGACGCAGGTGAGGCATGGGTACAGTCTCAGCAATGGGCACAAGATGAGATGGGGAAGCAAGATTCCAAGAAACCGAGGAAGACAGACACAGACCAGACCAAGAGAAATGCAGATATGCGCCAAGGTCTAAGCAACAGTTCAGCTGGCTTCTCCTTCTCGTCACAGTGAGCAAGCAGTGTAACCCAGCAACCAGAGAGCATTTGTAATTCAAAGATTGCGGCCCATCTGAAAAACCATAGAAAAACGCCATTTTATCGACCTGACTACAATGGCATCGAAGAACGCCCGTCATAAATCTCTCATTGATGAGAGCCGAAGGCCAGAGCATATTGGAGCATGCGGAATCGCTAACAGAAGTGGAGGTCTGATCTTGAACAGCGTTAAAACTTAATGCGATTTGATGTGAAAACCTCGCAACTTAAATATCGGCTGACTGAATAGCGTTAAAACTTAATGCGATTGATATGAAATCGCCACTTCCATGTCCCATCGCCTTAAATGCCATCGAATGCACCCGCATCCAGGAACAGGGCAACTTTTGATTGAGGACACGTGGCAGAAATTGATTGGAGCAGATCTTTGTTTGGGCCGCTCACGTAGTGGAAATCCGGACCCGAAAAAGATTAGGGCGAATTTGATAAGAAATTCGCGTCACAACTCTCTCTCCGTACGCCAGCCCAAATTCGGACCCGAAAAATATTAGGGCGGAATTCATTTGGTTTTCACGTCACAAAATTGGCCGACGTTAGCAGGCTATTTTGGAACGCGAATTTGTTTTGAATTATGGTTTATCACCGTTTGAAGTCCGGCGGGCTCCACGGCTAAAGGGTTCGTTTGAAGTTTTGAAAAAGATTTTGTTATATGTTTTATATAACACGCGGCGGAATAGTTTTATTGTTTTTTAAGGTCCCACACATTGATCAAATTTGAAGGGCAGGTCCGAATTTCAATTAGAAGGGCATATATCTATGTCGCCCTTCCATAATGAAAAGCTTTAAAAAAAAAACTTTTCAATTGACCACAATAAATTATTTTTACATTTCATTTTCAGAAAGACAAAACCATCAATATTTATATTAATAAAAGACTGTTACATATACAACAATGAAGAAGGCTCCATATTTCATTGCTTACATATCTCATTGGCAATGTCAACATAAGTCTTGAAGACACTATTATAATAATTTGGATACATACCACCGGGATATAGGAGATTCTTATGTGTCGGATTGTGTAATGCAATTTTGACTTTGTCTCACAAGGAGCAGCAACATGGAGGTCTGGATTTTTCTTATAGAACTTTTTATTATTATTTGAAATGTTTTTTATAGATATGAAGACAACAATGAAATTATGAGCATGGTGGAAAATTAGTCAAGCTCGTGATGCCAAACCAGGATGATGTAAGTTTGGAACTTAACATTTTTACATGTTAAAGACAAATAGTCAAAATCACTGACAATTTAGTATGCCATAATTAATAATCATTCCCTGTTCACTTTTGTTAATAGGTTTATGTCACACGATGATCTCTCTTCTCTGGCATTTACTTGTATTGAAGATCACTATTCTAGGAATAAGGAGTTATTTTCTCCAAAAATAACCCTAGCCAAACATTGACAATGCATCGAGGATATCTTTCTATGCTTCATAAGTACATATGTTCTACTTCTAAATCATGTCTTGGAAGTGGTTGTTTTGCTGGAAATTATTCACCAGTTGGTTTCATACCAAAGTCTTTTTCCCATTTTCAGCATCCAATACATGAAAAAGATAACGGTTTAAAACAACATAAATATTTGAAATTTTGCAAGAATTGTCTGGCACACTTTGAATATGAATTTTGAAGTCAAGTGCATGATGCTGTATAGGATCAAGTGTCATTTTGAATACCAAATGTTTCACAAAAACTTCTCAACATGCTACCCTGCAGTAAGGATTAAATGACAATATTGCATCAACTATTTCCATAATAAAAGTGCACCTCGGCCATAAGACTAAACAACTACAAATGTTGTAGATCTAACAAGACCACACAATCAAATGTATTCCACAAGGCCAATACTAGATGAAAAATGAAAAGGAGTTTGAAACCAAAAATACCTTAGGCAACTAATTCAATTAGATACACCAAACCATCAGCAAAAAGGAAAACCAGCCTACTCAAAAGGCAAGCGTTTAGCTCCTTTGACAAAATTTTGAGTTCCGAAACAAGGGCCTTTATTGTCTTGTCAATGCCCCTAGTAATTTTAACGGGGTTTGCACCTACTACAACAACCTAAAAAAAAAGGTTTCATTTCAAATTATTTTCCACAAATTTAAGATACAACCATTGTCAGTTTTGTATTTCCTAACAAGCTCATAAATTTTGACAAAAGAACCAAAAAATTTTAATACCTGATAGAAATTTTTTCACTCAAAAACTATCTTAGACTCAATAAGCCCAACCCAAAACTAAAAAACCAAACACCATAAGACCCTACAAAAATGAATAGATGATCTTAATCCAGTACCATCGACAAAAAGTTACCTTCACACCCTCACTTATTAAACCCTGTGCAAAAACAACAGATGTTGTGGTTCCATCCCCAGCTAAATCATTTGTCTTTGCCGCAACTTGCATTACCAACTTGGCCCCAATATTTTCAACTGGGTCCTCTAATTCAACCAATAAAAAGGCCAAAACCATAGCATTGAGATACATTTCATTACACTCTCAATAACAATAAAATTTGACTCAGCCATAACCCTTTCCTTTTATTGTTGTGAAAAGCTTTATGCATTACTCTAATGTGGCTAGTCCATAGGCCAAGTAGACCACTGGGTAACAAATATGTTTCCTTTCACCTTTGAGTTTTCAAATCATGCCTACCAAATCTAAGACATTTAAGAGGGGGAACTAATACAACGTTAAAAAGAAAACCAGAGCACACATCTACAAATTACCTCCTTAGCTAATGTCACACCATCATTAACTATTTTTGGAGAACCATGCTTGCTCTCCAAGACAACATTTTGCCCCTCGCCCCAAGGGTGACTCCAACAAGATCAGCAAGTTTGTTCACACCGCCTGCAAGACAAATTGACAATACTTTCAGTAAGTGTGCAATTGAATGCCAGACCATATGCCAAAACAACCCTCCATGAAAAATTAAAATAACACATTAAAATCGAATATAAGTGGACAAGGAAAGATCCACCACAGTGAAGTTTCACGTGCAGGTGACCTTCCTTTAAACATAATTTTTTCTCTTACCTGCAATTTTTTTTTCACTGAGCCATCCTTGTTGAAGTACAACTCCTTTTCCATAGATCTTGTATTAACTACCTTCTCTCTGTCACATAATCTCAGATTCCCTCTTCTGCTTGAGCGATTAAAGGAAATGGGTGAAAAAACTGGAAGAGAAGACAATTGTCTACCATAATTATCAAACATTGCACCCAACTTCTTCTCCTTTCCATTGTTACCCAATGAGGTAGATGTGGCAATTGTTGTCGTACTACCCAAACTAGAGGCCATCTTCTCTTATCCTGAATATAGAATTACAAGATCTTCATATTAGTATGAACCTTAAAAAACATGAATCCCATTGCTAAAAACCACTTTTAAGTTGTAACAGGCAAACTAAACAACTATTGCAACTTTTGGAAACTTCTGGAGCATTAAGAGAGAAACAACCAAAGAGAAATACAACTACAATCCTCATTTTAATGATACCAGACTATATATTTGCATTAAGATAATAGAAAGAAATCACGAGTATATTAAGGCCAGCACAAAACAATCTTTAACCAGTGTCTCTCGCGACCTTCAGGTTGCCATGCTAGAGGTTGCATATTTTTAATTTAAATTCTTGACCTCTCGTGCCCATCTATGAATGCATCCAATGGGATATCTACATCAAATGCTCCTTTATATCCCCAAAAACAAATTCCCTACTACAAGAGCACTAGTATTGATGGATCACACCACACCATCCCACCCACTAGAAACGGTGAAAAAGGAAACCCGAGAAAACTTCTGAAATATCTCAAGATGACTATATGGGTGGTTCTTATGAATCAACCAACCATTCAGAGCATGCTCATCAATTCAAACCATGAGTATTATGTGACGATATTCAAGTAGGCATTGAATCGGATTTCTGAAGCTATGTTAGAGAAACCCTAAACTCTCACTGAAAAAATAAAAATATACTCAGCATCAAAGATGATCACACTCTGGGTATCCCTGGAGGCTATTTGGGGGTGATGAGTCCAATAGGTCTTAATGAACTGTTGCCCTCGCCGGGGAATACTATTGCAGTGGAATTTGATACTATTTTGGATGTTGAATTCCACGATCCTAATCGAAACCAGTACCTTCAGCTCCAGTACCTGTTCACAAAAGAGGGTGCCATAGTCATTCATGTGTGCAGAGAGGGTGAATTTCAGGCATTGCAACAGGAAGTGTTGTTGTTGTTGGATTGGCCACTAGATTGTTTGTCTGGTTCTGTTACAAGCGCAGAGTATTGAAAAGGATAGAAAAATTTAGTTCAGATATTGTGAAATTGCCTCGGAAATTCACCTACAAAGAGCTCAGCAATGCTATGAAAGACTTTTTTTGAATGTGATTGATAATCGATAATTGCAAGCATGGGTAATCCCCTTGTGAAACCCAAATTTCTGAGCATTTTCTAAAACCTGATGACAGAGTCATTGT
The DNA here is from genome assembly GCA_034641835.2 of Pinus albicaulis. Lineage (NCBI taxonomy): Eukaryota > Viridiplantae > Streptophyta > Pinopsida > Pinales > Pinaceae > Pinus > Pinus albicaulis. Next base: position 2,065,692,575 of record CM076575.1, on the reverse strand, counting down.
AATGAAAAAGCGCCTAGGTCCATATTACGTCAAAATTTACCAAGCACCAAGATCTATAAAAAAAAATCCATAGTATCTGCGAACTAAGAAGAAGAGGCAGAAAATGTATTCTGCTTACCTGTTCGAATAGTGGTTGGGGTTTACTTCACGGCAAAAATTTGGCAGAGCCCATGTAGCATTTCTTATCATTGAAATTATGGCAGTAGCATTCAACTGGGCAAGCACCTGCCTCAGAGCTCCATGACTGAGGGCAAGATCCCTAAATGTTGCAGAGTCTCCAGCAATATTTCCCAAATCCCAAACAACCTTACACGAACACCAGTTGAACTCAAAGTTGGGCACTAGTTTTTTAAATCAAATTCCAAAATTACACACATATAAAGATAGTTGGGAAGAATAAATTTATGCCTCTAAAATAAACATGCTACCTGTTCTCGAACATTATCATTCCCAGAGGTAAGAAGTTCCACAAATATAGGCAGTGCCCCGTAATCAATCACAACCTTTGTATTCTCAGAGGTTCCTGAGACTATACTAGCCAAAGCCAAAGCTGCTTCAAACTGCATTATCAATCACAAGGTATCACCATCAAAGCTATAATTTTAAGATAACAATTTATCTACCATTGAAACTATAATTTTAAAATAGATACACCTAGTGATCAGGGATAATTTTAAGGATGGAAAATTATCTGGAAGTTTAAAAAAATGGCGAATCTCACTAGTCCCTAATATGAAAAATATAACATTTTTATTGATGTATTTGTAAAATTATCCAAATTTATAATGATATTATATATATTGTCTATATAATGTTGGCGATTTTTAAAGTAAAATAATTTTATATTGTAAAATTTAGGCGAATCATTTTTATGAAGAAATGGAAATTGGCGAATATTTTTTTTGGAAAAACCATGGAAAATTAGCCCACCTGCGAATATTAGCCCCTAAAATTTTCCATGCTAGTGATATAGACACCTAGTGAGAGTAGAGGTTAGGAAATTATAATAAGAATTATTACAAGATATCACTCACAGTGCAGTTGATTGTTCATTGTCTGCTGTAACTATAATTTTAAAGAAGACACACTTAGTGATATAGACAACACCAAGTGAGAGCAGAGGTTATGAAATTATAATGAGAATTATTTCAAGATATCATATTACTCATAGTACAGTTAATTTTTTATTGTTTGGTGTAATAATTGTTTATTATTTATAAACACAATCAAACATATTATGAGGGATGGTGATGAAATTGACAACGGTCTCATAACAAACCATAACAGGCACATCCCCTGGCAAGATAGACTATGAATAAGAAAGAAAACAAAACAAAGTGATTACTTACAGGGTCATAGGCTTCCTGAAGAACAAGATCCATAGCAGCATCTGTAACCCCTAAAGCAACACCTCTCTCTGCAAGACGAATCACTACATCTTTCATATGTAGTCTAGCAAATTTTCTAAGCTCATCACGAGAAAGAGGATCAAATACAACTATCTCATCAAGTCTATTCAATAGCTCTGGCCTGAAATGTCTTCTAACTTGCAAAAATATTCAAAGGCATGTCAAAGCACTGCAGCCAACTTCGTGATAAAATTATATGAAAAATATGCATACACAGAGTCCAGGAGAATGAAACGGCAGGTGTATTGGCAGTTGCCGAAATGCAGCAGCTAAAACGGCAGGTGTATTGGCAGTTGCGGAAATGCAGCTACTAAAACAGAAGGTCTGTCGACGGTTGCAGGTGTGTGGATTTTTGCTAGTATTTTCAAACTGATTCCATGTAAATATACTAGAAACTAGTGGTATGTCAAACCTAGAAGGTAACCCGAGAGACTGTGACCGTCAGATTAAACAAGTAACAGGTGTCGTGCCTAGATAAGAAGTGTAGACGAAAAAAAATTGATCTCTTTCATAACAGAAGGCCTATCGGCCTAAATATCTAGGACATGTGGCACTCCATGATAAAGACACATGGTGTGTGGATTTGATTTTTTCAGGTGGTCAAGTGGGCCGAAAATAGGTGAAATGTGGCACCACTCAGAGATTGACATGTGCCAATTGGTACAAGTGGTAGACAATTGGCATGCTCAAACAACAAGGTGATGCAGGAATGACATGTGGGAGAAAATATCAAAAAAACCCCAAATCTGGAGAACTAAAGCTCATCACCAACCTGAGATTGACAACTTTACATGATGTAACCTATGAAATCGTAAATGGAGAAATCATAGTAACAATAAAGTAACCTATGTAACAATAAATTCGGATTCATCCTGGGAGTGGTAATGGGATAAATCATAGTGAACAATAGGAAACATGCAGAGTTGCTTACAATCAAATAATTGAAAAAACACATACAAAAAACCTAGATAATAATCATGAACAAGCTTAATATTGAATTATGAACTGTAAAGGAACTTACAAAATGTGACATTACGAACCTAGTCAAGCGCACAAGCAAAAATATCCTGGACATGACCCTGGTTGACAATTTGTATTGCTCATGATGCAAGAGGATTTGTACCTGCACTGCCAAGTCAATCAAAATCCATCATTATCTATACAATAAATACAAGTAATTGATGTAGTATTTTTTACTCTAAGATGCATTCTTATGATAATGTTAGAACATATGTTGAAAATGTCAAACATACCTGAATAAGCTCCTCTTCGTTTCAAGAACAATTTATTGGAGTCGCATGAACTTGGAACAAGCCTCCAACGATCTGAAAGAGTAGCAACTAAGTCAACAGTGACTTTTTTGTTGCTACGCTGGATCGAGGGAGGTTTGCTCCAAGATTAAATCGCTCCAATAAATTATTCTCTACTAAACAGGGCCAACCATGTGAAGGTGGAAGCTCTTATGGCCCCTCCCCCCTCCCCCCTCACATCACTCTCAATTCCCCAATACCCAATCTATATTTCATTTTTTACTTTCATGAGCATAAAAAAAAATATTCAATAACTAATAAAAAAACAATTCAACAAAAAGTAAGCAAGGAAACATTGAAATTAATGCTTGACATAAAAATAGTATGATAAATGAGTTTTTTATATAACGCAAAAAACGTTCCAAGTATGGTAACGTTTGTCTTATAATAATACAATATTTTACATTATCAAATTTTCTTTTTCTTCTTCCTATTTCTAAATCTCCTAATTACATCATCAATATCATTGTGCTCTGCTCCTGTTTCGTGCCTTTCGACCCGCACTGCTGACCTAGTTGCATAGTCACGATGTCTGGTCTCATCCAGTGACGGGGCATCGCCTACAAAAACAGATAATATTAAATTTTAATTGTCAGTTTTTAAATATCATTGAACTAATTCGGTAATATTAATAAAAAAAATTGCAATGAGATTATTTACCTGGTGCACCAGTTGTCGTCGTTGGGACTGTTGCCCTGTCTTCCTCTCTGGTGGTAAGATCCTCAAGGGAAACATTCTCTGTCATTTAAACAAAAAAGTTATAAGGTTAACCGTAAAGGTATAATTAGAAAAAATTATAAGTGGAAATTAATTACCGTCACGGCCCTCACTAATAGTAGCATTGTCGGCCTGGTCCCCACTACAATGATCAGGTTGCACGTGAGGATCATCTACATCTGGCTCTAAAACTGGGTTATTTTCCTCGTCGGTAGTGCTGCTCCCCTGATTTAAACAAAGTTGTTAGACATTAAATTTATGGATGAAAAAAAACATATTGAAAGGTTAATGTTTTACCTTATCAAGCATTCTGGATCTTGGGACCTGCCCCAAGCTTCTGCGACGTTCAACTACGGCTTGATAGCCGAAATGGAAAGCGATATTTTTATCTTCCTCTGTAGTTTTTGTTCCGAAGTCATCACCCTACATTACATATGATTATGTATTTTTAATCATATTTTATAGGATTACAAAAACGTTGGAAGGCGATACAATTAATTATAAGATGTTTAGCTACTTAATTACAATTCTTGCGGCTAATTTCAAGTAGCCGCCCTGGCCTAGCTTGTGATGGCCCTTTTTTCAATCCTAGCTTTGGTTGCCTTTGAGGTGTCAGGCAACCTAGCATCAAAATATTGAAGTCAGATATGACGTAGCACACTTTTATTTTAGACATAGAGAAAATTAAAGCTATTGAATTAAAGTTGTAATTTACCTCGCGGGTCCAGTTGGCATTTTTCCTTCTTTCTTTGCCCTTTTCTCTTTTCCGTCATGGATGAGTGCTCTCCACTCACTCTCTGAAACTGCGAGAGGACGCTCATATCTAGGGTTAAATTGCAATTGCGTCCTATAGGTGTCCCCGGTATATTTCAAATATTTTCCGGCTACCTGAGCCACCGCTTTTCTGTCAAATGTGCCGACCCCAAAAAGGGCTTCTAGATAATCTAGAAGTTCTTTTTTCAGGTTGGAATTCTGGGAATTCCACCCTGTACGTATGGTTGGGCCAAAAATTACCAACACATGGCTCTCTAGAATCCTGTAGAACTCATTGTTTCCTACACAGAATAAAACCAAAAGAAAAAGAAGATATTATCATTAATTTAAAAATAAAAATCATGATAAATATGTTTTAGATAAAGTACATGAAATAGTTAAAATATTAAAAATTACCTGGGAGTTGTACATGCTTTATAGGGACACCCTCATCGTTCACCAACAACGTGCCATTAATGGTCCCTGTGGAGCTGACACGTGTAGCTCCAGGAAACGCAATAATGTAGTTGGCCATATCAGCCTCATCATTGCCAACACGTTTAGTGCTTGGCTGGGTGTCTGCTTGGGCAGGGTGTGTTTCTTGCCTGGCACCTAAAGGAGTAGAAGGTGTACAAGAGGGTTGTTGGGCAATCTCTTGCCCTTGTGTCCCACTACCACCAACACCGGTTTCAGCAAGTGCCAGAAAATGCTACATACAAAAGAACTTTTTGTTAGTTTAGTCAATGTAAAAATTAAAAATCAAACTATCACAATTCATCTCATGCAGAACAAAAAAAATATCCTTTTGAATTTTTATTATTACCTGATATGTTTCTAGCTGGGTCATAAGTTGTTTTATCCTCTCTTCTATTTCAGGTGTTTGAGGCGCTTCTATCAGAGTATTAAATTCCGACCTTGCATCTTGTGCCTTTTTTCGCAACAAGAGCACTGGAGATAGGGATGAAGAAAGCTCTTCCTCATATAGGGAATCATCAGGCGTACCATGGCTAGGTGTCTGCATATTTGAACAAAATTAATATTATTTCAATTATGTAAATAACTAAAATACCTGAAGATAGAGAAATTCTGGCACTTTACATGTTCTTTCGCTGGCCTCTTTCCGCGATCATCCCGTCTCGGGGTTGTTCCTGTACTGCCCTGATCAGTCTGCCACATTGCAATAAAATTATAAATGTAAAAACTTGAAAACAATATCTAACTTGAAAACACAAAATGAAAATTGAAATAATTTCTAATAAGACACCGGAAGACAGAGTTAGAGTTTCAAATATCCCTTGCATTGAATTCAGTCCTGGAAACATGTCATTGCACATTAAGGCACCCAAACAAGAGACGAGTTGACAATGAAGACCTTATTGAATATATTGTTGGAGAAAATTCTAGTAAACTTGTTGTGAAGACCTTGAGGACATTTTTGGAGCAACATTGTTGAAGCCGATGGTATAGCATTGTTGGAGACGATCTTGAAGGGCCTTGAAGTGAAGCTTTTGGAGCAACTATTGAAAAATCCTTAGAGCATTTAAGTAAGGCACTTTCTATCTTCCATCACCTTTTTCCCTTCAATATCCTTTAAATGATTTTGTTGATATTTAATGTTTGAAATCACGTTATAATTACTTGATTATATGTGTTTGGGGACTTTCCTTTTGAAATTACCCAAAAATACCCTGGCAATTTTATCTTCAGGATGCATGTCTGACCCTATTGTTCAATATTTTGATTGATAGTAGTAAACATAGAGAGTTAGGGGGATCTTGACTTGGTTTGGTTGGGCCATTAGATCCCTAACATCTACTAGGGAGAACCCCCTTGAGTTGGAGGAGAGCTAGCCTGAAGTGAAAAGAGGTTGGTGAGGTGACAATGGGGCTATTGAATTACACATGGTATCACACTTTAGCTTTAGGAATTTATCTTGAGAAGTGCGAGACTTTTCTATATCAATTCTCAAATTGTTTACAACACTATTGTTAAGAACTAATAAGAAGTGATGTTGAGGGGTTTTTGGGTATAAGAAACAATACCATTTAAAAACTATGGTTCTCAGTCCTTGGCATTCCTTCACCCGGGCCTAGGGGCACACAAGAATAATTTCACACTAAACCATGCAAACTTAAAAGTAACTTAACAGATCCATAAAGTAATAATAATCATAATTCCTAATTTCATATTGTACGATATAATGCAAATTATTCAAACATGAAGCAATGAAGACATGCAATGTTTGAATTTCAAGATTGATGAACCAATACAAGAAGTTAGAAACTACAACTTTGATTCAATACTTTGTGTCCTAACTCCAGGAAGGAATCTAGTTTGTAGTACATAACATGCATCGTGTATTATCAATTCTTAATTGACAACAACTAAAGGTCATCTACCTCATCAATTCCTTCCCATTTTGTGTTTTTATGTTATATTCTTTATAAAAGTGTCAAATTTATCTCAAAGTAAGCAACCACTGAATAAAATAAAAAATAGTTGAGATATGATTGAGAAATGGTCATTTATTTCTTGAAAGGATCTTCACAATTTATTTGGTTGTTTTTCATCTCAAGAAACAAGAAATGACCTAAGAAACTATTGTGATGTAATATAAGAAACAACATGGTGCAATGGCCATTTTCAAAGCCAAATGATGTCCATTGAGGACATGTCCTTTATTTGGTTCATGTTTCATAGGAGTTTCGGGTAGAAATGGAAATTTGTTGTACCATTTCCAGTAGTAAAAAGGGAAAACCTTCTTTTTCCATGGGAAATAATTTACCTTTCCTTTTTCAAGATAATCTAAATCACAAAAAATATGACTATACTGCACACATTCTTGGATAATGTGAAAGTGGAAAAGGAATACCCCACACAAGTGATGCACACATGTACATTTGAACACTAATAGATTTTTGTAGTTGAAATGCAATGCTTGTTTTCATTTAAATGTAGGGTTTTTAAAGCAGGGAGAAATAATGGCCGCCAATTTAATAAGCGTTTCTTTGGGAAAAATTTAAATCTTGTATTGGGTGATGAAGATAATAGAGGGTATTGAATCTTGATTCTTGACATTGTGTTTAACTTGAATAACTCAAATGATTATAAATATCAGTGGATGAGTTTTTTTTTTCAAGTATGTCACTCAAAACTCTTATGCCAAAGCATTGTATGATGGCTAGCATTTGCTTGTTTCCCTTTCTTCGGCTCAATGTAAAAAGTATATTAATATATTGGAGCATGAATGATAACTACAATTGTTTGCTCTGCAGTATATCCAGCCCCAAGATTATGAAAAGTTTTCTCAAGTGGAGCTATTGGTTATTGATGAAGCAGCTGCAATTCCATTGCTTGTTGTAAAGGCTCTACTCGGGCCATATTTAGTGTTTTTGTGCTCTACTGTAAATGGGTAATAATTATACATGAGCCAACCACAATCATAGATTTTGTAACCATTCGGTTTCCATGGATAGTGATGATGATATTAACCCCCTATATCAGTGTCCTATATCTATATGAGAATGATCTCAACATTGACCTTGATATGGTTGTATGGATGTGACCTTTGGTATGTCATCAAAAAATCCCCAAATCTGGAGAACTAAAGCTCATCACTTTCGATCTGGAGTACTACCCTTGTGATAAAGATGATGACTTTCGATCTCCCATTCTCTACCACTTTGCACTTCACCTTCAATATAGATCAGACCAAGGGAAATTCGTTACTGGGTGTTGAGATGGATGAGTTTCTCGAACTAAAATCCATAGCTTAAACTTCATGAAACTAGTGGAGTCAAATTCATGCAAGCACAAACACATCTTACACATCCTCTTTGAAACTCATCCGAAAGAACATTGGAAGACATCTAGAGAAAACCCTATAGCCTAACACAATCCAATGGAATTGACCAAAAAAACCCAAATAGAGTCAACCCTACTATAGGGGGAAGGGCCTGCGGTAAGAACTTACCATTTTGCAAGAGCTGAGGACGAACGCTGTTCTGCAAGAGCTGAGGGCGAATGTTGAGGGTGAATGATATTCTGCGAGAGATGAGGGCAAACGTTAAGGGCGAATGTTGTTCTGCAAGAGCTCAGGGTGAATGCTGAGGGCGAATGTTGTTCTGCAAGAGTTGAGGGCGAATGCTGTTCCGCAAGAGATGAGGGCAAATGCTAAGGGCGAATGCTGTTCTGAAAGAGTTGAGGGTGAATGCTGAGGGCGAATGTTGTTCTGCAAGCGCTGAGGGTGAATGCTTTTCTGCAAGAGCTGAGGGTGAATGCTGAGGGCGAATGTTGTTCTGCAAGAGCTGAGGGCGAATGCTGAGGGTGAATGTTGTTCTGCAAGAGCGAAGGGCGAATGCGCACGTGATATCAAACGTTAATGTAGTTTTTAATAAAATCATTTTTATGTAGCGCGCATATAAGTTTCGTTATACTGACGGCGGACAAAGCGTCGCTATTGCGACGGATGCCTCCAAACGTCGCAATTGTGACACTTAGACATTGTGTCGCACTTGCGACGTTTGGAGGCAGTCGTCGCAATAGCGACGCTTTGGGGCATAGTGTCGCAATTGAGACACTTTTTCTAAGTGTCGGTATTGCGACACTTTTCTATAAACATCGGTATAGTGACGGTTTCGGGCGGGATTGAAAAAATTTGGGGAAATTTCCGACATTTGGTAAAAAGCATCGGAACCAAGTGTCAGAATTTCCCCCAAATGTACTAGTGAGAGTACAGGGGCAGCAGAGGAGCTTGCGTGCACAGCACCACGCATTCAAGTTGAATGGAGAAAATCGTAAGAGGAATTAATGTTTGATGGGCAGCAGCCACCATTGTAGAGGAGAAGTTATGTTTGTATGGGCGTAGCCGTTTTTGTAGAGAATGAAGACTTTCATGGTTAAAAGCATGGAAGAACAGAGTTTTATTTAAAGACAGTATTTTCGGGCTTTTAAGCCCTTAAAAACCAAAATTGAAGAAAATGTGTTTAAACGGCAAAGTACTTTAAGTTTTTGAATGAGACACGTCAAGTGGTCCCCACCACTTAAGCACTAATCGCAATCGCAAGTTTTACTTGCAGTGTCTTGTTGATATGGATTGTTCCGATGCGATGCGATCATCGCAATCGCAAAGAAATGGAGTACCACACATGTTCCGCAGTTATAAGAGTATCGCGATGCGATGCGGTGTGGTCCCACCACAATTGCAATCGTAATCGCATGTCACATATGTTATCCGCCGATTGTAAAGTTGCGATGCGATTGTCACGCCATCGCACGATCACAATCGCAAAGTTCAAAAGGTTCATTCCACCAAGTGTTTTTTTTTATTGCCAATTGTGATTGTCGCATCATCACTCAATCGCAAATCGCAATTGTCACATTGCATGTTTTTTTTTGACAAGCCGATTCGCCGATCGCAAATTGCCGATTGCAAAGTGGGCTCCACTCGTACATCGCGCATATAAAGTTTTATGTTAAAATTAGGTTTCAGCAATGTATTTCTTGGTAATTTGTTTTATGTTTTTATTTTCCTCCGCGCCATATAAAAATTGAAAGGCCCGTAGTATTGAATATGAATGATTTTATTGTTGTATTGCTGTGTATTGAGAAATAGCCTGCAGGCAGAGAAAACACAGTAAGACCAACAGAGCACTGTTTTGTGCATTTTGTTTTGAGAGATAGAGAGAAGTAATTTTGAGTGCACTGCATCTGTAGCAGTCAAGTGCTTTGTGAATCCCTCCACTAAGGAAGAAATTTGTAATAGTTTTAGTTCTGTTGATGAAATAGAAAGAAAAGTTTTATTCTGCAAATCTCTGTCCACTTATTCTCTGTGTTACAAGGAGAGTATTATTCTCTCTATATTGTTTTGGAATTATTTGAAATTACAACATGGTATCAAAGCTAGTCCAGGCTCTTTGAAGATCAAAGAAGCTGAAGGAAAGGAGTTCTTTGTTGCAGCAGCTTCTCCAGCAGTTTGAAGACTCAGCCAAAAAGAATTCAAGGTATTTCTCTATACAGTTTATTGTGTTACTGTTGCAGAACAGTCAGCTATTTTAAATACACAGACAAGTGTTTTTTGAATCATAGTTAATAGTGCAGAATGGTTGGAGCCAGCACTAGCATGGGTATTGGAAATATCCACCTCCCACAATTTAGTGGGAAAAATTATGACTACTGGTCAATAATTGTGAGAGCATTATTTGTTTCCCAAGACTTATGGGAATTTGTTGAGGATGGCTTTGAAGAGCCAGCAGATGAAGAAGAGTTTGAAGATTTAACTGAAGCAGAGAAAGAGTTGCTAAAGAGAAATAGGAAGAAAGACTCCAAAGCTCTCTTCTTATTGTATCAAGCAGTGCATGAGAGTGTATTTCCAAGGATAGAAGCAGCTAAGAGATCCAAATAAGCATGGGAAACTCTCAAGACAGCCTATCAAGGCATGGAAAAAGTGAAGACAACAAAACTTCAGTTGCTGAGGAGAGACTTTGAAACTCTCTGCATGAAAGAGTCAGATAATATTGACTCATTCTTCACTCATGTGATTGGAATGGTCACACAAATAAGATCTCATGGAGAGACTCTTGAAGATAAGAGGATTGTGGAAAAACTCTTGAGGATTCTACCCTCAAGATTCGATGTGATTGTCACCACCATATAGGAGACTAAGGATCTCACAAATTTTTCAGTGGATGAACTACATGCATCACTGATGACTCATGAGTAGAGATTGGGTAGGAGTGAAAACTCATCTCTTGAGCATGCCTTTAAGACCAAAATGTCTTTCGGAAGAGGAAGAGGGAAAGGCAGAGGAAACAAGAGAGGAAGAGGCAGAAGCCAAAACAGAGGTGGAAGGAAAAGTCCAGCAAATGCTCAAGGAAGGGGCAGCAATCCAAATCAGTATCAAGGCCAAGGCAACAACCAGCAGAGTGGTCAGCAGAATGCTCAAGGACAAAGGTATGATAAATCCAATGTCCAATGTCACTATTGTAAAAAATATGGTCATTATGCTAATGAATGTAGAAAGAAGCAGCATGATATGGGAAGTAGAACTAGTGCAAATTTCACTAGAGAAAATATCAGCCAAGATAATTTGTTTTTAGCTTGTAATATGGCTGAAGAAAAGAATGAAGACTTATGGTTTCTAGACTCCGGTTGTAGTAAACATATGATAGGAAACATAGCAATGTTTTCTATGCTAGATTAGAGTGTGAAGTCACAAGTCACACTAGGAACAGATAGCAAAGTTTTTGTTATGGGAAAAGGAATTGTAAATGTTTTAACAAGGAAAGGTGAAAATAAATCCATAGCAGATGTGTATTATGTTCCAAGAATGAAGTGTAACCTCTTAAGTATTGGACAGCTTGTCCACAAGGGGTATAATGTTTTCTTTGAGGATGATGTTTGTACCATCATGGAAAACCCACCCAGCAAACAATTTATTGTTGAAGTGAAGATGAAAAGGAACAGGATGTTCCCTCTCAGAATGAGAGCAGATCTGAAAAATGACGAAAAGATAGCAGCAGTGGCACAAGAGGATTTCCAAAGCGAACCAAAAGATGATAATTGGTTGTGGCACTTGAGATTTGGACATCTCAACTTTGGAGGTCTTAATTTGTTGAACAGAAAAGGAATGGTAAGAGGTTTACCATTGATAGAGAAGCTGGATAGCCTTTGTGAAGGTTGTATCCTGGGGAAACAACACAAAGAAAGTTTTCCTGCCGGGAAAAGCATAAGGGCAAAGGCACCCTTAGAGATTGTCCACTCAGACTTATTGGACCGATGAAAACTCCATCGCTTGCTGGCAGCCACTACATGTTAACATTCATAGATGATTTCACAAGAAAAACTTGGGTTTATTTTTTGAAAAACAAAAGTGAAGTGTTTGAAAAATTTTGCAATTTCAAAGCACTTGTGGAAAACCAAAGTGGGTTGCACATCAAAGTCCTAAGGACTAATAGAGGAGGTGAGTATATCTCTAAATATTTTCTACATTTTTGTAGAGAAAATGGAATCCATAAGCAGTTTACAACTAGATATACTCCGCAGCAAAATGGAGTAGCTGAAAGGAAGAATAGAACCATAATGGACATGGCAAGGAGTTTGTTAAAGGCAAAGCATTTGCCTAATGATTATTGGGCTGAAGCTGTACATTGTGCAACGTACATTTTGAATAGGTGCCCTACAAAAGCAGTTATGAACAAAGTGTCGAAAGAGGCATGGAGTGGCACAAAGCAAGGTGTCACACACATGAAGGTTTTCGGATGTGTGGCTTATGCACACATACCGGATCAGCTAAGGAAGAAGTTGGACAACAAGGGGGAGAAGTGTATTTTCATTGGATACAGTGATTAATTCAAATCCTATAGGTTGTACAACCCATCCACCAAGAAGTTTGATGTTCAGTTGATTGAGGAGGAAGCTTGGGATGGAAGCATAGAGAAAACAGTGAATGTTAAACATTGTTTATCTCATGATGGGAATGATGATGAGTTGGCTGAAATACATCCCCGAACAGCAGCACCAACACAAGGGTAGCAAAGCACACCCTTGAGGAGAAATGAAAGTGCTTCTCCAAGCACACCACAAGGAGGAAATTCAAGTGCTTCTTCAAGCATTTGTACACCTAATGAAAGAGGTAAGAAGTTCAGAAATTTGAATGACATTTATGAACAAGAGGTAGCAAATGAAGGTATCAATTATTTTTTTTCTTTATATTGTCATGTTGATGATCCTGTTCATTTCGAAGAAGCTATTAAGAATAGGAAATGGATAGAAGATATGGATGAGGAGATAAATGCCATAGAAAGAAACAAGACTTGGGATTTGGTTGAACTCCCAAAAGGTAAGGAAGTAATTGGAGTTAAATGGGTCTACAAGACCAAGAGTAATGCTGAAGGAAAAATAGAGAGACACAAGGCTAGACTTGTTGTCAAAGGGTATAAGTAGAAGCATGGGATAGATTATGAGGAAACTTTCGCACCGGTTGTTAGAATGGAAACCGTGAGAGTAGTGTTGTCCATAGCAGCACAAAACAAGTGGAAAGTTTACCAAATGGATGTGAAGTCAAAATTCCTAAATGGAGTGTTAATGGAAGAGGTTTATATTGAAAAACCTCTCGGCTATGAAAAGAAAGGCCAAGAACACAAAGTGTGCAAGTTGAAGAAAGCTCTTTATGGGCTGAAGCAAGCGCCAAGAGCGTGGTACAGTAGGATGGATTCCTATCTACTGGAAAATGGATTTGAAAATTGTGAGGGAGAACCCACCCTCTACATCAAAGAAAAAGATGGTAAAATATTGATTGTGGTTTTTTATGTTGATGATGTTATTTTCACAAGTAATGATGATTACCTTATTGAAAATTTTAAAACAGTCATGAAAGAAGAATTTGAAATGACTGACATGGGTTTGTTGAACTACTTCTTAGGAATAGAAGTAGAACAAGATGAGAATGGGATTTTTATCTCACAGGAAAAATATGTTAATGAAGTGCTTGAAAGATTTAATATGCAGGAGAGAAAAGCAGCAATCACTCCCACAATGATGGGATTAAAACTCAGCAAAGAGGACAGCCGCAAGGATTTTGATCCTAGCTTGTACAAGAGCATAATTGGCAGCCTCATGTATTTGACTCCAGCTAGGCCCGATATAATGCATGTTGTTAGTTTGATTTCCAGATTCATGGAAAAGCCAAAGGATGCACATTGGTAGGCAACGAAGAGAATTCTGAGGTATGTTAAAGGTACCAAAAGGTATGGTATTTTGTATACTACTTCAGAAAATTCAGATTTAGTTGGATACACTGACAATGATTGGGCTGGAAGTGTAGACGATCGAAAGATCACTTCCGGTTATGTTTTTCACATGGGTTCAGGAGCCATTTCATGGGCTTCTAATAAACAACCCATTGCAGCGTTGTCTATAGCAGAGGCAGAATATGTGGCAGCTACAGCAGCAGCATGTCAAGTAGTTTGGATGAGAAGAATGTTGAGAAGTTTATGCCAAGAACAGGTAAAAGGAACAATGATTTATTGTGACAATAGCTCAGCTATTGCATTTTCAAAGAATTCAGTGTTTCATAAGAGAACGAAACACATTGATGCCAAGTATCACTACATCAGAGAATTAGTGAGCAATGGAGAAATTTTTTTACAGCATTGTAGAACATAGGAGCAATTTGCAGATATTTTGACAAAGCCATTGGGGCAGAAGACCTTTGAATTTTTAAGAAAATGCTTGGGTATGACTGATAACCCAGCAGCTGACTTTAAGGGGGAGTGTTGAAAATATTAAAGTCACCTGCGTGCCTTGAGAACAGGAAGAAATAGAGTACAGGGGCAGCAGAGGAGCTTGTGTGCACATCACCGCACATTCAAGTTGAATGGAGAAAATCGTAAGGAGGAATTAATGTTTGATGGAAAGCAGCCACCATCTTAGAGGAGAATTTATGTTTGTATGGGCATAGCTGTTTTTGCAGAGAATGAATACTTTCCTGGTTAAAATCATGGAAGAATAGAGTTTTATTTAAAGACAGTCTTTTCAGGATTTTAAGCCCTCAACAACCAAAATTGAAGAAAATGTGTTTAAACGGCGAAGTACTTTAAGTTTTTGAATGAGACACATCAAGTGGTCCCCACCAATTAAGTGCTAATCGCAATCGCAAGTTTTACTTGCAGTGTCTTGTTGATATGGATTGTTCCGATGCGATGCGATCATCGTAATCGCAAAGAAACGGAGTACCACACATGTTCCGCAATTATAAGAGTATCGTGATGTGATGCGATGTGGTCCCACCACAATCGCAATCGCAATCGCATGTCACATATGTTATCCGTCGAATGTAAAGTCGCGATGCGATTGTCGCGCCATCGCACGATCGCAATCGCAAAGTCCAAAAGGTTCATTCTGCCAAGTTTTTTGTTTGATCGCCGATTGCGATTGTCGCATCATCGCTCAATCGCAAATCACAATTGTCACATTGCATGTTTTTGTTTGACAAGCCGATCCGCCGATCGTCGATTGCCGATTGCAAAGTGGGCTCCACTCGTACATCACGCATATAAATTTTTTATGTTAAAATTAGGTTTCGGCAATGTATTTCTTGGTAATTTGTTTTATGTTTTTATTTTCTGCCGCGCCATATAAAAAGTGAAAGGCTGGTAGTATTGAATATGAATGATTGTATTGTTGTATTGTTGTGTATTGAGAAATAGCCTGCAGGCAGAGAAAACACAGTAAGACCAACAGAGCACTGTTTTGTGCATTTTGTTTTGAGAGACAGAGAGAAGTAGTTTTGAGTGCACTGCATCTGTAGCAGTCAAGTGCTTTGTGAATCCCTCCACTAAGGAATAAATTTGTAATAGTTTTAGTTCTATTGATGAAATAGAAAGAAAAGTTTTATTCTGAAAATCTCTGTCCACTTATTCTCTGTGTTACAAGGAGAGTATTATTCTCTCTATATTGTTTTGGAATTATCAGAAATTCCAACAATTTCTCCTGTTAATTCATTATTTTCCAAGCTTATGAAGTCCATTTTTTTAGACAGGAGGCCAATAGAAAAGGGCAAACGTCCTCTTAGACGATTATAGGATAGCTCTATATGTTGCAAGGTGGAGCAGTTAGCAAGAGCAGTAAGAATGGGAAAATATATGGTGCCGCCACTAACAAGTTGATTATCAGTTAAGGAGATCTTATGGAGTTGGGTTAACTTACCCAATTCCATGGGCAGTACTCCGATGAGCTTGTTATGCCCTAATTCCAGTCTTTGAAGCTTCGTACAATTGGAGAGGGAAGCAGGGATGTTGCCACTCAACTGATTAAGACCGAGATAGATTTCTGTCAACCGATTGTTCTTGCTACAAAAATCTGGGGGAATGTGGCCAATAAGCTGGTTATTAGTTATACACAATACTAGAATATTGGTGCAGTTAGAAAAGGAAGATGGAATTTTTCCCGTGCGATGGTTATTCCATAGATAAATAAACCTGACCTGGCTTAACATACCCAATTCGGAAGGAACACTCCCATGAAGATTGTTATCATTCAATACTGTAGACATGAATCCCAACAGAGCCTCGCTATCGAAAGCATTGCTGAGATGGGGTTGGCGACAAACAATGGAGACCACAAAAGGGATGACAAAGAGAAGCAAGTAACAGAAAAGTAAAAATATTCTCATTACGCAGGAGGAAAGGGAAGGAGTGTAGCACAAATTCATCACGCAAAAGAAGACTTCTGAATTGAATTATAAGGAGCAGGAGGGCTGGTTTTATAGATTTATTTTGAACCAGGTTCTCTGTTTTTTTTTTTTTAACGCAAGACTTTGAAGCAACCAATTCAATTCTCAGCTACCCTTCATGCCCCTTCACCCGGTGTACATGAGAACTGTTCCCTCTTAAATTTTAGGTAGGATTTTATTTTTTAAATTCGATTCTCAGCTGATTGTGGTTTTTTTTTTAGTATGTTTTGCTTTTTGGGGTAGGATTGTAATGTTTTTTTTATTTAGTTATATAGAAGTTTTAGGTTTTATTATTATTATTATTATAGTTAAATTAGGTAATTATTTTATAAATGATGATGATGGTGGTTACCAAATTTTGGTTTATTGGATATAAAGAAACAAATTATTTAGTTTGTTTTAAAATTGTACTCCTATGCTCAAAGAGTTTGGAGAGTGTCTCGAGCTCACTATAATTTTGACATGCTAAAAGGCTAGGAAGGTCGATATTGCAACAAAGATTATGAAACTAAGATCTAATGTGGGTGTATGTAGGGCACTCTAAGAGGAAGTGATTTTCATCCTCAATGTTCATATTCTCACAGAGATGGCAGATCCTTTCCACCCATGGTGTTTCAGGAACTACCCAATGACTTGTTTCACTATGGAGCTCATGAGAGTTATTTCTTATCTTGGCTATATTAATTTTTTTTTGAGCTAGTTTTTTTTTTGTAAGCATCATAGTACCTTTCTATTATCCAAAAAATATAGGGCAGTTTGTCATACAAAAAGGAGCAAATACAGTGACCTCAACCTGCCCGTAGGAAACCAGGTATGTTAGGCACT
The DNA here is from genome assembly GCA_034641835.2 of Pinus albicaulis. NCBI lineage: Eukaryota > Viridiplantae > Streptophyta > Pinopsida > Pinales > Pinaceae > Pinus > Pinus albicaulis. The sequence continues at coordinate 2,065,675,329 of CM076575.1, read as the reverse complement.
GCAGCGAGTTAAAAGCAGACCATAAATGAAATTGTCTTATCCTACTACATACAACATTAAAAGCTACAACATATCCATAATACTTACAAATTAAACAAGTAGTTAAACTAACAAAGTTCAAAAGTATAGAAATCTAAAATAGTTAACTAGAAAGGTCCACCGAAACAGGAGCATTAGCAGTGGTTCCCAACACCTGCGGACTGCTTTGGGTGTGTTGCAACTGATGTTCAATATTACCAACCTTATCATTCAATTATGTTTGAGCTTTGAACATGGCATGCATATCCATCTTGATTTGTTGTAGTTCAAACAAGATTGACGAATTGAGACTCTTTTCCTCTTGACATGCCATAGCCTTGGCAAGTAGACATTTCATCTTCCAGTAAGTCTTCACTGACTGTTGAAAAAGAGAAACACGACCTCGAGCACTACCTGGATCAGTTATAAAATTCATTTGAGCAAGATGAACTTCCAAGTACTCATCCTCACTATCTGATTGAACTTCCCACCCATGAATTTTTGTTTTAATATTTTCCAGATTCCCTTATTCATATACCTGAGCAATATCTTGCAACACTTCTACATTATATTTCCTACCCCTCCTGCTCCTACCAGCCGCTGGGTGAGGCTGCCTACCTCGATTCACCTTCATGGTTTTCCCTTTAACCATACTGGTATTAAAATGGTTTGAACGGAAGCCTGTTACCAGAATTAAGTCAGAAACAAGATAGAATAAAACTGAAGCTATGTCCCTTGCAGCGAGCCCAACGTGCAGAGCCTTATAGCAAAGAGTGGCATGCATATTAACCAGGAAACAGATATTAATCTAGAATCGGGACAGAGCCTTATAGTGAAGATGGGCATGCATGTTAACTAGGAAACAGCCCAAAATAAAATCACAGAGAAGACTATTCCATAATTGTGGCAGAAAAAAGGAAATTTGCGCAGAAGATATAAAAACAGAGCCTGTAACTAAGACAGGGCCCACGGCAGTGGCAAATAGCATTACTCCAAGATCAAAAAAGTGACCAAGGTCTAGTGGACGAAACCCAGAAAATATGCAGAGAAGATATGAATTACCAAAATGAGAGAGAGGCCCATGAGAAGGTTGAATAATAACTGATGAAAAGGCAAGACTACTAATCATAAACCCAGACAAGAAAAGCAGGAACCACTGGAACCATGGTTTAGAAGAGACTTGACAACCCTGAAAATTATAGAACAGGAAAAGACGAAGACAAAGGCATGTTGTGAACCAACTAGGGGGACTATAAAATTAAGGGTCAATAAGTTCAAGTCCCATAGTCCTTTTACGAAACCAACTATACAAAACATGATAGTATTCCTTAAACCATAGAAGAAGATCTATAGTAAACAGAAATAACAGAGATAGAAACGAGAAGCAAATAGAGAGCATGAAAGGCAGATTTGCCATGACATACCACGATCTATGTTCACCCTGTCTGCAGAGAATGCGCGTCGAAGCTGGAAGTATCGCCTGCTGAAGAACACCAATGCCAGAACCGAATAAGGAGTAATTGGTAATGACGATGAAATAAGCAATAAAACTCCTCAGCCACCACCTTGAACCTGGCATTAAATCATCTAACAAACAGTAGTGGAGATGAACTGGCTGGCACATGCAAGTTAATATGAGAAGTGGAGACCTGTCGTCGGAGGACTACCTCCATAATTACCACACAAGGTGCTGTAAGATATCCACCACATGGATACATATGACTCGAATCGTCAGTCCGGCACCCTGATTGGGGGTAAACGAGATCGGTCTCGATCCATAATGCACTGCAGAGGATATAATTCCACAACCCAAGCCGGATGAGAGTAATTAAGATCAAAATGTTGGGTTATGTTTTTACATGCCCAATTCGCCAAATAATCTATTGCCTCATGCCCTTCCCAGTGGACATGAGTGCAGATGACAGAGCCAACCTGACAAAGTGTTGGAAATATGATGCAGAGTGTTGTCCTTGATGGCAACCCACTTGATGAAGATTATGGAAACCTACTTGACGAAGTTGTTCTTGACTTGATGAGCTTGCTAAATAATGTAAATCTGATGTATCTACAATCAGTACAGAAGGTAATGATGAAATTAATTTCAGCATGTGCCAGAACATTGATGAAAAGTGTGTGTCTCAAGGAATACGCGGGTTTGTCTAGGCTAAGTAGCGTATGCACGCGGGAATTAACGTCACAAGTCGCGTATTCTCAAATGCGCTCTAAATATGTAAAACAAGGGGTAAATACCATGGTTTTGACCCATTATATTAAGTGCTAGATTGTCTATGAGATCCCGTCCAGGAATACCATTGGAAGTCATGTGGTTTTGGCTCATGGTATTGATAAAGGGTAACCCTATATAAGGAGAAGAAATTAATTGTGCAAGAGTGTGCATGTGCCTGGGCTTTGATGAATAATTCACTCTGAAGTATATCTGTATGGTTGAACCCTGTTCCTAATTGATAGATCTGAATCTATGATGCACCTATGAACATGATGAAGGCTCAAGATCTCTAGATCTAGAAATGGTGAATGTCAAGGATGATCTGAAAAGAAGTAAAGAAGACCTAGCGCAATCATGTTGAAGAGATTGAAGAAATCTGGCTAAGTTCATAGATCTGGTCTGTACTTCAAAGTTTATCTTTTATAGATCTATACACAAGTTCGTTTCATGAAAAGAGCATGTATACGCGGGTCTGTGGAAGGAAAAGTGCGTATGCGCAGTTAGGTTTTTTCCCCTGAAAATGCACTAAAGTATACGCGGGTTCGTCTTCTGGAAAGCGCGTATATACGCGGGTCTGATTAAATACAAGCGCGTATGATTTCTGATCTAATGGTTGCTAAAGGTTGAATGTGTTTCTGCATATCTATTCTGAAGTCTGGGTTATATATGATATTCTGGTTACAGTGGTCTCACTGTTCTGTTTGAAGCAGTGAGCAAGGTATGATTGTTGATAAGTGAAGGGTTGTGTTGAAACTGTTTGATCCAGTTTGAAAATTGATGAAACGTGGTCTACAGTGGTGCTGAGGGTCGAAGCCTTCAGTCAGGGGGTAGTAGCTCCCTTCCAGGAGAGGCTGGTAAACAAGTTCAGGGGGTCGTAGCTCCCTTCCAGGAGAGGCTGGTCAATGAGAGCAGGGGGTTGTAGCTCCCTTCCAGGATAGGCTGGTAAACGAGAGAAGGTTGTAGCCTTCTATAGGTGGGTGCCTGTGTGCTGGTTTGAGTCTGCACCAGTACATGATTGTAAGAAGTTTTCTTAATAAGGCTGGTAAACAAGTTCAGGGGGTCGTAGCTCCCTTCCAGGAGAGGCTGGTCAATGAGAGCAGGGGGTTGTAGCTCCCTTCCAGGATAGGCTGGTAAACGAGAGAAGGTTGTAGCCTTCTATAGGTGGGTGCCTGTGTGCTGGTTTGAGTCTGCACCAGTACATGATTGTAAGAAGTTTTCTTAATAATAAATTTTGAAGGCTGAAACGACGGCAGCGGTGGTTTTCTCCCGAATTGGGTTTCCACCTAAAAATTCTGGTGTTCATGTGTGTTGCATATGTGTGATGATTATTCTGTTCTTTTTACACCTGTTTATTGTTTCTAAAATATCTGATGAATGAATAAAGCAATGATCTGAGTTAAGATTCAAACACATAATTAGATCTCTGGACATACGCAAGTTCTGTAAAGGATATCCGCGTATATAAGCTAGTTTCCTTCAGTAAAGTAGCGTATGGGTTTTTAGAAAGGAAAAAGTAAAAGTTTGATTGTCTGCACTAAATACTGATTCACCCCCCCTTCTCAGTATTTTTCCCAACGATTGGTATCAGAGCAGGTCCTTCTGAAAAATCTTAGCCGCTAGAAGGAAGATCAAGCAAGATGAGCTATCAAGAAGGAACAACATCTATCAAGCCTCTGCTCTTCAATGGAAGCAATTTAATCTTCTGGAAAATGAGGATGAGATCCTTTCTTCAGTCTATGGGAGCAGATGTATGGGCCATTGTTGAACAAGGATATCAATATCCAACTGCTACACCAACAGATCCAACTGAAAGGAAGAATTATGAATCAAATGCAAAAGCGGTCAATGCTATAACAGGAAGTCTAACTGAATCAGAATTTTTCAAAGTCATGCAGCTGAATACAACAAAGGAAATATGGGACAAAATCATTCTAAGTTATGAAGGTGATGCAAAGGTAAAAAGTGCAAAACTCCAAACTCTCATAATTGAATATGAAAATTTAAAGATGCATAGTGATGAGAGTATTGCCAGTTTCTTTTTACGTCTTGATGATGTTGTAAATCGTATGAAAAATCTGGGAGAAACAATAACCAAAACTACTTTGGTTGAGAAAATTTTGAGATCGCTAACGGAAAAATTTGAGTCAAAAGTCTCTGCTCTTGAAGAAAAATAGGATCTTCAAAATCTTACCGTGGTGCAACTTCATGGCATACTGACTGCATATGAAATGAGAAGAGGAGGACCATCTGAAGTCAAAGAAGTTGTTTTTAGAGCTTCTACAAAAGGGAAAGAAGTACAACAAGCAGAAGGATCAGGATATATTTCGGAAGAAGATCAGGCAAATTTTGTAAAGAAACTTCAAATTGGTACAAGACGGTTTAGAGGTAAGCTTCCTTTCAAATGTTTTAATTGTGGAAGAGTTGGTCATTATGCTACTAAGTGTCCTCACAAAGAAACACCTGCAAAAGGAAAGGAAGTAGCTAGAAATAAGAACCGGTCTAGCACTAGAAGAAGTTACTATACTCATGATGACAATGATGGGGTATCTGATAGTGAGGAAGAATGTGAACAAGATCTTAGAATTCTCATGGCTTTTGAATCTAAAGAAGAAAATGATACTTTTGTGGATGCTCTAGAGGAAAATGATTTTCTTGAAGAGAACAATCAACTCAAAATACGCTTAGAAGAATATAAAATTCTCTTAGAAGAAAGGAAAATAACCATCGAGACTCTAGAAAAGCAGGTTGAAGAGGCAAAGAAACACAATGAGAAATTAGAATGTGAAGTGGTAAGTGTAAGAAAAGAATTTGAGAAAGCAAAGACTCTGAATTTCAGATTTTCTAAAGGATCTGAAACCTTAGATGAGATTATCAAGGTACAACGTTCTCCTCTTATAAAGACAGGTCTTGGATATATTGGAGAATCTTCTCAAGCTTCAGCACCAAATTATCTAAAAGCAGCTATAGCTGGTTTACAAAATTCTGCCACTCAGCAAGGGAATAAAGAATCTTTACAGGTAAAACATGATCATCTTAATGCAAGGAACACTAACAGGAATATCTTTCAAAGAAGCCCCAATCAACAGGTAAATTCAAGTAGAAGATTTCATGATCGCAGAAATTTCTTCTTCAATGGACAATGTTTCTCATGTCACAATTTTGGCCATAAAGATGCTCAATGTGTTGCATATAAAACCATCATGACAAGAGAAGCAAGAAAGAAAAGGGTTGATATTGAAACAAAGAAGAATATCTATAACAACTTTTCTCCTCTTCTAAATGAAGTTGAATGTGCTTATTGCAATAACTACGGGCATGAAGAATCTGAATGCAGGAGCAAAGTTCAGCCAAAAGAGCATCTTCCTTCAAAATCCAAAATATGGAAAAAGAAGGAATCACAGGTTGAAAATTGTGGCATAGCGTTATTTGCGGAAGGTGAAGAAAATCAATGGTACATTGATATTGGATGCTCGAGACACATGACAGGTGATAAACACAAAATTCATGCATATAGTGCTCTAGAAAAGGAAAAGAAAGTTACTTTTGGAAATGATACTCCTGTTGTAATTAAAGGAAAAGGGTCTGTGTTTTTAAAAGAAAAGGTGAAGGCCAATGATTTCATGTATGTGGATGGATTAAGGCATAATCTATTAAGTGTAAGTCAAATGTGTGATCAAGGAACTGAAGTTGTCTTTAGTTTAAAAGAATGTGTGGTTCGTGATCTTGATACAGGTAAAACAATTATAAAAGGAAAAAGAACTCCAAGCAACCTGTATGTATTGAAGAATTGCAAAGAACAATGTTACTTGAGTAAATCTTCAGAAAACTGGCTATGGCATAGAAGTTTGGGGCATCTAAGCTTCTCTCAAATCAACAAATCAAGCAAACTTAATGTTGTTCGTGGTCTTCCCAATATTTCTCTACCTGAAAGTATCATATGCAAATCCTGTCAATTCAGTAAGCAAACCAGAGTGCAATTCAATGCCAAGGAAGGATCGTCAAGTAAGCCCCTTGAACTCATTAAAAATGACATAGGTGGACCTATGAGAAAAAATTCACCACGTGGTGAAGAATACTATATCTTATTCATTGATGATTTCTCTAGAATGTGTTGGATTGGGTTGATCAAACACAAAGATGAAGCATTTGAAAAATTTCAGATCTTCAAAGCGCTGGTTGAAAATGAATTAGATCTAAAAATCAAGTGTCTTAGATCTGATCGAGGAGGAGAATATACATCAAATGAATTCTTTGAATTTTGTGAACAACATGGCATAAAAGACAGTTTTCTGTAGCAGGCACTCCACAACAAAATGGCGTAGTAGAAAGAATGAATAGAATAATTCAACAAATGGCTAGAGCTATGCTTGATGATTCCGGAACACCTGCCATTTTTTGGGGAGAAGCAGCAAATATTCTTAACAAGGCACATGTTTGGGTAAATAGTGACAAAACTCCATATGAACTCTGGTATGGTAATTCTCCCTCTGTGAAACATTTTAGAGTTTTTGGAAGTAAATGCTTTATAAAAAATAATGATGAAAATCTTGGCAAGTTTGAACCTAGATCAGATGAAGGAATACTTCTTGGTTACTCATCTACAAGCAGGGCATACAAATGTTACAATAAAAGGCTTCGAAAGATTGTTTAATGTATTGATGTTGTTATTGATGAGTCTCATGCAGTCCCTAAAGAAGAAAGACAAACAACAGAAGAAGATGATGGTGACTTTTTTCCTTCTACATCAAATAGAAATGATATAGACAGTGGATCCAATGAAGAACCTGAAGATGATTTATCTGGAAAGGCTCCATCCAGATATGTTCAAAAGAATCATCCCGAATCTCAAATTTTGGGAGACAAGGAATCAGGTGTACAAACAAGGAGGACTCTTGTGGGATCTCCTAGCTATTTGGCATTTCTATCCACGATTGAACCACACAATGTCAATCAAGCTAGCAAAGATGAATGTTGGATTCATGCCATGAATGAAGAACTTGATCAAATTGAAAAGAACCACACTTGGGAATTGGTACCAAGACCACATGATAAAAATGTCATTGGAACCAAATGGATATTCAAGAACAATCTAAATGAGAATGGGGACGTTATAATAAACAAAGCTAGACTGGTTTGCAAAGGGTATACTCAAAAAGAAGGTATAGACTTTGAAGAAACTTTTGCTCCTGTAGCTAGACTTGAAGCCATAAGAATTTTTCTTGCTTTTTCAAGTTTTCAACAAATCAAAGTTTATCAAATGGATGTCAAATTTGCTTTCCTCAATGGTGATCTAGAAGAAGAAGTTTATATAGAACAACCAGAAGGATTCATTTTGGGAAATGATGAAAATCTTGTTTGTAGACTTAAAAAGGCTCTATATGGTCTCAAACAAGCTCCAAGGGCATGGTATTATCGTCTTGACAAATATCTTTATCAACAAGGATTTTCAAAGGGGTCTGCTGATAGCAACTTATACACAAAAATTGAAAATGATAAACTATTGATTGTGGTTGTATATGTTGATGATATCATTTTTGGAAGTAATGAAGAATCTATGAGTCAGAAATTTTCTTCTGTCATGCAGCAATAATTTGAAATGTCTTTACTTGGGGAACTAACATTCTTTCTTGGCTTACAAGTGCATCAAACTACAGAAGGTATATTCTTATCTCAAGCAAAATACCTTAAGCAAATTCTGAAGAAGTATGGGATGGAAGAGTGCAAACCTGTAAGTACACCAATGGTAACCGGATGTAATCTCAGTTCTCATGCTGATTCTCCCATGGTGAATCAACCAAAATAAAGATCTATGATAGGAAGTCTTCTGTATCTCACTGGGACTAGACCAGATATTATGCATGTAGTTGGGATTGTTGGACGATTTCAAGCCAATCCAAAAGAGTCTCATCTTTAGGCTGTCAAAAGAATATTCAAATATCTACAAGGAACTCAAGACTTTGGACTATGGTATCCAAAGAATGTTGATCTTACTCTTAATTCTTACACTGATGCAGATTGGGCTGGAAATGTTGATGATCGGAAAAGCACAAGTGGTGGTGCATTCTATATGGGGCCCTGGTTGGTATCTTGGTTCAGCAAGAAGCAAAGCTCTATTGCCTTATCTACAACAAAAGCAGAATATGTGGCTGCCGCATCATGTTGCACTCAACTTCTCTGGATGATGCAAACCTTACAAGACATTCAAATCAAATTTTCACCTCCTATCTCCATTATGTGTGATAATACAAGTGCCATCAGTATTTCAAAGAATCCTGTTATGCATTCCAAGACCAAGCACATTCCCATCAAGTATCACTTCTTACGTGAACAAGTGCTTGAACAAAAGGTGAAGTTGATGTTCCCTCCAAAGAACAAGTTGCTGATATATTTACCAAACCTCTGCCTAGGGAAGCATTCGAATATCTCAGACAGAAGCTGGGAATGGTCTCTGCCTCTCAGAATATCATATCTGCTTAATTTCAGAAGATTAAATTGGATACGCGGGTTTCCTGAAAGACAGTCGCGTATATACGCGAGTTCATACACAAAAAACCGCGTATGGGTGGTTGCTGACAAATTTTCTGGGTTAGCATTCTTCAGCACAAGCTATGGTGCTTTTTGGCATCTCTGATGCTGTATGGCTTCTCTGGTGATGTTTCAGCTCTTATATTTCCATTTAATTCTCTGATATTGGGTGAAGATTCCTTGATGATTGGTTGTTGAACGTGTTCAGGTTACTCAAGCTAAGGAGGAGTTTTGGTCATATCGAAAGGATGCCCAGTTTCAGGGGGAGCATTAGCCTAGCTGAGAATAATGCATTGTTGGCATTATGATGGTTCTGAAACTTGATCTCTTTCTTGAGGTATTTTTGGTTTTGGTTGTGAAAATTCATACTTGTAATATGATGAAAAGGTCATGTT